>CM055902.1:73299185-73656166 GCA_029582155.1 Panopea generosa | reverse complement strand
TTTTGTTTCTGGCCAATATACCACCCTCCGCTAATACTTGGGTTTCAATGGACACGTCAGTTGTCTTCTACACCCTCTGGCCTGCCCAGTGACACCCAGTTTTTGATCGTGGCTCATGTAGAAGTCGGTCATCCAGTGTCCCGAACAAGGCGACACACACCAGGCTGCAGTCTGTAGGCTGTTTGGAGCGAATAAGGGGAAAAGACGGCATTTTGTTTCTGGCCAATATACCACCCTCCGCTAATACTTGGGTTTCAATGGACACGTCAGTTGTCTTCTACACCCTCTGGCCTGCCCAGTGACACCCAGTTTTTGATCGTGGCTCATGTAGAAGTCGGTCATCCAGTGTCCCGAACAAGGCGACACACACCAGGCTGCAGTCTGTAGGCTGTTTGGAGCGAATAAGGGGAAAAGACGGCATTTTGTTTCTGGCCAATATACCACCCTCCGCTAATACTTGGGTTTCAATGGACACGTCAGTTGTCTTCTACACCCTCTGGCCTGCCCAGTGACACCCAGTTTTTGATCGTGGCTCATGTAGAAGTCGGTCATCCAGTGTCCCGAACAAGGCGACACACACCAGGCTGCAGTCTGTAGGCTGTTTGGAGCGAATAAGGGGAAAAGACGGCATTTTGTTTCTGGCCAATATACCACCCTCCGCTAATACTTGGGTTTCAATGGACACGTCAGTTGTCTTCTACACCCTCTGGCCTGCCCAGTGACACCCAGTTTTTGATCGTGGCTCATGTAGAAGTCGGTCATCCAGTGTCCCGAACAAGGCGACACACACCAGGCTGCAGTCTGTAGGCTGTTTGGAGCGAATAAGGGGAAAAGACGGCATTTTGTTTCTGGCCAATATACCACCCTCCGCTAATACTTGGGTTTCAATGGACACGTCAGTTGTCTTCTACACCCTCTGGCCTGCCCAGTGACACCCAGTTTTTGATCGTGGCTCATGTAGAAGTCGGTCATCCAGTGTCCCGAACAAGGCGACACACACCAGGCTGCAGTCTGTAGGCTGTTTGGAGCGAATAAGGGGAAAAGACGGCATTTTGTTTCTGGCCAATATACCACCCTCCGCTAATACTTGGGTTTCAATGGACACGTCAGTTGTCTTCTACACCCTCTGGCCTGCCCAGCGACACCCAGTTTTTGATCGTGGCTCATGTAGAAGTCGGTCATCCAGTGTCCCGAACAAGGCGACACACACCAGGCTGCAGTCTGTAGGCTGTTTGGAGCGAATAAGGGGAAAAGACGGCATTTTGTTTCTGGCCAATATACCACCCTCCGCTAATACTTGGGTTTCAATGGACACGTCAGTTGTCTTCTACACCCTCTGGCCTGCCCAGTGACACCCAGTTTTTGATCGTGGCTCATGTAGAAGTCGGTCATCCAGTGTCCCGAACAAGGCGACACACACCAGGCTGCAGTCTGTAGGCTGTTTGGAGCGAATAAGGGGAAAAGACGGCATTTTGTTTCTGGCCAATATACCACCCTCCGCTAATACTTGGGTTTCAATGGACACGTCAGTTGTCTTCTACACCCTCTGGCCTGCCCAGTGACACCCAGTTTTTGATCGTGGCTCATGTAGAAGTCGGTCATCCAGTGTCCCGAACAAGGCGACACACACCAGGCTGCAGTCTGTAGGCTGTTTGGAGCGAATAAGGGGAAAAGACGGCATTTTGTTTCTGGCCAATATACCACCCTCCGCTAATACTTGGGTTTCAATGGACACGTCAGTTGTCTTCTACACCCTCTGGCCTGCCCAGTGACACCCAGTTTTTGATCGTGGCTCATGTAGAAGTCGGTCATCCAGTGTCCCGAACAAGGCGACACACACCAGGCTGCAGTCTGTAGGCTGTTTGGAGCGAATAAGGGGAAAAGACGGCATTTTGTTTCTGGCCAATATACCACCCTCCGCTAATACTTGGGTTTCAATGGACACGTCAGTTGTCTTCTACACCCTCTGGCCTGCCCAGTGACACCCAGTTTTTGATCGTGGCTCATGTAGAAGTCGGTCATCCAGTGTCCCGAACAAGGCGACACACACCAGGCTGCAGTCTGTAGGCTGTTTGGAGCGAATAAGGGGAAAAGACGGCATTTTGTTTCTGGCCAATATACCACCCTCCGCTAATACTTGGGTTTCAATGGACACGTCAGTTGTCTTCTACACCCTCTGGCCTGCCCAGTGACACCCAGTTTTTGATCGTGGCTCATGTAGAAGTCGGTCATCCAGTGTCCCGAACAAGGCGACACACACCAGGCTGCAGTCTGTAGGCTGTTTGGAGCGAATAAGGGGAAAAGACGGCATTTTGTTTCTGGCCAATATACCACCCTCCGCTAATACTTGGGTTTCAATGGACACGTCAGTTGTCTTCTACACCCTCTGGCCTGCCCAGTGACACCCAGTTTTTGATCGTGGCTCATGTAGAAGTCGGTCATCCAGTGTCCCGAACAAGGCGACACACACCAGGCTGCAGTCTGTAGGCTGTTTGGAGCGAATAAGGGGAAAAGACGGCATTTTGTTTCTGGCCAATATACCACCCTCCGCTAATACTTGGGTTTCAATGGACACGTCAGTTGTCTTCTACACCCTCTGGCCTGCCCAGTGACACCCAGTTTTTGATCGTGGCTCATGTAGAAGTCGGTCATCCAGTGTCCCGAACAAGGCGACACACACCAGGCTGCAGTCTGTAGGCTGTTTGGAGCGAATAAGGGGAAAAGACGGCATTTTGTTTCTGGCCAATATACCACCCTCCGCTAATACTTGGGTTTCAATGGACACGTCAGTTGTCTTCTACACCCTCTGGCCTGCCCAGTGACACCCAGTTTTTGATCGTGGCTCATGTAGAAGTCGGTCATCCAGTGTCCCGAACAAGGCGACACACACCAGGCTGCAGTCTGTAGGCTGTTTGGAGCGAATAAGGGGAAAAGACGGCATTTTGTTTCTGGCCAATATACCACCCTCCGCTAATACTTGGGTTTCAATGGACACGTCAGTTGTCTTCTACACCCTCTGGCCTGCCCAGTGACACCCAGTTTTTGATCGTGGCTCATGTAGAAGTCGGTCATCCAGTGTCCCGAACAAGGCGACACACACCAGGCTGCAGTCTGTAGGCTGTTTGGAGCGAATAAGGGGAAAAGACGGCATTTTGTTTCTGGCCAATATACCACCCTCCGCTAATACTTGGGTTTCAATGGACACGTCAGTTGTCTTCTACACCCTCTGGCCTGCCCAGTGACACCCAGTTTTTGATCGTGGCTCATGTAGAAGTCGGTCATCCAGTGTCCCGAACAAGGCGACACACACCAGGCTGCAGTCTGTAGGCTGTTTGGAGCGAATAAGGGGAAAAGACGGCATTTTGTTTCTGGCCAATATACCACCCTCCGCTAATACTTGGGTTTCAATGGACACGTCAGTTGTCTTCTACACCCTCTGGCCTGCCCAGTGACACCCAGTTTTTGATCGTGGCTCATGTAGAAGTCGGTCATCCAGTGTCCCGAACAAGGCGACACACACCAGGCTGCAGTCTGTAGGCTGTTTGGAGCGAATAAGGGGAAAAGACGGCATTTTGTTTCTGGCCAATATACCACCCTCCGCTAATACTTGGGTTTCAATGGACACGTCAGTTGTCTTCTACACCCTCTGGCCTGCCCAGTGACACCCAGTTTTTGATCGTGGCTCATGTAGAAGTCGGTCATCCAGTGTCCCGAACAAGGCGACACACACCAGGCTGCAGTCTGTAGGCTGTTTGGAGCGAATAAGGGGAAAAGACGGCATTTTGTTTCTGGCCAATATACCACCCTCCGCTAATACTTGGGTTTCAATGGACACGTCAGTTGTCTTCTACACCCTCTGGCCTGCCCAGTGACACCCAGTTTTTGATCGTGGCTCATGTAGAAGTCGGTCATCCAGTGTCCCGAACAAGGCGACACACACCAGGCTGCAGTCTGTAGGCTGTTTGGAGCGAATAAGGGGAAAAGACGGCATTTTGTTTCTGGCCAATATACCACCCTCCGCTAATACTTGGGTTTCAATGGACACGTCAGTTGTCTTCTACACCCTCTGGCCTGCCCAGTGACACCCAGTTTTTGATCGTGGCTCATGTAGAAGTCGGTCATCCAGTGTCCCGAACAAGGCGACACACACCAGGCTGCAGTCTGTAGGCTGTTTGGAGCGAATAAGGGGAAAAGACGGCATTTTGTTTCTGGCCAATATACCACCCTCCGCTAATACTTGGGTTTCAATGGACACGTCAGTTGTCTTCTACACCCTCTGGCCTGCCCAGTGACACCCAGTTTTTGATCGTGGCTCATGTAGAAGTCGGTCATCCAGTGTCCCGAACAAGGCGACACACACCAGGCTGCAGTCTGTAGGCTGTTTGGAGCGAATAAGGGGAAAAGACGGCATTTTGTTTCTGGCCAATATACCACCCTCCGCTAATACTTGGGTTTCAATGGACACGTCAGTTGTCTTCTACACCCTCTGGCCTGCCCAGTGACACCCAGTTTTTGATCGTGGCTCATGTAGAAGTCGGTCATCCAGTGTCCCGAACAAGGCGACACACACCAGGCTGCAGTCTGTAGGCTGTTTGGAGCGAATAAGGGGAAAAGACGGCATTTTGTTTCTGGCCAATATACCACCCTCCGCTAATACTTGGGTTTCAATGGACACGTCAGTTGTCTTCTACACCCTCTGGCCTGCCCAGTGACACCCAGTTTTTGATCGTGGCTCATGTAGAAGTCGGTCATCCAGTGTCCCGAACAAGGCGACACACACCAGGCTGCAGTCTGTAGGCTGTTTGGAGCGAATAAGGGGAAAAGACGGCATTTTGTTTCTGGCCAATATACCACCCTCCGCTAATACTTGGGTTTCAATGGACACGTCAGTTGTCTTCTACACCCTCTGGCCTGCCCAGTGACACCCAGTTTTTGATCGTGGCTCATGTAGAAGTCGGTCATCCAGTGTCCCGAACAAGGCGACACACACCAGGCTGCAGTCTGTAGGCTGTTTGGAGCGAATAAGGGGAAAAGACGGCATTTTGTTTCTGGCCAATATACCACCCTCCGCTAATACTTGGGTTTCAATGGACACGTCAGTTGTCTTCTACACCCTCTGGCCTGCCCAGTGACACCCAGTTTTTGATCGTGGCTCATGTAGAAGTCGGTCATCCAGTGTCCCGAACAAGGCGACACACACCAGGCTGCAGTCTGTAGGCTGTTTGGAGCGAATAAGGGGAAAAGACGGCATTTTGTTTCTGGCCAATATACCACCCTCCGCTAATACTTGGGTTTCAATGGACACGTCAGTTGTCTTCTACACCCTCTGGCCTGCCCAGTGACACCCAGTTTTTGATCGTGGCTCATGTAGAAGTCGGTCATCCAGTGTCCCGAACAAGGCGACACACACCAGGCTGCAGTCTGTAGGCTGTTTGGAGCGAATAAGGGGAAAAGACGGCATTTTGTTTCTGGCCAATATACCACCCTCCGCTAATACTTGGGTTTCAATGGACACGTCAGTTGTCTTCTACACCCTCTGGCCTGCCCAGTGACACCCAGTTTTTGATCGTGGCTCATGTAGAAGTCGGTCATCCAGTGTCCCGAACAAGGCGACACACACCAGGCTGCAGTCTGTAGGCTGTTTGGAGCGAATAAGGGGAAAAGACGGCATTTTGTTTCTGGCCAATATACCACCCTCCGCTAATACTTGGGTTTCAATGGACACGTCAGTTGTCTTCTACACCCTCTGGCCTGCCCAGTGACACCCAGTTTTTGATCGTGGCTCATGTAGAAGTCGGTCATCCAGTGTCCCGAACAAGGCGACACACACCAGGCTGCAGTCTGTAGGCTGTTTGGAGCGAATAAGGGGAAAAGACGGCATTTTGTTTCTGGCCAATATACCACCCTCCGCTAATACTTGGGTTTCAATGGACACGTCAGTTGTCTTCTACACCCTCTGGCCTGCCCAGTGACACCCAGTTTTTGATCGTGGCTCATGTAGAAGTCGGTCATCCAGTGTCCCGAACAAGGCGACACACACCAGGCTGCAGTCTGTAGGCTGTTTGGAGCGAATAAGGGGAAAAGACGGCATTTTGTTTCTGGCCAATATACCACCCTCCGCTAATACTTGGGTTTCAATGGACACGTCAGTTGTCTTCTACACCCTCTGGCCTGCCCAGTGACACCCAGTTTTTGATCGTGGCTCATGTAGAAGTCGGTCATCCAGTGTCCCGAACAAGGCGACACACACCAGGCTGCAGTCTGTAGGCTGTTTGGAGCGAATAAGGGGAAAAGACGGCATTTTGTTTCTGGCCAATATACCACCCTCCGCTAATACTTGGGTTTCAATGGACACGTCAGTTGTCTTCTACACCCTCTGGCCTGCCCAGTGACACCCAGTTTTTGATCGTGGCTCATGTAGAAGTCGGTCATCCAGTGTCCCGAACAAGGCGACACACACCAGGCTGCAGTCTGTAGGCTGTTTGGAGCGAATAAGGGGAAAAGACGGCATTTTGTTTCTGGCCAATATACCACCCTCCGCTAATACTTGGGTTTCAATGGACACGTCAGTTGTCTTCTACACCCTCTGGCCTGCCCAGTGACACCCAGTTTTTGATCGTGGCTCATGTAGAAGTCGGTCATCCAGTGTCCCGAACAAGGCGACACACACCAGGCTGCAGTCTGTAGGCTGTTTGGAGCGAATAAGGGGAAAAGACGGCATTTTGTTTCTGGCCAATATACCACCCTCCGCTAATACTTGGGTTTCAATGGACACGTCAGTTGTCTTCTACACCCTCTGGCCTGCCCAGTGACACCCAGTTTTTGATCGTGGCTCATGTAGAAGTCGGTCATCCAGTGTCCCGAACAAGGCGACACACACCAGGCTGCAGTCTGTAGGCTGTTTGGAGCGAATAAGGGGAAAAGACGGCATTTTGTTTCTGGCCAATATACCACCCTCCGCTAATACTTGGGTTTCAATGGACACGTCAGTTGTCTTCTACACCCTCTGGCCTGCCCAGTGACACCCAGTTTTTGATCGTGGCTCATGTAGAAGTCGGTCATCCAGTGTCCCGAACAAGGCGACACACACCAGGCTGCAGTCTGTAGGCTGTTTGGAGCGAATAAGGGGAAAAGACGGCATTTTGTTTCTGGCCAATATACCACCCTCCGCTAATACTTGGGTTTCAATGGACACGTCAGTTGTCTTCTACACCCTCTGGCCTGCCCAGTGACACCCAGTTTTTGATCGTGGCTCATGTAGAAGTCGGTCATCCAGTGTCCCGAACAAGGCGACACACACCAGGCTGCAGTCTGTAGGCTGTTTGGAGCGAATAAGGGGAAAAGACGGCATTTTGTTTCTGGCCAATATACCACCCTCCGCTAATACTTGGGTTTCAATGGACACGTCAGTTGTCTTCTACACCCTCTGGCCTGCCCAGTGACACCCAGTTTTTGATCGTGGCTCATGTAGAAGTCGGTCATCCAGTGTCCCGAACAAGGCGACACACACCAGGCTGCAGTCTGTAGGCTGTTTGGAGCGAATAAGGGGAAAAGACGGCATTTTGTTTCTGGCCAATATACCACCCTCCGCTAATACTTGGGTTTCAATGGACACGTCAGTTGTCTTCTACACCCTCTGGCCTGCCCAGTGACACCCAGTTTTTGATCGTGGCTCATGTAGAAGTCGGTCATCCAGTGTCCCGAACAAGGCGACACACACCAGGCTGCAGTCTGTAGGCTGTTTGGAGCGAATAAGGGGAAAAGACGGCATTTTGTTTCTGGCCAATATACCACCCTCCGCTAATACTTGGGTTTCAATGGACACGTCAGTTGTCTTCTACACCCTCTGGCCTGCCCAGTGACACCCAGTTTTTGATCGTGGCTCATGTAGAAGTCGGTCATCCAGTGTCCCGAACAAGGCGACACACACCAGGCTGCAGTCTGTAGGCTGTTTGGAGCGAATAAGGGGAAAAGACGGCATTTTGTTTCTGGCCAATATACCACCCTCCGCTAATACTTGGGTTTCAATGGACACGTCAGTTGTCTTCTACACCCTCTGGCCTGCCCAGTGACACCCAGTTTTTGATCGTGGCTCATGTAGAAGTCGGTCATCCAGTGTCCCGAACAAGGCGACACACACCAGGCTGCAGTCTGTAGGCTGTTTGGAGCGAATAAGGGGAAAAGACGGCATTTTGTTTCTGGCCAATATACCACCCTCCGCTAATACTTGGGTTTCAATGGACACGTCAGTTGTCTTCTACACCCTCTGGCCTGCCCAGTGACACCCAGTTTTTGATCGTGGCTCATGTAGAAGTCGGTCATCCAGTGTCCCGAACAAGGCGACACACACCAGGCTGCAGTCTGTAGGCTGTTTGGAGCGAATAAGGGGAAAAGACGGCATTTTGTTTCTGGCCAATATACCACCCTCCGCTAATACTTGGGTTTCAATGGACACGTCAGTTGTCTTCTACACCCTCTGGCCTGCCCAGTGACACCCAGTTTTTGATCGTGGCTCATGTAGAAGTCGGTCATCCAGTGTCCCGAACAAGGCGACACACACCAGGCTGCAGTCTGTAGGCTGTTTGGAGCGAATAAGGGGAAAAGACGGCATTTTGTTTCTGGCCAATATACCACCCTCCGCTAATACTTGGGTTTCAATGGACACGTCAGTTGTCTTCTACACCCTCTGGCCTGCCCAGTGACACCCAGTTTTTGATCGTGGCTCATGTAGAAGTCGGTCATCCAGTGTCCCGAACAAGGCGACACACACCAGGCTGCAGTCTGTAGGCTGTTTGGAGCGAATAAGGGGAAAAGACGGCATTTTGTTTCTGGCCAATATACCACCCTCCGCTAATACTTGGGTTTCAATGGACACGTCAGTTGTCTTCTACACCCTCTGGCCTGCCCAGTGACACCCAGTTTTTGATCGTGGCTCATGTAGAAGTCGGTCATCCAGTGTCCCGAACAAGGCGACACACACCAGGCTGCAGTCTGTAGGCTGTTTGGAGCGAATAAGGGGAAAAGACGGCATTTTGTTTCTGGCCAATATACCACCCTCCGCTAATACTTGGGTTTCAATGGACACGTCAGTTGTCTTCTACACCCTCTGGCCTGCCCAGTGACACCCAGTTTTTGATCGTGGCTCATGTAGAAGTCGGTCATCCAGTGTCCCGAACAAGGCGACACACACCAGGCTGCAGTCTGTAGGCTGTTTGGAGCGAATAAGGGGAAAAGACGGCATTTTGTTTCTGGCCAATATACCACCCTCCGCTAATACTTGGGTTTCAATGGACACGTCAGTTGTCTTCTACACCCTCTGGCCTGCCCAGTGACACCCAGTTTTTGATCGTGGCTCATGTAGAAGTCGGTCATCCAGTGTCCCGAACAAGGCGACCCACACCAGGCTGCAGTCTGTAGGCTGTTTGGAGCGAATCAGGCGAAATGACGGCATCTCGCCCGCCGCCAATATACCACCCTCGGCTAATACTTGGCTTTCAATGGACACTTCAGGTGTCTTCTACACACCCTGGCCTGCCCAGTGACACCTCGTTTTTGAGTCTGGCTCATCTAGAAGGCGGTCAACGGACGTCGCAAACATGTGCACGCATACAAAGTTGCATGTTTTGGGCTATTTCGAGCAAAACAGGCGAAATCATGGCTATCTATTCGCGCGGCTAATGACGCCCCTTGGCAAATACTTGTGTTTCAATGGACACTTCAGGTGTCTTCTACACCCTCTGGCCTGCCCAGTGACACCCAGTTTTTGATCGTGGCTCATGTAGAAGTCGGTCATCGAGTGTCCCCAACACGGCGACACACACCAGGCTGCAGTCTGTAGGCTGTTTGGAGCGAATAAGGGGAAAAGACGGCATTTTGTTTCTGGCCAATATACCACCCTCCGCTAATACTTGAGTTTCCATGGTTACGTCAGTTGTCTTCTACACCCTCTGGCCTGCCCAGTGACACCCGGTTTTTGAGTCTGGCTCATGTAGAAGTCGGTCATCGAGTGTCCCGAACAAGGGGACCCACACCAGGCTGCAGTCTGTAGGCTGTTTGGAGCGAATCAGGCGAAATGACGGCATCTCGCCCGTCGCCAATCTGCGCCGTTGGTTAATACTTGGATTTCAATGGACACTTCAGGTACCTTCTACACGCTCTGGGCTGCCCAGTGACATCCAGTTTTTGAGTGTGGCTTGTCTAGAAGTTGGTCATCGAGTGTCCTGAACATGGGGACCCACACCAGGCTGCAGTCTGTAGGCTGTTTGGAGCGAATCAGGCGAAATGACGGCATCTCGCCCGCCGCCAATCTGCGCCGTTGTTTAATACTTGGGTTTCAATGGACACATCAGGTGCCTTCTACACCCTCTGGGCTGCCCAGTGACACCCAGTTTTTGAGTGTGGCTCGTCTAGAAGTCGGTCATCGGGTGTCCTGAACATGGGGACCCACACCAGGCTGCAGTGTGTAGGCTGTTTGGAGCGAATCAGGCGAAATGACGGCATCTCGCCCGCCGCCAATCTGCGCCGTTGATTAATACTTGGGTTTCAATGGACACTTTAGGTGCCTTCTACACTCTCTGGGCTGCCCAGTGACACCCAGTTTTTGTGTGTGGCTCGTCTAGAAGTCGGTCATCGAGTGTCCTGAACATGGGGACCCACACCAGGCTGCAGTGTGTAGGCTGTTTGGAGCGAATCAGGCGAAATGACGGCATCTCGCCCGCCGACAATCTGCGCCGTTGTTTATTACTTGGGTTTCAATGTATACTTTAGGTGCCTTCTTCCCATTCTGGGCTGCCCAGTGACACCCAGTTTTTGAGTGTGGCTCGTCTAGAAGTCGGTCATCGAGTGTCCTGAACATGGAGACACACACCAGGCTGCAGTGTGTAGGCTGTTTGGTGCGAATCAGGCGAAATGACGGCATCTCGCCTGCCGCCAATCTGTGCCGTTGGTTAATACTTGGGTTTCAATGGACACTTCAGGTGCCTTCTACACCCTCTGGGCTGCCCAGTGACACCCAGCTTTTGAGTGTGGCTCATCTAGAAGTCGGTCAACGAGTGTCGTGAACATGGGGACACACACCAGGCTGCAGTGTGTAGGCTGTTTGGAGCTAATCAGGCGAAAAGACGGCATCTCGCCCGCCGCCAATCTCCGACCTCGGTTAATACTTGGATTTCAATGGACACCTCAGGTGTCTTTTACACCCTCTGGGCTGTCCAGTGACACCCAGTTTTTTAGTGTGGCTCGTCTAAAAGTCGGTCAACGAGTGTCGTGAACATGGGGACACACACCAGGCTGCAGTGTGTAGGCTGTTTGGAGCGAATCAGGCGAAAAAACGGCATCTCGCCCGCCGCCAATCTCCGCCCTCGGCTAATACTTGGATTTCAATGGACATCTCAGGTGTCTTCTACATCTTCTGGGCTGCCCAGTGACACCCAGTTTTTGAGTGTGGCTCGTCTAAAAGTCGGTCAACGAGTGTCGTGAACATGGGGACACACTCCAGGCTGCAGTCTGTAGGCTGTTTGGAGCGAATCAAGCGAAAAGACGACATCTCGCCCGCCGCCAATCTCCGCCCTCGGCTAATACTTGGGTTTCAATGGATACGTCAGGTGTCGTCTACACCCTCTGGGCTGCCCAGTGACACCAAGTTTTTGAGTGTGGCTCATCTAGAAGTCGGGCAACGAGTGTCGTGAACATGGGGACACACACCAGGCTGCAGTCTGTAGGATGTTTGGAGCGAATCAGGCGAAAAGACGGCATCTCGCCCGCCGCCAATCTCCGCCCTCGGCTAATACTTGGGTTTCAATGGACACCTCAGGTGTCTTCTACACCCTCTGGGCTGCCCAGTGACACCCAGTTTTTGAGTGTGGCTCATCTAGAAGTCGGTCAACGAGTGTCGTGAACATGGGGATAACACTGCATAATAAATGTAAAACAAGGCAAACATTGTACATTAAACCATACGTTTCAATGTTCAGTAACCAGTAACTATTGAACAAACTGGAAATGTACTAAGAGAACAATGTATAGTGGCTGTAATTACTGAGTTACTTGATATTTATTTTATTATCTCAACAGTAATATGTATAAATTTAGACTGTACATTAATGTTAAAATGGTTGATTATTAGTAAGAGATGGCAATTTTAAAACAGTGTTTTATGGAATTATACTGTCTACAGCTTAACCGCCGGAGTTTGAGGGAAGATAATAAAGCAGAAAAACTCATATTTATTCGGTTCATACAGATAACATATACAAGTATACAGAACGTGCTATACTGTTATCATCAGAGATATGTAATATTACTGTAGTGTACACGATACTATACAAATATATGTGTATTAACCCACTTAGACGGATAAATTTAAGTTTGCGCCATAATCATGTAACAGGTTCATGATTCTGATTCTTAAATAAACTGCATTAACACAAAATCGAAGGACAGAAATAAAAATAAGAAATAATAACTCGTTTCTAGTGAAATAATCACATTATTATTTTTTTTGTAATTACGAACTATATACACTATAATTTAAAAAAGCATCGGTAAACATGGTTGTTGACTAAAGTACTTACTTTTTCGTGATGTGATATCACAAGTATTCTTAGGATATATTGTGATGTTAATTTTGATTTCTTACACTGATATGGAACGATCCGTGCTTCAATACCAGGTTGGCGGCTGGCACCTACGTGGCAATCGTCTGATAAAAAGGAATAAAGGATGTACAAGTTCAACATTATCGACTAAAATGTTAAGAAAGTATCACCTCTTACGCTGTTGCGATATATGAGGGGGTAAACAAAGAACAAAATAAAAAACCGACAATACGTACATAAAACCAATTATAAGGAAGAAATTTCTTGTGTAAACGCAATATAGTTTTGTAATTAAACGATATAGTTTCTAAATATGATGGAACAAATGCCAAATAATTAATTGATGTTCGTGTCTACATCTACATTAATGCGGCACCATCGTCTACCACTTTAATGATGACGTCCCAGACAACTGTGCTATCGCCACAATGCCATTACATGTAACGCAAGTAACACAAACTGACGTCGTCATTAATGAACGAATTATTATTTATATTCATTGCTGTTCCACGACTGTATGCCTCAGTGGAAAGGAGTGACACATGTCTTATTCACTTGACAACAAACACTTCTGGGGATATTTTGTCACTTTAAGTATTCAACCCCACGGTGCATGTGACGTCGGCGTCTATCTTATTAATGACGACTTCCTTGCCAACTGCCCTATAGCAAAACGCCAAACACTTTTCGCAAATAACGCATATATGGACTTCACAGGGACATGGACATTGGATTGTTAGTTTCCCATATAGAATCACGTGAATAGTGTGTAGAAATCTGCAATAATGAGTTATGACCTTGTCAGCGATATTCTCTTCGTCCAAACAAACAATGCAGGAAACATGTTGCTGCGTAACCATAAAAAAGAAAGTCGGTCACGGTCCCAGGTAATGGCGTCTGTGCAGCGATAAAGCGGTTCTTCCGCGAGAAACTTTAAAATAATACGATGTATAAAGTGAATCAACACAGAACGTTTAGGGTTTCAAAAGTGCATCAAACCCTTTTGTATCAACTTTAAATAAAGCATTTATACACGCTGTAACACAAATAGACAATAGAATCGAAAACAGTTCTACTGACATTAATTTGGAGTGGACACAAGTGTTGTTTTCCACGCATTTGTTTGTATGCTCGTACTGCTTACAAAGTATAACCTGGAAGCTGTGAAACCAATTAACAATTATACTCTTGCCCATGTACTTTATTGGCATATTCATTGAAGTACATATGGATCTGTGTAACAACACATTTTTACAAAATTTAAACAAAATTAAGAGTC
Source organism: Panopea generosa (assembly GCA_029582155.1). Taxonomy (NCBI): domain Eukaryota; kingdom Metazoa; phylum Mollusca; class Bivalvia; order Adapedonta; family Hiatellidae; genus Panopea; species Panopea generosa. The sequence goes on along the minus strand of CM055902.1, from coordinate 73,642,291 downwards.
TACATTAAAGTTTATCCAAGGAGTATTTTAGATAATGTTATTACATATAGCAAAGAATAACTGACGTTTATAAAGACCGCATTTACATAACTCGACGAACCCGTCTTTTTAGGCACCATTACAAGAGGTCTGTAGCGGTCTCCTGTTTAATTAAAGTAGTACATACACGTTATACACACCTCTTTATCTTACACATCAGGAAAACAAAACATATACATATTTAACAGTTTTATTTGCAATACATCTCCTGCAGAATGCAAACCAAGGAAATCTATCACGATGACATTAATATCGAATTTTATTCTTTAAAATATTTAGAACCAATCTGAGAAGAAAACATATGCTTCCACAGCTATTTCTCACATAACATATTTAAGAGAGTACGGCTCGAACACACGACCTTAGAGATAAGAGATAAGTTGTCATAAGACCACTCAGTCACAGAACACCATTGGATATTATATGTTAGAAATAAGGTAAACGGAAAATAATGGAATCATTTTTTGCAACACTGTTTGTTGTATGGAGAATAAGTCAGACTAAATCAGACTAAATGACTAACATTTCTATTGTTTCAATATATTTGTGGATTCAAATTAATATTACAATTTTAAATTGTATAAGTATTGTAATTGTAATATAACCAAATCTTTATACGCGGGATGGTAGCACCCTTTCTGTTCTTGTCACGGTAATGAATATGATTGGCTATCGCGTCGATCTGTTCTTCAGGTTTTCTGTCAACCTCTGTTTCAATAATATATTGGAATACAATATTAATAATTCATTTTTAAGAATAAATTTTCATGTGTATGTTTACTAGCTCACAAAAAAAAACATATACCATAAATGATATAGCTTTCAGTTCATTAAGAACTTTATATACCTATACAAGTCATGTTTCAACATATATATTCACACATTACCAAAATAGGTGAAGCCAAATTCTTCTTCATTTTCCATATAAGGAACTTCACCACTATAGGTGTATATTCGTATTAGCATGTGTAGTGCAGAAACGAGTCAATGTATTTCTAAAAGTATTTGGTACAGTGCAGTCAAAAGATTAACAACAAGTCCGCTTGACTATGGTCTGATATGGATGTAATGATTCTGGAGCTTGACACTGTCTATAAACCTGTGTTATTAATTCAAATAGAGGGTCTGTTTCGTTCGTTTTGTTTATACTACAACTATCATATATATATAACACCTAATATTCTGAGAGTATCAAAACAGTATTAATTATGTAACATGAAGTTAACACAGTCAGGTATTTAGTAATACCAAATCTGCCATTTATATGTAACATTAGATGGCAACATATAAACTATACCCTATTCATGAATATATTTTTAGCAATTCCGCAAAAATAAAATTGCATGATATTGTATAAAATTTGAAGATAATACATTCCATATCGAATCTACCATAATATATATGTTACATAACATAGCAAAATATTTAACCACACTTTATTCACGAATATATATTTAGTAATGTTGCAAAGTTAAAATTGTAAGATATTGTATACAATTTGACATTCATAAATGTTGTGTTTAATTTTTAATTAATGGATTAGATTCGCTTACATCATTTGCAGAATATATTGATTAAATAAATATCAAAGTACCTTGTACTGCTTTTCCAGTTGTTCAGTATTGGCTGATGCGTAATTTTGAAAGTCGTCTGCTTTGATAGGTTGACTATCAAATGTTAAGGAGTGAACCACGGCGTTATAAAGGTATTCATATTGTACCTAAGTAGAATGAAATTGATTATACCGTTTTATTGATGTCGGTATTTATTGTTTGCGAATTTCTTGTCTAAAATTCGCAAACTGTGCTTGTTTATGTTTTTGTCGATTTGGTTTATTAAGATCAGAAAGGTTAAATGCCATATTCATATCAATATCATATACATTACAGTTTATACATATCAAGTTTTATTGATGGAAGTAGAACATAGTAACCACAGTTATTTTAAAACTAGCTGATTAATCTCGGCATGTATCCATGATCTAAGCGATGAGAAGTAATTGATGTTAAAACTTATTTTTGAATGCGTAGAGCAGACATTGGCCGTCAGATGTACATTGTGTATAAAATTATGTTTTGATAATCAATATGAATTATCCAATTACCTCAATTTCAACCATTTTGACCCTCTGTCCTCTCATCCTTATAACACATCCTAATATATCAACTGACTTCTCAGTTTCTCCTTCTGTAGTTAGACTGTCAATTGCTATATATGTTTCAGTTCGACTGATTCCTGCACAAGTATACAACATATAGATATAACATATCGTCCAATTAGAGCAATAACGTACTAATGAAATAAGAAGGCACTTGGTATCTTCTAGAATCAATGGGTTGAAATGATCTGTATCAACCATAGGCCATATGATTAACTGTTTATCCAAAATAGTGCAATTTGATTTGTGATTTAGGTTTTTAAATAAAACTTTGTGAAGTATCTGAAATACAGATCATTGTTTTTAGATGCAATATCTTGGCAATAAAAACTGCTAGATATTTTAGATTATTCCTCAGCTATTCCAGATGACGTTTCAAGAGTTTGTCTAACAGATGGCAGTACATATTATGTACAGTAAGCTGCCCAAACAGTGGATTAACAATCGATGTTGTGATGTTTTTTTCGACTGTATACTGTTTCTCTCATGTGTTAATGAGTGTACATGTATGCCGCCCTATTAAATGGGCCACATGATTTGGCTCAGAATAAAGACTAGTAGTTGCACCGCTAGACCTTCAATTTTAGAACGCGAAAATGTCAAATCGGGTATGAGTTTAATGTTGCATATGTAGTGTGTATTTTTCTAAATTAAAATAACTAGACTAAGTGAAATTTATATATCTAATTTAACACTTGACCTAACGCAGGTTGTTACTGAAACAAATTGAGAAAACAATCAACGATCAATAGTGTTTAGTTTCGCCTCTATCGTTCTAAGGCAAGTCAGCTTTATCTTAATAAATACTACAATGCATTTGTTTTTGGAAAAATATTATGCATCACAAACCGATTGATTTTATTTGACATAATGAAAAATAAAAACACTAATAACCCACTGTATGATCCATAACAAAGTAAAACTTACCTGCAATGTACAATAATCGGACCACCCAACCTCGTCTGTACACTTTGTACCGTTTGTCTAAACTCAATAAGGCTGATGACGGTATCCGGCAAACTTCTGTCCGGCCAGGCCGTGAAGTGTATCTGATGTAATATCCGTTGCACTGGATACTGTGTAATATTAAATATTTAACATTATATAATGAGAAACATGTTTATTTGCGTTATCTTAAAGAAATTACTAATGTTTAAAATGATATACTTTTGTTAGACGATACAATAATTTATACTCATATATCATACCCAACACATACTTGTTATGTTTTAGAAAACAGGCGTTAAATAAGAAAATTGTAAAATATGACAAAGGCACCTTTTAATAAAGATATCAATAAGTCGTGAACAAAAAAGATATATCTATATTCAAGTTGTTTAATGAATTACAAAACATCGACGCAAATAGTAGTGGATACAAGACATAAACAAATGCCGGTATCTATGTATCACTACGTCATGTGTTAACAACGTCACCGAAAGCTGTGTAAACAGTAGTTTAAAATATATTTGTTAATCTTACTTACTAGTTATATGTAAAATGTTAAAAAATTATATTAAACAAATGGCGATTTAGTTTGGTTTTTACCCTAATCTACTTTTTCCTGATATACGTCATTCGGCCAAACAGTAAGTCTAATTTAAACTCTTGTCGCTTGAGTAACTCAGTTCAGCAAGAGAGTTTTAAGGATAAAACGTATAATATATTTGCGGCCATTAAAAACCTTACATACGATCGCAAACTCAAAAATTACAGTATACTTAATTATATAGTTTTGTTAGACAAGATAATGTAGCAAACGTTAACCCTAATATATCAGTTAGCCAAGATAATTCAGTTAGCTTAGTCGATTTTATCAATATATTAATCAAGGGGGACGTGAAATCGAAACCCCGCCCGGCCACTGTAACAAACGACATTCGTCTCTCACCGCTTGTCACGAAACATAATTGATAAAGGTATAATGTCTATATGTATGTGTATATGTATAAAGCATTGCCGTAGTGAATATAGTATAGTATTACTGAAATAGTACACATGTGTGCCTGTATGGAAAAGTTCTGATAAGAAGAAAATTTAAAGTACTGCAGCTGCAGACAATCTAAAGTAACTAAGTGATTTGTAAACAATTGTACTCGCTAATTGAAACACCACACTGATAACTTCTATTTTCTATGTCTAATTGAGGAAACAGACAAGCCGGTGGTCATCTTTCTCATCATCTTAATTGTATGTTTATTGGTTAGAGATAGATAAAACTCATGTACCAAATGTGTGCGTGTGAATTCAAGTGCATTGAAAGGGAGAGAGAGAGAGAGAGAGAGAGAGAGTAGAGTGAATTTGACTGTCTGAGAGTAAAGATGCGAGGCTGTGTGCCATATATATATAAATATGTGTGTGTATGTAATAGCTGTGTGCTACATCAAACGACTAATGTTGATTTAAAGCCGTGTGCCGATTAATAAAGCTATGTGCTGGTTAAATAAAGCTGTGTGCTGAACGTAATAGCTGTGTGCTGAAATTAAGAAGCTGCGCGCTGAACATAATAGCTGTATGCTGAAATTAAGAAGCTATGTGCTGATTAAATAGTTGTGTGCTAAACCTAATAACTGTAAGCTGAAATTAAGAAGCTATATGCTGATTAAATAGTTGTGTGCTGAACATAATAACTGTGTGCTAAAATTAAGAAGCTGTGGGCTGATTAAATAGTTGTGTGCTGAACGTAGTAGCTGTGTGCTGAAATTAAGAAGCTATGTGCTGATTAAATAGTTGTGTGCTGAACGTAATAACTGTGTGCTGAAATTAAGAAGCTGTGTGCTGATTAAATAGTTGTGTGCTGAACATAATAGTTGTATGCTGAAATTAAGAAGTTATGTGCTGATTAAATAGTTGTGTGCTGAACGTAATAACTGTGTGCTGAAATTAAGAAGCTGTGAGCTGATTAAATAGTTGTGTGCTAGGATAAATAGCAGATTGATCGGAAGGCTGTGTGCTGGGTGCAATTAATATGCACAAGGAATAAGAAACAAAACTGTGAGTAATTTGTATTTTGTTATTTTTTCATTGTTTCGAATATAAATGTTTGATCTTTCTTATTAAATTTGATGTTTTAAGATTAATTAATAATTGTGAAATGAATCCGGAAATGATATCATGTCGAGATAAGTTACATACGTCTAAGAAACTTGCGTTTATAAAATCCGTACTGCCATCTCTTAGTCGAACTCTTGAAACGTATCTGAAATAGATGCAGAATAATCTAAAATATAAAGCAGCCTTAAATGATTTCATATCATATTCAGAAGCAACGGTTCATCGTTAAATAACACTCCGAATGTTTTAGATACTTCACAAAATACGGCAACAAGAAAATAAATTAATATTCTATTATTTTATTATCATTATTATAATTGAATATTTAATCGTGTTATAAAAAAAACGTACATTGATAGCTACCTCTGTATCTGATGGCTTGGATGCGTCTGTATACGGTCTAGTCAGTCCTTTTGGGAATTTCTAAGAAATAATCATGTAAAATTTAATGTCCAAAGTGTACAACATCTGTTAACAATCGAACTTCACCGAAGGAATACTCTTTAATTTCGTAAATGGCAGTTCTTCAATGTACTGGTAAAATGTTATTATGCTAAAACCCATTTTCTCTTAACATCAGACGACGATTTTGCTTTCATACATGATTTTTCTGTTAATGTCATTAGAATAATTCTTATTTCTACAAAATAGTTCAATTAAACATTATCCATATATATTGAACACACATCATTGTTACATGTAGTGTTTCATTAGTGCGTTTGAAATCATTTCAAGACATAGAAATAATCATAAATAATTGCATTTATGAGAAATTTATATAAAGATAACGTTTTGTACGCCGTTATCGTCTCACACCACTATTATATTTTCCATAGGGCTCCATTGTAATATTTATGTCCAAAAACACAGTGAAAAAAGTCAGCAGCATGGGTCTGGACTCAATTTCTTCACTGGTTCAAGATATGTAACTATAACGGGGGAAAATCATACTTTCACCAGGTTGTCTATATTTTTAAATTCATTGCTTTTGCGATACCTCGATTTCCAGAGTAATAATATGTCAACTTTTTGCCCACAATGCGTCCAAAAATCTGCTATCAGCATCAAATTTTCAGTGGTGATTTCTAAAATACTTAACATTTAACACATGGTTAGAAAAAATAATGCCCGTAAAAAGAAGAAAAAAGAAGTAAAGGTTAATTTCTACCCCCTTCACCTGTAGAACCGGAGTACTCAAGGGAGATAATAGTGGTGTGAGTCCTAATATGCTTTACACACCTGGAACTCCTTTTCAAAAGCTGTTTTCTGGTTAACATATTCCAGCAGATTGTCAACTTGTATTCTACTTCATTTGATACCAGCAATATTATTATACGTACCTGTCTGTGGATTAGCTGATAAAATAACAAAGAATGTGTAGGGCTTGTAAAGATTTGAAATATATAGCATAGAGAGGTTGGTGATCTACCGTATTTACTTTATATGATCAAAGAAACAGAAACTTGTCCACGAACGAACACATAGAAAACAACTCGATATGTATGAGTCACTGTGTGTAATAATGAATTATGCAACATCCTTCAAAACCTTCAGCATGGCTGAGTTAACTCTGAGTCAGTGTGTTCATACGATCAGAGGTAATGATACTCAGATCAAAGTACGTCGTGATTTTGACGACTCCAACATAATGCATCATATTGCAGCTGTGTTAGTTAATGCTATTTGATAATACGATACCCATTGGAATCACATGATGCGTCTAAGAAAGAAAACACAGATTCAATCGGGGTTTTTTTGGGGTTATTTATCAAATGTGTCAAATTGTGCAATGCTAAATGTACAAAATCATCTACTTTTTTTTTAATTATCTTTGTTTTTTATATATCTCAAGTTATATACAATCTTCTTCAACGTTTATGCCTTATGGTTGTAAGAAAGTAATACTATATATAGTACTATATAAAGTACATATTTAGAACGTATTTAAGCAATAAATGACAATTTGAAATTGCTTCATATTGAATAAGTCGAAGATGAATCCCATGACTTGCTGTTAATTAATATGATATACAAGTATAATTAACATTACATTTTGTTTAATTCATTATTATTTACGCCCTAACTGTACTCAAATGAGTTAAAATACAATCACGTAACACATACTTAGACACATATCTACCTATACACAATACAGAGCAAATCCAGTTTCTGTTTTGACTTACTGTGTACATTTCCAACTGTTGTCGATTCTTCATCAATTTTATTCCCACACGTCGTCTGCTTTTATGTTGGTCTCCTGATTATACGGAGATGATAGACGGATCGACCATTGTGGCACTGCATGTATCAGACCACTTGGCTCTGTTATTTCAATACTTACAGATTCGTCCTCTGTTTTCGTTTTCACTTTGTTTGGAACAGCATATATATATATATCCTGTAATCATTAGATTATTTAATTTAATGGCCCATGTATATTAGATTACTAGTGTAGTTTTAAACTACCGTAATCGACGTACATGTACTTCTTGAAATAGCAAACCACATATCATAAAAGCAACCTGTTAAATTGGACATTCGGTCCATCCCCAAAAGAGGCGCCAAATAAACGGTACATAATGGCATACATTCATCCTAAATATTGAGAATATGACAACATTATCTCACCACCATCAAATAAGTGTTTATACTTACCTCGCCAAATTTAAAATGGTGCTTGGTATAAATTTGTGTTTTCATTTCAGTATATATAACACGACCATGTTACTCTATATTCAAAGACTTTATCATATATCTTGATGAGTTATTATTCTACCTTAATTTTGAATATTTCAATGCATAAATGTTTTCTTCAGTTTATTTGAACTGTACACTATAACATGAGCAGCACGAACAGCGGTTACGACTGTTTGAAATACATTGTCTGATTAACAGAATATGTATGTAGATAAATCTTGACCAGCTGTCAACGATATTTTCCTATATAGAAAGCTAGTATATGAAATAGTTATTTATTTAGAAAGGATCATAAAATGAATGTCAACAGAAACAGTATCGTACTTGTATCAGGGCTGTTGTAATACAATTGAGCGGGAATAGCTGTTTCGCCTATGCTTTTTGTTGCAGTCTTCTTTCTGAAATCAAGTTTATGATGAAAAATGCATCTATTTGTAAAAAATATATTTAAACAATAAATAACATATTACATGCAAATAAAAAACACGGTAAAATGGATACTTTAATACGAGACATAAGAAAGACCCATACGTCACAACCGAACATTTGCAGACATGACAGAATATTATTTAGATAAAAAAAAATAACGCATTGGAACGTCGCGATTAACATTGTGTAACGAAAGGTGGCTTACGCGTTTTTTCGCACATGTTTTACTTAAAATCAAGTGATATACACGAATATAACGTAGTAATTCCGTAAAGGAATGTTCGGTTTGCAACTAGGCGTGTATCAATATGAGAGGATAATGTTTCAACTTAACGATTTTACTAATGGGGACAACTTGATTTTTTTAAATAGCAAGGATAGGGGGGAATAAAATTATCATTCCTTATATTGGCTGTACTACATGTAATATGTACTAGCAAACTGAATTAAGCTCAAAACAATATTGTTTATACTTATTACTTTTGATGAAGTTAACGCAATGGTAATAATGGTAAACGTATCTAATCCATAACGGTAACATAGATTAAAACGTGTATCTGGATCAACAAGAAAACAACAATTTGTTAATGTGTTACAATAGACACGGAAAGTATTTCTTAACCTAGCTTAGTATGTTAGTTAATGGTAATAGCCATTTATTTTAATCATTCAACATTATGTATAACAATACAAACCTTCGCTTTATGAATATGAAGGCAAATACAGCTCCAGTAACAAGTAATGTAAAAACAACACCTCCAACTGCTCCAGCTATTATACAAACTGGTACTGTATCCTCATCTTCGTCTTGTGGCTTTGCTTCTGCTTGTCCAACAGGAAGAACAGTCGTAGTCAACGTAGCTTTATCAACAAATGCCACCGGGCTTGATGTCTATTCAATGGCTTTAAAACATAGTTTATTAAAGATTTAGAAAGTATATCTGTTGTCTGTGAAAGATTGGCAATTTAGCCCGATGCATGCGTTAGCAGAGGTTTATATCCACAAACCGAACAGAATCATGTTTGAAATTAAAACAAATTCAATTATAAAACATTCAATATCTTTTTCGTTATAAAATTCATATTAGTTATATCTATTAAAGACCAAACATGTTCTAAAAATTGTAGGAATCGTTATTGGATAACAGCTGTATTCTGTACCTGTCAGTCACGTATCAATGTTCTAAAATACATTATTCATTGACTGTTTCAAGCCTACTGAATGTGTATAAATATATATAATAATTAGTTGTTTTTAAGCTGCATATAACAAACACTTTTGAGAACATATTTTTTGTCAATTTAACAATACTCAATTATAACTAAAATAATGCAGCACTGACTGAATTTGAAAAAAAGTTATCCTATCTGAATCATGCCTTTAAATATATAAAACGGGTCCCTGAGTCATCTTGATGCTTCCATATGACAGCTGGGACTTGTGAAGGACTTGCGAATTCATTCACTGCCAGGTCGGAAGATATAAAGCTACGTAACACGTATATTCATGCCTTGTAATTATTCAATACTAACTTATCCTGCTATGCATTCCTTTTAGAATGGCAGGTGTTTTAAATATCCTGGATACAGAGATACTCTTTTTCTATTATACGAGTGGTTCATGAGTGTATCTATCAATCCAGTGGTTTATTGTGAAACATTTACTATTGTAATAGTACATACAACCAGTAGTATGACATATTAATTATTTTAATGTATGTTCAGATGTTTAACTTAAACGGATATTCAATACATAGACGGTACTAGTTTTCATAGTTTAACATGTTTTAATTTCAGAAATCCAAGTAATTTAATGTTATCATTTAAATTTAGAATAAATTTAAGGACTTACTTGTTTTACTTGTTGTATTCCAAATGGTTCCTCTAATCCATCATGACATCCGATTAAACACCCACCATTATTATCACACTCTGACGAACCATTTGATGGATTGTTACATTTGTTTTTGCATATATTACAATTAAGCCCACAAACCGTGGAATAATACCCTAGGTGACACTCAGAACAAAAACGTTTGCTGTTACATTTCTTACAATTTGGTGGACATTTGTCACAGATTGATGCATACTGAGACAATTTTAATGTATAAAATCCATCTTTACACACTTAACAATCGTTACCATCTGTACATGAGAGGCAATTGTCCAGACAAGTATGCCAATAGCCGTTGTATTTATAGTAACCGCTTCTACATTCAGCACATTTACCGCTGGTACATTCGACACATTTACACAAGTTACAATTTGTATCATCACATGACACAGCAGCGTTAGCTAAAAACTGAAATATACAAAGTATTACACTGTTAAATGTAATACTGTTTTAAATGGTTTAGATGTAAAGTAATAAAAAGTTCAAAGATATGGTGTCCCTTTAAGTTATAAATCTAAAAGGTAAGCACTTGGTAAATTATATGATAATAAAAACGAATACATTGTTTTTTATGTATCTAATACAATAACGATTAAAACTATTTAATACCTTAACAACGAGTAATGTACTGAGGTTTATGTTGATCATTGTTAAAGAGAACGTACGATTTGTTTAATACATTAGCTCAACATTGTTGGCTTATTATCCAACTATTGTTTACAAATATGATTAAACACATTATTTAATAAACTGAATACCATTTTAATGCTGATGATAATTTTAGATTTTGAAGTAATGTACATTATTTTGCTTTTATGATTGCATCTAAACATTCAATAAAAAACTACATAATTGGAAAACAGTTTCTATTAACCTATATTGTGGCATGGTCCGATAGGAACCATACCACAGAATTAAATTGATAGTAAATGCTCTCTCCTTTATCTAATATTTCAGTATAGAGTATTTTTTAAGAAAATATAAGTTTCTTTCGTTATACCTTTCGTTTATATTTATTATAGTAAATAGATACTTTGTATAAGGAAACACCTTTTATGCTAAATTATTTAATTACAAAATGATTGATATACAGTTAGAAAATGTTTTCATTTAAGTAAAGAGTATATTGTCGCCGAGGTAAAGTGTTTATACCGAAAGGCAGAAGTGATAGCCAAAGTACCGTGAACTATACTTGTCTTAACCCGAGTCATTAAACGGTTTGTTATATGTTATGTCAAAACTGATGAGCGATTGATCAAATATGACAGACTGTGCAGACTGATGATATTCTTTTAACTTGTAAAATACTTTGAATAGTTTTTCTCTGAAATTCGTGTGTTGTTTCATCGTGGACTTTACCTTTAAGCAATACAATCTCTTCCATTGACTCATCAATTCCACTGCACATCGGGTAGCAATTAACAAGTTTCACCAATCAACGATAAATTAGTTTAAAGCGCCTACCTAATGGTTTCATATGGAGTTATACCTGTTACATGTTGATACCCCAGGTCAATTGGCGAGGTGCCATACTCCCACCGCACATTGCAGAAATCACCAGTTTGAAGAAAAGCTTATCTTGAACACTGTTAAGCAATCCATTGCTGGAAATAATTCATCTTATTGCGTAATATATATTATATTAAGACTGTATGCTTTTTCCGTGTTTGTGATACTGTTTTTTTTTAACACCAACCGTTTTATGAAACAAGAGAAACAAAAACGCGTTGTTACGCAGTAGTTTAAATTCGGAACAAATGACAAATGGCAAACTAATTATATATATGATAATTTCTAAAGATGAATGATCTAGATCATCTGCGACGGTACCTCGGAGATTTCAATCGGTTATTCAATTTATTTCCATGTACATTTTTTAGACGTTTTTAAAATGATCACAATAAATAATACAAGAGGTATTATACCTCTAGACCGGTAACTCAACATTGAGTTAATTTGTTTTATAAAAAAAAGTAATGCCTTTGTAATGTTGACTTCGGTTATCTGAATGTTAACAAATATAAAAAGAACGCTTTGAAGTTGATCCAGACTATAAGTGTAAAAAAATTGTCTGGTACCCAGTTAAACTGAACCAAATGCAACCATTCTAACTTACCAACATCCACTCCATGAGGATTTCAAGAAAATGACATATTTGCAGGGTAAACAAAATGTTTATGTTCATAGTTGAGAACTATATAACGTATTCTTTAGTGAAATATGCGACTTTGCTATTTCAATATTAAGGAAACCACTAAGATTTGATTCTAACGTAACCACTGCTGCAACTTTTTCATGCGGCGTTGTGTGATACAAACAAAGTATTCTCAATTTTATCCTGCATGGCTGACTTTGGACTTTTGAGTGGTTAACAACAGTTTAAAATAAATTTGAAAAGTGTAACCATCATATTTTTGAGTCTGCAACATTTACAACTTTGAAACGCAGGGCTGTGTTCAGCACCGTTACACAGCAAACACGTTTAATGCCTGGTTCCCTAAAATTAACGCGTACTCCGTGCTTATTTGAGATTGAGCCAGTGTCCAGGAAAATATGTTAGCTAACATTATCAAACTGAACGCAGCCCTGGTGTTGGTCGCGTTTTACAATCCCACCCCCTTAAACAGTAATGGAAAAAACAGTAAAATTCAAATTAAACTTGAAGATTCTTCTTTTTAGAGGAACCACTGGATAACAACTTGTAAGAATAATTAATGAGGTCTATGCATCCGTCATAAGAATTGTGAATTTTTTTAAACAAGTAATGTTTGGGGGAATTTTTCACAAAGATTTTATTTTGTGAAATTGTACAAATTTTATTTTTATGTTTTAGTTATTATTTCAACAATTATTATTGAAATATTAAATAACATGTTAGCCATAGTTGTTGAAATGAAAATATTAATCCTTATTTTTTTATCACACATGAAAGTTTTATTGGTCAATTTGTGCCTTAAGGACAATCAAACGAAGATCAAATAATTCCATTGACAAATAATTAAACAGTTTCCTATAAGTAGGTGTATATATAAGACTGGGTTCGCAGTTCAGATATACACTCTTTTCGGGACATATATGATTGCAGGTAAGAAAAAGGTTTATTTCAAATATTCTGTTAAAATTAAATTACTATAACGCAAACTTCTGTTAAAATGTTAAAATATTGAGTTAAAACTGTCTCGATTTAATGATTTGTAATTAAGAAACTATGTTTAAAAATATATTGTTCATCGAACAATTGTGATCAATATGTTGTTAAGAAATTAAGAATTACATTTAGTAACTAGACTATAATTAATTCAAGTCGCCATATCTCATTCTTTTCACAATCTCTCAATTAAGCGAGTAATTTCCCATCTATTAAAATCGTGTAGCATTGTTAATAAATTATTGATAATTGATTCTGTTTTGTAACATATGTTAATATGTGTTTGAATTCTGTTAAACAACATCTTTTTATGTTAAACAACATATATGTATTAACTATTGATATCTCATTTTACATGTATTTGATTTCTGTATGTTGATGTACATAATATATATAAGTTCAAATATACACTCTTTTCGGGACATATATGATTGCAGTTATAATTTGATCCCCAACAACAACAAAACCAGATAATAACAACATAAAGTTCAGAACGAGGTTAAAAAAAAACGACCTGTCTGAAAAATGTTTATTCAATTATTTTACAAGTCAATGGCATGAATGTCAGCTTGGGCAACTCTCTCCTGAATATGACTGATGGAGGAAAAAAGTATTGTGTGATCTTTGCTAAATGAACAATTATTTAATGACAATCAAGAATTGGGAATTCGTTGGTTGAAGAAATGATATAAAGAGGGCATTAAGACATGTCACTTGAGTGTAATGATACATTGAACTCAAATACCCACACTATTGATTTGCCGTTACTCGCAAGCACACCTAGGAAACAAAACAATATATACATTGAAACAATATCAACAACTCCAGTACAATCTGTTTCAAAAACAATTACTCTAGGTAAGTGTATGTTCAACTTGATGAAACTATTTAATATTGCAACAACTACAGTGCCTGAGTAGGATTGCAACTATAATAGTATTGTAATATATCAGATTCTTCCTGTAGTGCTATTCTATATAACAGTAAATTGTATGTTGTGTGCACTGTAGTACTTGGAGAACTATGAATTGATCTTCTCTAAACTTACAAAGAAGTTAAATAACTAAAATACCACAAACTACTTCTAGTACTGGCAAAACTAGATACTGGTATTAGTTTTATTAAATGATGGTCCTTGAATTATTTAGTCTTGTCTTCTGTGTATTTCACAAAATGTTGATATTGTGATAGTATTTATAAGTAGTGTTTATAGTCTGTATCCCATTTTTGAAGCTTTATATTACTATTACTTTAATAATTTGTAAGAATGGTGATGTAGTCACTATTGCATTACTTTATAGTTTTATGCATTTTTAGTTAATAATAGACGTCTGTTCAATTTAAACCGGTAGCACTCTGACTTTCAACCCAGGAGCCATGACCACGCCCCACCATAGAATACATGATTGATATATGACATAGTGTCTCAATGTCAATCATCTCTCACTGCTGATTCACTGGTAAATAAGTTATAAAGTTACCTGTGGAGATTGATGTGCAATCGATAGTATATGTCTGACTTACATAATACTGTTTAAATCTTGAAGCTAGTCTACGCACTCAGCATGATATTGATGATTCCTATAATGCTTTGTGTAATTGTATTAAAAATGAAATGTCCGAAAAGTCGAATAAACGTAAGATTAATATAAGCAATGCTTCATCAAATAAACGTAGGAACATCGGAAAACCTTGGTGGAATGAAAGTTTAACAGTTTAACAGTTTTGTGGAATGATGTTTTTGTAGCTGAAAAGATGTTTTTAAAATGTCATACTGTTTGTGAACGAAAACGACTGAAAGTTAATTTTGTATAATGTAGAAAGGTTTTTAATAGTAATGTACAGAAATATAAGAGGTTATACTGGTTTTATATGCAAAATGATTTATTGTCTGACATCAACAGAAAATCATGCTCATTTTGGAAATCTATTGGAAAGATTAGAGTTGCCTTTCTAAAGAAAAGTATAATACCAATGGAAATTATTGATGATAATGGAGATATATTAACTAATAAAGACTCAATATTAAATAAGTGGAAAAACAGTTTTTCTAATTTATATAACGCTTCTGTTAACCAAAATGTTGAACCTGATTATAATAACCATAGTAACAATGTACCTGAGTTTGATTATGAAATAACAATTGATGAAATATATAAAGCTATTTTTAAATCTAAGAAAGATAAAGCTAGCGGTAGTGATGAAATTCCAGCTGAAATTTTTCGTAATAATACATCTGTATCAATATTACACATTTTTTAATGTAGGTTATAGTACTGGTAGTATTCCTACTGAATGGGTAAAAGTATAGTTAACCCAATTCCAAAATCTTAACTAATGATCCTCATGATCCTATGTCATATAGGGGTATTACAATAGCTCCATCGATGTACAAATTGTATTGTTATATTTTAAACGGAGGTTATCAAAATGAACCGAAATAAATAATAAAATAACAGATGAACAAAATGGAAAGGTCAGAAAAGTACCACTGATCATTTGTCGTCTTTAACCAATATTATTGAAACGAGAATTAAGAAAAAACTGCTCACCTTTACTGCATTTATCGATTTTAAAAAAAGGCATATGACACCGTTAATAGAAATATCTTATGGAATAAAATTATAGTTTAGGAGTTAATGGTAAAATGTTTGACGCCATCAAATCTTTATATTGCTGTGTTTCATCTTGTATAAGAATCAATGGTCTTAAAACAGATTGGTTTGATGTTACTACTGGATTAAGACAAGGTTGTTGTTTGTGACCATTGCTCTTCAATGTTTATATAAATGAGTTTGCCCTAAAGATTTAATCTCTAGGTTTAGGAATTAGTGTTGGCATTGATGAGAATGTTAGTTTGTTAATATATGCTGATGATATTGTTCTACTGGCTGAATGTGAGGAAGACTTACAACAGATGCTAAACACTTTATTTCATTGGTGTAACGTTAATTCCATGTCTATAAATACAAATAAAACTAACATTGTACACTTTAGACCAAGATCTAAACAGAAAACAAATTTTTAATTCACTTGTGGCGATGCTGATATATATTGATAAAAGATAAATATTTATATTTAGGTCTTGTGTTAGAAGAACATTTAAACTTTAATGTCACTGCGTCTTTTGTTGCTCAATCAGCCAGTAGTGCATTCGTTTTTTTGATTTCTAAATATAAAAGTATTGATGGAATGCCGTATAAAGTGTATACAAAATTATATGATTCCTTAGTATGGTCTGTTATAGCTTATGGTGCAGCAATATGGGGTACACAAAAATTCTCTTGTATAGAAGCGGTGCGGAATAGAGCTATGCGAGTTTATTTGGGTACCACTAAAAACACACCAACAGCTGCAATATCCGGTGATATGGGGTGGCAGCCTGTGTCTATAAGACAAATACTTTCAGTCTCCAATTATTGGATACGAATTAGTCATATGTCCAATACAAGGTGTAATAAGAAAATATTTTTGTATTGTTTAAGTGTTATCGGTCCGGGGTGTAAGAACTGGTGTTTTATAATTTTAAATAACTATTCCAAGATTGGTAACAATAATGCTTATGTTAATATGCCTATAGGTAAACACAAATATTTGAATGAAGTGAAAGAAGAGTCGCTGTAACATTTCATGGCAGACTGGAATACTAATATAAATTCAGATAGTGGAAGAAGTAATGTTGGGGGGAATAAATTAAGAACATACAAGTTATTTAAGCAATCTTTTGAAACTGAAAACTATTGTAATGTTTTACTTCCACGTAATCACAGGTCAGCTTTTAGTAGATTTAGGTGTGGAATTGCACCCATTCGTTTGGAAACTGGGAGATACAAACGATTGCCAGTAGCTGAAAAGGTCTGTCTTTTCTGTACAAATGAAGTAGAAAATGAATTACATGTTATGTTAAAATGGCCATTGTATAATGATATCCAGCATGACCTAGTCGAGAAAGCAATATCACTAGATCTTAATTTTAGTACATTTAGTGATAAGAATAAACTGGTTTATATATTTAAAAGTCCAGATGTGATTCGAATTTTTGCCAAAACCTGCTTCCTAATACTTCAGCGGAGATCTAGTTTCTTGTATCGCTAGCTGTGTGGTTTAAATCACTTTTAAATGTACATTTACAGTAAATTTTAGGTTAAACATTGAACATCAGCTATAAATCAGGTCATAACACATCTGATTTGATGTGATAAATGATTCTTTGAGACTTTTTTAAATAAACGTTTATTACGGAAGTATCCGGGCGCTATTTTTCGTTGTCAAATTTTAGTAAAGTATTTTTATTTACAGTTTAAAATTGTGCGATATATCTAAAACAGATATAACGTGGGATTAAGATTGAAGTCCGTTGTTTAATTTTTATTTTTTATTATATATTATATTATTATAAATTGCCTTTAAAATATAATGTAATATATATTGAATGTATGTTTTCTTAGATAAGTTAATATGGTCTCTTATAATTCTATTTTAGAATGACATATGTACATCTTCTTATGTGATATTGTAATGTATGTTTTATATTGCTGTATATATGATGAGACATATAATAAAAACTATATAAACTATAAAAAAAAGAGTATAAAACTGTGGCTAAAATTCCAACATACTTCTGTGTGATTTAATTGAGTATACTATCTTACATTTCAGCTGAAGCATTGACATCTTCAAATAACAAAATGCTAAAGAAGTCTTTGGTATCCAGAAATATTTTGAATGTGTTACAAGAAATGTGTTATTGTGGAAATAATTGCTTTGAGTCAGCAACTTTAAAAAAAACACAAAG
This sequence comes from Panopea generosa, assembly GCA_029582155.1. Lineage (NCBI taxonomy): Eukaryota > Metazoa > Mollusca > Bivalvia > Adapedonta > Hiatellidae > Panopea > Panopea generosa. The sequence continues at coordinate 73,624,077 of CM055902.1, read as the reverse complement.
GAACTACGGTACAGTTACTGGTCAAAAAGTAGACAGGGTCGAGCACAGTTACAAACTGTGAAAAATAGTAAAAAGGAAGGAAGCTTTTTAAAAAAATTGTTTTTAGAAACTGGGAATCAAGTGTGTAAAAGAGCTTTTTCTAAAACTGTATAACATAAATAAAAATGTTCTATTCAAATGTACAAAAATGATCAATAAAAATGTAATGGCAACTAAATGTAGTAAGACTAGAGATTTGTCACAAAAAGTTCTAAAAAGTATTACTTGGCTGGAGAACTATGCCACATACTATGGTGACCGAATGCCAAATTGTTAGAATGTACTCCTGCCATACAAGACAACAAGAATTGGACTTTATAACACATACACAGCAGATATGGCAGCTGAAGGGTGAACAGCTGTTTCATTTCATCTTCATTCCAAAGTATCTGGAAAGTCTACTTCACACAACTAAAAATTTAACAGGTAACTTCTTTCATAATTAAGAATTTATTTAATTGGTTCAGAGAAAAACCTATTTTTGCAATCAAATAATATAAAAACATAAAATTAGCACCATAAATTGAACTATTTGTCCTTAATATTATTAAGTTTTAGGTATATAATTTGATATTAAATCAAATAGATTGTGAGTTCATTGCTGAAATTTAATCTAAAGTTCTACTCTTTCCCTTGATCCTGAAATGTAAACCAGTACTTGAACACTCCATAGGGATTGTTTAATGAAAAATATATCTAACTCAAATAAAATGGGCCAGATCAGATTGTATTCAATGGAGTATTTATTTGACTCCTATATTTCACTGTAAAGAATTATTGTTCAATTTGAACCAATAAATTTTATACTTCCTCTTACTTTTGGAGCAACATAGTACTGTATAAATGATTAATAAGTGTTCATGTAACAGTTTGTCCATTTTGTAAATCTGAACTATATGTACACATATCAGTCTATAATAGTACACTTGAATCATCACAAATGCATTTTTTACTGTTAATGGGTTAATATACTGATAAATTGTTTCATATATTTTAAGATTAATTCCTTTAGTAAGTGTGACATTTGTGCTAGCCTTGAGAGAAGGTTAGAGTTCCATCGCTCTCCTGCTGACCGTGACAACCTTTTGAAGCAGAGGCAGCAACATAATCAAAGACAAATGTAAGACATTGCTCTTAATGCTGTTTAATTCTGTTAAATGCATAACACTACCTTGAATACATTGTATCACTCTGTGTTCATATTGTATCAGATGCCTAAATGACTTACATGGCTTATTATACCAAATTGAATGTTTATTTAAGAATTTTGTGAACGAGCTCAGCTCATCTCCGTTACAACTTCAGACTGCTAATCACCTAATAATAAGTCTACAGCCACAGCAAAGATATTCATTTTTAGTTAGGTTTACTTTTAAAAGAACACACATACATCTAATATTTTTTGTTGACGCAACAATTGTTAGTTTCTTCTGCCATGGAGACTGTACTTAATTGTTTATAACAGAAATTGATTGAGCATACATAAAAAAAACACACATGTTTACGCCTTGGTTCTTTTTCAGGATGGAACGGAAATATAATTACTCCAAATGAGATGCCAATCGACAGAATCCATCATCATTTTTATCTCTTATAATTGATGGCATGGATCAATGTAAGTAGTGGTCTGTTCTAGTTCATATGTGATCAAGGTCTTGAACAAGTACAAGTTCTGTTCACAATTTTTGTTTAACATAACTATTCGTATCACTCAATGTCGTCTGCCATCTATCTGTTGGTTGAATCGATTGGTTAAATATTTAGCAACATTTTCATGCCATCGAGGACTAAATGACGATAAGTTAACCACTGTTTCCTGGGATTCGGAAAGGTTAACCAGTATACTAGCACACCCCATCACCGCAAGTAACTGATAACTTGACCTCTTGAATCAGCGGTAACAGACGACTGATAATGAGACTCAATGTCATGATAGATAAAAATTGTAATATGTACGTCGCATGTGGAAGATTGCGTTGATGCATGAATATGAGTATTGGTTTCGATATTGTTGTGTGACCCTTTAAAGGGATTATATTGGCAAGTAACACAGACATGCTGTTTATCCAGACTTTTCCTGTATGCAGTGTGCACAAAATGATGCTTATGTATTGACGTATAACCTTTATTTATTTAAAGTAATCAAATTAACAGTAATTTAATATTGGCCAAAACTTCAATACGTCCCGCAATAAAGTGTTGCGCAATGTTTACATTGAACTCCGCAAACTTCCCGAACAAAGCCTCGAAAAACGAGATCGGAAACGAGTCTTCACGAGGTTATCCGATGATTGATCGGAAACCCGAACGCGGTTCGTTGAAAATGTCGAAGGTAAACAAAAACAAAAACGTGACCCTCACAAACCCGATGTTTGTAATAAAAAAGTTATGCAATTAGACACTTAAGAGGCGTTTATCTCTAAGTTATAAGTGTATCTTCATGCTTGGCGTGTGTATTTAGGACGGAGAATTGCCGGTAATATGCCAATATAATCCCTTTAAAGTTAGTATATCAGGAACAATGGCTTTATCTAAAAAATGCCTAAAAACGATTCTTAGAATTGTAACAAAGCTTCTCATTATATTAATGATTAAAATATTAATAGTTTGATATATATCAATTTCGATAAATATAATAAAAACAATATTTAATCGGAGTGGTACAATTGAAACAAATTTCCATTTTAAAAATGTGCCATTGCTATGTATTGTGCATATAATGATTATATTGTTGAAATATCAGGGGTTTTTTATTATAGCCAAGTCCAATTTGCCACATTTGGTTGGAAGAAGAGTAAAAGTATGTTAATAAATAGCATTATCTTGTTTTATATGTTAAATAGCTTTTAAAAAAAAAACAATTATAGAACTTAATAAGTCTTTCTTGTATTGTGTTTAAAATTATTGTCAACTTTTCTTATCGTAACGCTGCCATACAAAAGTATTATGCGAGTATCATGGTATGGTACCCCAAATGTTCACATTATACTGAAAGGGGGTCGACTTATGTTTGGATTGATTGAATATTTAGCGTCCTTTTTATGCCATTTAGGGCTTACAGATGATCAGTTAACCTAACCAATTTTGTCTGGGATCCTTAAAGGTTAACCAGTACTTGAGCACACCCGTCTTCGCAAGTTACTGATAACTTTCACACTTAAATCAGCGTTGAGAGACGAATGATAAGGAAACTCGAATGAAAGCGAAACCCAGCAAGACAAAAAGAGAAATATTCCTTTCGTAAATATCACAACATTTACACATTTTAAACAATCGTCCTTGGCTAGATCTAGATCTAATTTCAAATTTCGAAAGGTCAAGGTCAAGTAAAATGGAGCAGGTGTGAAAATTTTTCGTCTGGAAATAAATTGGATAATTTTGGACATTTAAGGACTATAACGGCAAGTTAAAAATTATTTTTTGAGTTCCATAACGTCATAAACAACTGATGTTTCTATAGCATAAACTCTTTGATGAAACCATCCAGTGGTTATTGAGATATTTGACACCGACAAATTAGAATATGTGAGGTGAATAGCCATATAGGCGGTACAGGGCGCGGCCATTACGCTGTACACGTAGTAATTATACGCATGAATAGACACCTGTTATTTAAAGCCTGGAAAGTGTACTGCGTAACAAAAAAAATATATTTTTTCCTTATATAAACTTAAAATACAGGAATGTCTACAGATAAAAGAAAGTGCTCGTTTAATTCAAGTGCCAGTGATCTGGAAAGCAGCTTGAACACTTCCTTTGACAAACCAGGCTACAAAACAGAAAAGCTGTCAAAGAAAGAAAAGAAAGAACAAAGAAAAAATAAAAAGAAGCAAAGAAAAGATTACGAAACAGTAACAGAAATGTCTGAAAACGAAGAAGAAATGTTATCGGAAGAGAAAACGGAAGTTAATTCAATTGAAAATAAACTTGATGAAATAAATAAAAAGCTAAGTAATGTTCTCACCAAGGATGACAAGGGAGTCTTTACACAAATAATAAAGGATACCTTTGAAGAACTAAAGGAACACTTTCTAGCTTCGATAACAAAACGGGTAGAAATTTTAGAAAATGATCTACACGAAAAAATAGTGGAAAACGAAAAGCTTAAAGAAGACATGGCAAGTCTTAAAAAATGTGTAGATGAGAAGAACGACAATGTAAAAGAACTGAAGGACGACTTGAACAAAGAAAAGTAAAAATACCAAGAAATACAAAACGACCAAGAACAGTATGGACGACGAAATAATATACGAATATCTGGGCTAACAAACGACAAGCAATATGAAACCTCAGAGGAAACAGCTTGGAACGTCATAGCATTCCTGAACGAAAAAATGGACCTCCGATTGTCAATGCACCACATCGATATAGCGCACAGATTGGGAAAATTCATGCCGGGGAAAAATCGACAGATAATTGTCAAATTCGTGTCACGGCAAGTGAAATCAAATGTGATGAAAAACGGAAAATTCTTAAAAAACACATGCGTTTACATCAGAGAAGATCTCACTCGATTGAATCAAGAAGTTCTATCCTCAATGCGACTTAAAAAAAAAGACCACGTTGAAAAATGTTGGTCTTTTGAGGGCAAACTATTTATTAAATGGAAAAAAGACTCTAGAGCCGAGCAAGTGAAGTATAATGAGTTTGATTCATGGTTAAATCTTCCATGGCCAGCCAAGTCAGATTCCAATTTGAGATAGTGATCGTTAAACTTTGTTGACAAAGTATTCCTGCCGCGTACTACAATACAAACAGTGGATACAAACGAAGTGAAACAGCACGGGACAATAGGACGCCTGGTGATCTAAAAATAGCATAATCCGGTTTTTACCACTATATTGTGTAAAACAACACTACACAAACAAATAACCTTTATCTGATTGTTATTTGCATACAATATACTTTCCATTTAAATATACACAATGGTTGGAAAGAGTATCAGAAATATAATTCTATAAACGAACTGTATGGTCATTTATATGTGCATTGTGTTATTAGAATTGTTTACCAAAGTTGATCTGTATTTTAATCCCTCTCGGGCACTAATGGCATTGAGTGTCACACACTTTATTTTGTTGTTGATATGTTTATTTCTTGAATATGATTCGCAGTGAATCAATAAAATCCTCTTCCTCTCCGTTGTGTTTTTATTTCGACAAAGGAGAGGAAATAGGATTAACAGTATAAAACAATGTAATGTATTCAAACGGTATATGCATGCGTTTTTATTTGCATGTGCATGCACGTGTGCATGTGCGAGTAAGCGGGTGCAGATGTACATGTATGTGTGTGTATGTGTAATATATGTGTACGTATATTGTATGTGAGGGGATATAAGTATGTATGTATATATGTGTATGTATAACATTTGTAAATGTATGTATGTGTATTTGTATGTAACTGTTTATGTATGTATATGTATGTATGTATGTATGTATGTATGTATGTATGTATGTATGTATGTATGTATGTATGTATGTATGTGTATGTGTATGTGTGTATATATATATGTATGTATATATATGTATGTGTGTGAATGTATGTGTATGTATGTGTGTATGTGTATATATATATATATATATATATATGTGTGTGTGTGTGTGTGTGTGTGTGTGTATGTGTGTATGTGTATGTGTATGTGTGTATGTGTGTATATATGTGTATATGTGTATGTGTGTGTATGTTTTTGTGTATGTATGTGTATGTGTATGTATGTATGTGTGTATATGTATGTATGTATATGTATGTATATGTGTATATGTATATATATGTATATGTATATATATATATATATATATATATATGTATATATATGTATGTGTATGTATGTATGTATATGTATGTGTGTATGTGTATATATATGTATATGTATGTGTATATGTATGTATATATATATATATATATATATATATATGTGTGTGTATGTATGTATATGTGTATATGTGTATGTATGCATGTGTATGTATGTGTGTATGTATATGTGTATATATGTGTGCATATGTGTATGTTTGTGTATGCATATGTATATATGTGTGTAAGTGTATGTATGTATATGTGTATGTATGTATGTATGTATGTATGTATGTATGTATGTATGTATGTATGTATGTATGTATGTATGTATGTATGTATGTATGTATATATTTATGTATGTGTATATGTGTTTATATGTATATGTGTATGTACGTATATATGTAGTTATGTGTATGTGTTTATGGGAATGTATGTGTACAGTGATATACATGCATGTGTATCAATGTTGGTGATGGTTATGGTGTGTAGGGTGTGAGGTTAGGTGTTTGTCGTGTTCAAGTGGGCGTATGCGTGTGCACATGCATGTACTTTGAATAAACAAACTTTTTCAATTTTAACCCAATGTGTAATGTGCTAGTGATGATAAAGGGATATTAGAATGTACACGTTTTTAAGTGCAGGCGTAAACGTGCATGCATGTTTGGGTAAATATGCTTCTACGCATAATTTTATACCCTATCCACCACCTCTTGCATATTTCGTTTCGGCAAGGGTGAGGAAATGGGAAAGCTATACTATATAATGTTGTAATATTTAAGTTGTTATAGTTCTATTTAGATATTAGCGCTATTTGTTTTGTATTACCAATTTGACGCTGAATGCATTCTTACTGTACTGGCATATCGCATATTTGAAATATATAATAACATTAAAATGCCGTCTTGCTAAGATATGCTTTATATGATGTGAACCTTATTTATGTGTATACTAGAAATACAATCCAAATGTTGTAAGAAATGTGCAAATAAATATAGAATTTTTACAAGTTATATTACACTATCATGCAAAAAAAACTGCTGCAATTATTGATTATTGATTATAATACACTTCAATATTTTGTTTTGGTTCGATCAGGTGGGTTGTTTTATAATGGAATATTTACAAATTGTTCTCTATGCTTAAAATTTGTTAAATAACATTTTAAGCGATAAATTAAATCAGTTTATTGTTGTTATTTCTTATTAAACTATTATATGACATATTTTGTGATTCTGAAAGAAAATACACAATAGACTTGTATTAGTATAGGACCTAAAAACTAAAAAGAGTTTGTTAGTCTTTTTGAATTTTTTTTTTTTACATTGTAAAAAATAGTGTTGTCATAGAAAATATCAAACTGGATATTCTGATATGGATGATCGTGATTAATTTTGTTAGTGTTTTTATTTTTTTTTTATTTTTCACTAGGCATTTTTACAAACACTGACATAATCATGACGCAAGTGATCACATCCGTTACTTAAATACAGTAAAAAAACCAAGTAGTTCCAACTCTAGGTATATCTACGGATATCCACTTTTGTAATAGCATATTTATAGGCCATTGTAATGGTTGGGTTATGTATATGTGTGTGCATGTGTGTGCGAAGAATATAAATTTTTATAAAATATAAATACATTTATGTGTAAAAAAAATGTATTAGTATGTATGAATCTCATTTATTATGCAAAAAATTATTTGTCTTAGGAATGTTAAGATGCAAATTAAGTACATTCTAAAATAATCTATTCACTGTTATTGTTAGAAAAATTATATAGTGGTCACTTTAACACAGTAAAATATTGTGGAGAGACAGTGCTATTATCTCCCTTTATGCAAACTATCTGCTTATTTATAATTAATTTTAAAGTCGTATTTTATTTTATATTATTTTTTTTCATATAATTTCCTACACATATATCAGTGGATCTTCTTTTACATATATACAAACAAAAGTAAAACTTCATTATGTAAATATAATAACCATGTGCAAAGTATCGACACAAAACCATTATATACGCGAGTATCGGCCACGTTATACTGATTATAAGCACTTGTATCAACATGTATATGACCACTACATAACTGAGTATATATAGCTGAGTGTATATAGCTGTGTTTTTGCTTCTGTATCCTACAATTTTGTTCGACTATATATGATGATTGCTGAAATGAAGATATTTTGGCTCGTGGCCCTGTACACATATCATTTTTTATTTTAGGCTATTATATACTCCTGCAATGATAGACTGTTACTCAAGTCTATATTTTCTTGTTTTTTATTGTCACTCTCTTCTAATTCTCATCTCTTTACTTATACATTCATGGAGGCTGATGCCTTTCAACATTAACTTACATTGTATGTTTCTAAGGTTGTTATATATCAGGTCTATTTTTTACAGTTTTTTACATATCACCAATGAAAACAAATATATGTTCATTTAACGTAAAAGGGCTAAGTGATGTCAAAAAACGTAAACATATTTTTAGCTGGCTTAAAGATAGTCAATATTACATTTGCTTTTTACAGGAACTTCATTGCAGAAAAATAGAATATGATATATGGGAAAAACAGTGGGGAAATAAATTATTTTTAAGTGGTGATTGTTCGAATAGTAAAGGTGTTGGTATTTTATTAAATCATTCTTATGATATCATTGAACACAAAGAAATAATTGAAGGTCGTTTGCAAACTTTAAAAATAAATGTCGATGAAACTGAAATAATGCTTATAAATGTTTATGGACCAAATACAGATGACGTAACTTTTTTTAACACCCTAGAGCAAATTATAGCAACCAATAGTGAAAAATCAATAATTATAGGGGGTGATTTCAATACTATTCTCGATGTTAATATTGACAAGAAAAACGGGAGACAAGACACAAACAAAAAAAGTAGCGCAAAACTAAATACAATCAAAGATAATTATGAACTTTGTGACATTTGGCGCATAAAACATACTGACAAAAAACAATTCACATGGCATTCAAACCACAAACCTCCTATATTCTGTAGACTTGACTTCTTCCTTATCTCTGCAAATTTGATAAACAATGTTACTAAATGCAACGTCTCATCAGGTATTCGGTCTGATCATTCCTTGGTACACATAGAAATTAATTTTTCACGTCAACCTTATGGGCCAGGATATTTTAAATTGAATAATTCAGTTATTTTAGACAAGGAATATCAGCATAAAATTAGAAAAAGTATTAAAGATATTACTGATAGAAATGCAAACACAAACCCTAATACATTATGGGAACTTATTAAAGGTACTATACGTAATGTTACTATCCATTATTGCTGCTTAAAAAAGAAAAAAGAAAAAGTAGATGAAACTAAAATTATCGGAGAAATAGACAGATTAGAAATAAAACTAGTAAATGAGCCACTAAATGAAGATATTGTAAAGCAAATAAAAAATAAAAAAAAAAGAGCTTGAAGACATAACTCTAAAACGCGCTCAAGGATATTATATACGATCAAAAGCTAAATACATTGATGGAATAGATAAAAATACTAAATACTTATAAAAAAAACTTATATCTAGGTTATTAATCAATGATCGATAAATTACCAAATCAGATGAAATTTTAAAAGAAACAAAACAATTTTATGAAAATTTATACACTAAGCAAACTTTAGAGGAATCAACCTTTAACTTTTTTCCTGAAAATAATATTGTTTTAAATGATATTCAAAAGCTATCATGCGAAGGTACTTTAACAGAAACAGAATGTGTAAACGCTTTATTTAGAATGCAAAATAATAAAAGTCCTGGGTCAGATGGCTTAACAACAGATTTTTACAAGATATTTTGGTCAGACATAAAAAGCTTTTATGTAAAATCTATCAACTATTCTTATGAAAAAGGTAACCTCACTCAAATGCAAAAGCAAGGCGTTATTAATTTAATTCCGAAAAAAGATAAAGATTTAACATCATTAAACAACTGGAGGCCTATCTCACTTTTAAATACCGATTATAAAATAGCTACAAAAGTAATTGCGAATAGAATAAAAAATGTACTACCAATTTTAATTGATAAGGCACAAACTGGTTTTATTAGAAACCGTTACATCGGTGAAAATATAAGACTTATATATGATGTACTAGATTATGTAAATGAAAACGACCACCCTAGTCTATTATTCTTTGCAGATTTTGAAAAAGCATTCGACAGTGTAGATCATAATTTCATTTATAAAACTTTCGATTATTTTAACTTTGGAGAATCAATTAAAAAATGGATTAATGTTTTTTACAACGACATGCAAGGCTGTGTTTTTAATAATGGTTACATGTCTGATTTTTTTAAAATAGGACGTGGTGTACGTCAAGGATGCCCTCTCTCTCCATATTTATTTATTATATCGATAGAAATTTTATCATTAGCTGTTAGTAACAATAAAGATATAAAAGGTATCAAACTTAATAAAAAAGAAATTAAAAAAAGCCTGTTTGCTGATGACGCAACATTTGTTACTGATGGGTCAGAAAAAACTTTCAATACTCTTATTAAAACTATAGACGAATTTAGTAAAATATCTGGCCTTAAATTGAACCTAAATAAATCCACAGTATTAAGAGCAGGATCCCTAAAAAATACAGACAAAATTTATTGCAAAATGAAAAAATTTACATGGACATCTAATCAAGCAGCCACTTTAGGAATCATCTTCACAAATAATAAAGCCAAACGAGTAGAAATCAATCTTAATACTAAAATAAACCAAATGTATTCATGTCTTACAAAATGGAAGAAACATAACTTATCATTATTAGGAAAAATAACAGTCATAAAAACATTTGCCCTGCCAAAAATAACATACCCATTGACAGTACTAGAAAACCCACCGGATCACACAATAACTGAAATCACTAAACAACTTTATTCATTCTTATGGGACAATAAACCAGATAAAATAGCAAGACACACAATTAAAAAAGACTATAAAGATGGGGGATTAAAAATGATAGATTTGAATGCATATCTATACTCAATAAAAGCAAGTTGGATCAAAAGAATTTTTAACGATGAAAATACCGGAATCTGGAAAGATAATTATATGAATGAAATTAACAAATTTGGTGGGAAATTATTATTACAATCAAACATAACATATAAAGATATAACCAATAAATTCAAAAATATTTTCTTAAGGGATGTTTTACAAAGTTTGGCAAAGGTAAACTTTAATTCGGAAATAACAAACATCACAGATGAAATCATATGGAATAACTCATTTATACAAAATAACAATAAAACAATATTTTATAGAGTATGGCTGGATAAAGGAATAAAATATATTAAACAACTTTATGATTACAGAAATAAAAACTTTTATAATTTTAATACGATCAAACAACTTTACAATCTAGACAATTCAGATTTCTTAAAATACCACTCAATAATTGCTTCCATACCGAACTCTTGGAAAGAAAAACTTAAACATGAAACATACAACAACAACGACAGAACTTTTTTCATTGGCAGGATTTTAAAGATACTGAAACCAAATAAAATTATATATGAGACATATATATCGAAAACAACTACCAATATTACAAATAAAGCTCAACAAAAATAGAATGACTCCTATGACAATCTGAACTGGAAAAAAATCTTTTTATCACCGATTACATGTACTATTTATTCGAGATTGAGGTTATTTCAATATAAATATTTATATAGAATTATACCCACAAATAAATTCTTACACAAATGCCATTTCGTAAATTCAAGTTTATGTCAATTCTGCAATATGCATGTAGAAACAGTACAACATTTATTTTGGGACTGTGCTCATGTACAACATTTTTGGACAAAAACAAATGATTTCTTATCACAAAACGGCATTAATGTAGCTTTTAATTTTAAAAATATATCATTGGGCATCCATGACGACCACACAAAACAAAAAACAATAACAAATTTTGTTATTTTTTTAGCAAAATATTTCATTTTTAAATGTAAAATGCAAAGCGATATACCATGCTTTGACAACTATTTTAGATATTTAAAAGAATGTAAAAACAAATCTTAGCCCAAGCGAGATCCAAACTGGAAACGCATAATAGAAAATGGCACTCAATAAAATTTGAATAATCTAATATAGCAACCTTATATAATTAACATCAATATGTATTGATCTTATAATGAACATGATTAATCATCATCATCTCTCTCTCTCTCTCTCTCTCTCTCTCTCTCTCTCTCTCTCTCTCTCTCTCTCACACACACACATTTTCACAACACTGCTTATAGTACTCATGTTTATAAATGTGTATTGTTATATAATAACTTGATAATGTGAAAATGAAAAAATAAACGGGCTGCCATTTGGTAACTCAAAAAAAAAAAAAAAAAAAAAAAAGATCTAGATCTAATTTTAAAACGACCGGCTATTGGCTATATTAATTCTAAAAATAGAAATGTGTGTTTGTCTATTGTTGAATCCATGATTCATATTTTTGTTTAGCTAAAAGTGTTTATTTATGATATATCATTGTATGTATTTATGGTACTTTAATAAATAACAAAGACAATTTTATTTTTAAGTACTGCTTTGAAATTGAAATACCTAAACATATATAATAACCTTGATACCATTGTCTATAAAATAAATACAAGCCAATAATGCATATTAAATAACACGCGGGCTTTGAAACAATTAATTTTGGGCTTATTTAGACATTTAAGACTACAAGTTTCTGCGATAATTGGTTTGGTTAGTTGGTTTCAAATTTGGCTAGTTGAAATTTTAGGCACTTTCCAAAATTGCCAGTGCACAAAAAAGTTAAATTCTAGTCCTGAAATGGGAATCACTTTTTGTTCAAATAAATAGGCTACATTTTTTTTTGGGCCCACTTGCAGTTATTGAATTTTACATGGGTTTACTATATGAGATGTTTCATTCTGCAGAATCATCTTATAGACTTAAGCTTATTCCCATCCTGAGTTTATGTACTTCATTTTTGATGTGATTTAAATGTCACACTTAACTTCCATTTCGTATTACCAAAGGAGAAAACCAGGAGATTTGTTGCAAGATTTCCCCAGAACTGACAGTGATATAGTGAAAAAGCAAGTAGAACATATCCGCTACCTTTTTAGTTCTGAGCAGAAATTAAAATGTTTGGAAAATTGTTTCAATTCTCTTATTAATAAAAAAAGTTCAGTACCATCAAGATGAATTACAGACTTGCCAAAAACAGAGACAAACCCAAGAGCCTATACCAGCCCAACTTGATCTTCCCCCTACTGTAGAGCAACGACTGGTTAAAGAAACAACTGACACTCAGGTAACTGAACCTAGAATGATAGTTTCAGATACTTATTATATCATAATATGAAGCGTATACAAATCTTTAGCCAGAGCCAAAATTTATCTTAAACAGGCATACTTTTTTATTTGCTGTCAAGGTTGTGGCCATTTAAATGTTAAAATTAACAACATTGACACATATCTTTATTTGTTATTTGATATTTATCAATTAATTGTAATACGTATGTAGCTGTACATAACATCTGACACAAGTTCTTCAATAGCCGTCGATCACAACGCTTTATTATTTAAACTCCAGCATTTTAAAACAAAGGAGACATGTTCATACCTGTGTCATATTTTGTTTGTGCATATTTTGTTTGTGCTGCCGCTCTCTAACACTGGATCTTTAATTGACAGATTACGTAGTGGAGAGCATCATGAGAACACTGTTCTTTCTTTGAAACAACCTGATCGGACAATCGTTAGAGTTGTGACCTTTAAAAGGATATTCTAAATCGGTACCACTTGGCATTGATTATCGACACGTATTCTTTTATATTAAGCATTTTATTTAGTCCTGAACAGATAAAAGTCCGACCAGTTCCGGAAGACGAAAAAAGATTGTTGGCCAGAAAAACACTTTAAGTGAGTATAGTACCAGTTCAATATCTCCTGTTGTATTGACATACGATACTGAGAAATTAAAATCATAACCACTCATTGTCCTGACTTAAATCACTCTGCATTCCCTTTTTCTGTAAATCATTCCTTGAATCCATAAACATATTTGCATCAGTCTTTCTCACAATATTTCTTAATGGGACACCGATGCTACACACAGAAATTTCTGAAAACTACTTGATGTAAATATTAAATTAAAATGCCTCGGCATGTATGCAATCACTTTCTTATCTTTCTATTTTGTGAAGTGATATAATTCTTTGATTTAATATGTAAATATTGTTAGTATTCGACATTAATCTTGTCGTTTGGCTCTTTAACACAATTTTAGATTTTTATTCAAATATGACCACGTTATTGTTATTGTTGTCTACTTGAGCAGAAGTTTCATATTTTGTGTTTTAACAATTAGGCTACTTACCCTCACAGAGAAGGGTTTCGTATTTTTTGCTACTTTCAAATATGATGTGGCAAGGATTTATTCTTGTCTACCAGAGAAGGGTTTGGCATTTTTTTATTGATGAATTTTGCTAATTTTAAATATGATATGGCAAGGATTAATCCTTGTCTACCTGAGTAGAAGTTTTATAAAAAAAAAAAATTTTTTTTTTATAATTTTTTTTTTATTTCATAAATCAGCATAGTATAGCAATAAACATGGTCACAATACAATATAACACAATAATATCATAAGTTTATGCACATATAGACAAATTGTAATGCTCGACTTTTTTACATAAAATTTGTTTTATAACTATGTTGCACAAACATTTAAAATATTACGACAATGTTCGCTATAAAATAATGTTTGATGAAATAGTTTATATTTTATAAGAGGGAAAAAAAGTTTTGAAGGAAGACAAGGGGGGAGTTTAGAGAACAGAAGACAAGTTTCATGGAGAAAAGAATATACACACAAGTGTATGAATAGGTAAAGGACAAGAAGTGGAAAAAGAATAATATGTAGCCTTCCTGAAATTAGTAGATGGCATTTTATTGGATAAAAAATCTCCATTTATTGTTATGTTTGATAATTTAATCGTATTCCATTGCTATTTGTTCCTCGATTGCTATTTGTTTATGTAAGTACTGTTTAAAAGAGGAAAACATAGGTGTGGCATTTTGACATTTATTGATGAAAATATAATATTAAAACAAATGTTTAAAGTGTTTATATATATCAATGTTCTATCGTTATTTTAAACAACAATTAAACATGTGATTCTTAATACGAACTCACTTATAAGGTCATGTCAACAATTACTAAAGTGGTCACTTATTTAAAATTATATTAACATACTTGAAACGCAAGCGCTCTATAGTACCCTCTCAATCGTATCAAATAAAATTCATTATTATCATTTGATCATATATCACAAATCTCGTATTTGATATCTAATTTGATGTTTTAACTACATGAAATGTGGATGTTTCAAACCTAAATGCATAGCCTTTTGTGTTCTTGATTTGTTATAAGCTGCTAGGTTTAACAGTGTAATTGTAAAATGTGCGCATGCGTGAAAACAAACATGTCGTTGTATTTTAGGCTCTCAGAAAAAGTTGGAATTATGTGTTATTCATGTGGTTTCTAAATTAAGAAATGGACTAAAATGATGAGCTAAGTGAAGTTTATTGTATATCTCAAACAATGACTCTTTTGATCGTAGATCTATGAATTAACAAACATTTTCATCATTTTCCTTTGTCTAAATAGTTAAAATTCAAATCACACCTTTAATACAAGGGTCACGCTGGAGTATTCTTTACATCGCCTCAGAGCATGGACCGTTATGGTGCTCACTACAGCCTTGAGTAACCGTTAATCGGATGTGACGCCACTGAAATTTCGCTGTGCAGTCGATAATTGCCAGATAATTACAGTTGGTCAAGAGTAATGTCCAGCAAACATTGTTAATTGGATGTTTTTACAATATGGATTCCTCGACTGATTATGAACCCGTATATACTGAACTAACACCAGTGATATTATCAGATAATACTGAGGCCAAAATTCCTTTTGTACATAGTAAAGAGCCAAGGGATGCCGATGTCAGCACTATTATGGACCGAGAGAATGCAGTTGTGCTTTTGCAATCGTCCATGCAAAATGAACTTTATGAAAGTGATTATAATTATCATGTGTCAGCACTTACTGATGAACAATTGAATCAGTTAAAGACACTATATCGCGGGTTCCCAACGTCAATGTTCAATGGAATGGTCAGACGGGCCTATGGGGAATGTGACGTAAAGCTGGATAGCGTTCGAGTCGATCTGTTCGAACTGGTTAAACGTTTACCAGGTTTTCCATATAAAGATGTTGAAATGAAAAAACGTATTAAAACCCAGAAAGGTGATCTTATGGCAGATAAGCTGGGACGTGTCATTCACACTCTGATCTCTGCCATCGAAGGTGAAGATCTAAATACAGTCGACTTGAAAGAGCTCATGAGTAAACGGAAATCCACTCGCTCAGTTTCGGTACCGACTGAAGATCCGAATGTTATGAATCACTCAACTCCTGCCAGGCAGAAGATTCCATCACCGGATCTCGCCATTTTACAAGATTCGGTTTTTACTCTGAAAGCAGAAAAGCTAAATCTAAAGCAAAAATATTCTGCTAACGAATCGGCTCGCACAGAGCAAATCAATGTCCTTAAGCAAACTGTAATTAGTGTGAAGAATGACTTGGAATTGGGAAATTTTGTGTCAAACAGTTTAGAACAGATTAATATATATATCTTTATTTAAGTCTCATCTATGTACAAACATATAAATAAAACATACAGTAACACATACAACGTACATAGCCATTCAATATTAGAATTACAAGAGACTATCGCTATAATATTAATTGACATAAAATATATACAACTATCACAGATTATTCATGCATTATTTTTGAAAAAGATGTATACTATAAAGCATTATACACTAAGAATTGAGACACCGGCGCTAATCTTGGCTCTAGACCTAAAAGATTATTAAAATAACTTTTGTTAAATCGTGAAAGGAAAAATAAATGCAAATGCATCGCTATATAGTCAAAAGCTTTTTTTTAAAAATATTTTAAAAGATCAGTTATCACCCCAGATCAGATCTGGAAGGACCTGATTAGCACCGATTTCTCAACATAATATAAAATTAATTTGTTTTACATTTAAGATATAATACATTATTTATATAAAATATTTCTACGTTTTTGTAGTATTGTAAAACAGGTTTTGGCACATATTCTTATCATATCTTTATTGGAAAAGAGGAACTTCATTTTATTACAGTCATCAAAATTATTAAAGTTTGCATCTATGCTTACTGCTTTAAGCATCAGATCTGTCCTAATATCTTTATAAGAGGCACATTTTAAAATAACATGACACTCATCTTCTATAGCATCATTACAGAAAGGACATAACCGGTCATTCTCATTAATACCCTCATATCGACCAGTTTCTAGTTTTAATGGCGCAACACCACATCTGAATTTTGCAAACGCTGATCTATGCTTCATTGGTAGCACAATTTTACAGTAATTTTCTACTTCATAATCATTTTTAAAAAGCCTATAAGTTCTTAATTTGTTACGTCCATTACCACGTATACTAGTTGTTTGATTTACACTTGCTTTCCACTCCGTAATATATATAGACATCATCTTTTCAAATACAGTATCAACAAATTTAATTTTGTTAATGTTTGAGTATGTATGAATATGAAGCTGTAAACTATCAAATTGATTTATAACTGTGAAAACCCAATTTTTACAAGAGTTATTAGCTTTATTTCGTGCCCAAATAAATATTCTTTTATTTAATCTTGTATCAATTGTATAGATGTTGCGTACCCAATGTCTCGCTTTACATTTCCATTGTTTGACTATTGGAGGGACCCAACCCATATCGCCTGAAATGGCTGCAGTAGGTGTATATTTGCCAGTTCCCAGAAAAAATCGCATCGCCCTATTTTGTATTGAATTTATGCACGAATAAGATTTAACGCCCCATATTGTAGCTCCATACGATATAACAGACCAAACAAGTGAATTAAACAACTTTGTAAATACTTTATGGGGCATTCCATCTAAGCTTTTATACCTGGCAATAAGTAAACCTAGAGCACGACCAGCGCTTTGAGCCACTATTTTTGCAGTTACATTAAAATCTAGATGCTCTGTCAATGTTAATCCAAGATATACATATTTATCAGTATAAGTTAGAACATTGTCACCGCAAGTAAATACAATATCTGATTTAGCAATTGACAATGGTCTGAAATGTACGATGCTACTCTTAGTAAAGTTAATTGTCATACTGTTAATACTACACCAGCTATTTAACTCATTACGCATATGCTGCAGGTTTTCTTCATTATCAGCAAGAAGTACAATATCATCAGCATACATTAAAATGCTAACATTTTCATTATCAATACAGATACCTTTACCAAGGGATTTTATACGTTATGCTAGGTCATTTATAAACAAATTGAATAATACGGGTGACAATGAACAGCCTTGTCTTAAACCAGAATTCACTGGAAACCAGTTGGTATAAAAATTATTTACCCTCACACAGGAGTAAACAGATGCATATAAAGATTTGACAGCTACAAGCATTTTACTAGAAACACCAATACACTGCAATCTTTCCCAAAGCTTGTCTCTATTGATGTAATCGTAAGCTTTTTTAAAATCAATGAAAGCACAGAATGTAGAGCGTTTAAGCTTTTTCCTAGTATCTATAATATTTGTTAGAGATGAAAGTTGGTCTATTGTGCTACGTTTTTTCCGAAAACCATTCTGCTCGTCAACAATTTTATTATTATTTTCCGACCAAATATATAGACGATTATTCAATATAGAACTATACAATTTATACATGGATGATGATGTGTATTGAAAGGGTTGAGTCGGACAAGCTAACCGGCGTTGTGAGATTAAAGAATGAAATCAAAGTATTAAAAGGCAATGTAAAATCATGTGAAGACAATTTTGAATTATCTATGAATAATTTAAAAAGAAAACTAGTTTCTCTCGAAAAGGTGTCAAATAGGAAATCGATACAAGACATTAAATCGGGTACTCAAACTATAAATGGTTCCAAACCTTGAAATGATATTAACTTAAATGTGTGCCTAAATGAGTCTCACTCGGTTGCTTTTCCACATGATGATAGTGTTACTAAAAGTTCACACAGTAGCGTGCATGCTACTGCCAACTATGACGGCTCGTTTTCTGTCAATCAATCAGCATTACCTACTGGCGATACTAACTCGCCAGATGATGACTCGGACTATTTCACCTATGAGAACGTCATGTTGCAACGTGACATTTCCCATGCAGCTCTGTCTACGCCTATTCAGCCAGTCGTCTGTCTGGAAACGTCATCAAGAATTGAACAAATCAACGTTGAGACTGCTTCGCAGCATCGTCCCATGCCTATTGTTTCACGTGACGGTAATATATGTCCAAACATAACTGTTGTTAATGGCTTGTTAAATAGCGGTGATAATGTGAATCGTTTTAACTATACCGCTGATGTCCAGGTAAATAAAAACATGTCGTTTAAAAATGTGAGCAGTGGTGACCATGGCGCTGCTGATAATCCGATGTCACAGGATCGCTTTACGGGCATTGGTAGCAACAAGAAGCTGCCGGCGCGTATTTCTGATACCTATGCTGAGGTTTCTGCTAGGCCAGCTAAATCACAGTACATACCTACTATAACGAATTATAGACATAAACCGGATAGGAAATTTAGTACTTCGCCTAAAACTCAAAATAGGAACACGGAAACGGATGATGTCAACGATGATTTTACGACATATATCAGAAATCGGACAAAAAGTTTCTATATTGGGGGCTTCAAGCCGTCGATCACCGAGACAAAGATTGCTGAATTTGTCAGGAAGAGGGGCTTTAAAGTGACTACGGTTTTCATAACTAGAAACTTGCGATACGGGTCAGCTAGTATTAAGCTAATGTTGAGGATGATGAGTAAACCCAACTTCTTGGTTAATCTAGATGTTTGTAGTTAATGTCAGTAACAGGACGATACAAATATACAGTCGGTCCGGTACTAGAACCCATGGCCTTATGCTGGCAGGGCAAAACTCTACCGACTGACTGACGGTCTGCTGACATTTCTTTCCTCACATGACAAACATATTGTGACATATTCCCCACACATTTGGAATTCGTCCCCAAATATCGACAAAGATCAGAGAATCACGTGAATGTTTTTTTTTCAGAATATATATAAATCTCAGTCATGTTTGGCGCCAATGCAACCGGGCGAGTGTCGAACCCGGGACATTTCGCTGGACTGCTGACATACTTTATTCTCCTCGCTGTCACGGTGTGACATATCAATGGACGGAGATATGTGCATATAATAAAGACACATTGTCACGTCAAATATTCAACTCATACTCTTAATTACATTCCCATACAAATAATAAACATAATGATACTTTATGGGTCGTTTCTGAAAAATATGTAGATAATTCAGAGGAGTAATATGAGTAGAAAATATGGTGTTTTCTAAACATTTTTATCAGCTGAACAAACTTGTCAATGTTTAAGGTTTATAATAATAAAATATGACAACTTACGGTCATCCTCTTGTCTGATATAGTTCGAAGTATAAACTATAGCCCTCTCAAATGTCTATACTGTTACCAGTTATGAAGATTTTTTTTCTAAAAGAAAATCATCGAAAATGTGTTTATTTTCATTTAATATAATACCATTTACACCAGTTTCTATCATTTGAATAAGAAATCATTATTATAAGAGTCAAATATAAAAAAAAACTGATAAGACTGTTGTTTTTTATTCTAAATTTACATTTTCCTTAATCTATTTTGCCATGTTGACGCCTTCAACAGTTTTTACTCACAACTATTTCACTGTTTTTGTTGTCTATAATTATACATTTGCAAGCCATATTCAGACAACGTTTAATCAAACTCTATTACTTCCCAAAACAAGAAAACTTTGATAACAGGATAGACAAAACAGTAACAAAATGAACATAAAAGTAACATCAATTACATAAAAATATGATGTTGACAATTATCATCCTCACATATACTTATGATCTTACTACACAGTTGTTCTTTGTTCTATATAAAATAAGGTCCTGGAATTCCACATAGACTTTTTTTCCGTAACAGAAATGTATACTCACATAACAATGCACAATAACTGGTAGGTTGACCAGCTTGTTTCTTTTAAAAGAGAACGCAGTGACACCCTGAGGTTCTTTAAAAAAAAGTCCTCAAATGCTCATAAATACATGCGTATGTTGAAATCCTATAAAAGACACGTTTTAACACTAATTATGCCTAATTGCAGTATATGCTATGCTAACGTTTGCTCTACTCCTCTGCAGCATGAAATCACAACCACTATGAACCATTTTGAAAATATTTCAAAACCAAATTACATACATAGGCCTTTTTTAAGCATACGAATCATGTTATCGTGAGAAAAAAGGGGCGAAATTGTGAAGTGTGAGACGTAATGAGCTTTTGAAGAGTCTATTATAAAGATATAAACTATTGCCATTACTTCTGGTGGCAAGTTTTACCTAATATATTAATATGTAATCCGGTAGTTAAACTTTCGATAAGCATATTGATTAAGGTTACTCAAGAACACTTTCAAAACGTTTTATTAATTGTGACTGTCGTGTCGTTATGTAACCATGGTTACAAATAAATGTCACATTTAAATCGATAACCAGAAATAACACATCGGTCTGGTGGTAGAGTATCGGACCAAGTATCGGAGAGTCGTGGGTTCGATGCCTCGCCACTGTCACGTGTAGGGTCCTTGAGCAAGATACGTTATCAGCATATGCTTAGTACGAGAATAAATTTTGAAAATTTAAGATACGCCATATACATGTATTTGATTTATTTGTAATCTGTAATTTGCTTTAACAAATGGTGTAAAAAATAAAAAACATAATACAACATGATTACACTGTAGTGTGCACGATAGTGGCACGACCACAAACGCAATAATGACTCCGTATAGTGTAGACTTCCCTGGTCGCTTCCAGTCCAAAGTATATTAAAGGTTTGTTGATATGGCTGGTACCCTCTGCCAAATGGTAATTCAGTGTAAATAAAGTATTGACTTTACCCAATATAACAAAGTACTAGAAAGTCGTGTGGAAATTCTAGTAATGCACAGGTTTAGTAAGACGTATATGGTATTGAACACGTGTGTGCAAATAAAAAAAAGAATAAAAACGTCGACTAATACCCGCATGACGCCTTTTGTCCGCATACCATTTAGAAAAAATTACGCCTTTTATTCGCAGAAAAATTAGAATAATGACGCATTTTGTCCGCATGACGGCATTTGACCGCATAAAAATTAGACAAAAACGTCGAATTGTCGCATGGCGCCTTTTGTCCGCAGAAAAAAAAGTAAAATGAAGACTATTGTCCGTACGACGCCTTTAATCCACTTGCTGTAGTATAATTTCATTTAAACATTTGGAATACACTGAGGCAGGGTAGGCCGCTGTAAACTGAAACACGTGGTAAGTAGGAACAAGGACAGTAACTGATATAGTAATATTCCTATTTAATCCATGTGACGAAGTACACGATGGTTACTAGTGATCAAGAAACATTGGAATGATGGCAGATGAAGAGTGCTAACGATACTTATTAAGAAAAATATATTTTACATTTCGTCAATAGTATTTTCACTGTTTCAGCTGTACAAGCTTTTAATATCAATTATACACGATACAGTTATCCTTAATATTAGCCCACACGAATTAAATCATCTGTATAACTGCAAGATAATATAAATTTGGTTCATCCAATATCACAGATAACTTGTGGTCGAGACAGGTTAGAACAAAGTGGGGGAGACATATGGTAACAGTATTCCTACTCACCCCAGTAAATAATAATATACTCCATTTATTTATTTTCATGCTTGTGTAATAAATTTAAACCGTCTTAGGCCCCCTTTTATTTTTAATATACATAAATGATTTGCCATTGTTTGTGCAAAATACTGTCGTTGATATGTTTGCAGACGATACAGCACTCTCAGTTTCAAATAATTCTCTTCCAAATGTTGTTAAATGCTTAACAGCAGATCTCAATAATGTTGATGCATGGTGTGTATCTAATAGCATGTCTATCAATGCAGCGAAATCTAAAGTAATGTATATTTCTTCCAAAAGCAAAGTAAACCGCATATGTAATGACTCTTATCTAATTCATTACAAAGATGAAGCTATTGATATAAGTATACATGAAAAATTACTTATGATTAATAATACGCTGTGTTACAGCGCACTGAGCCATATGCGACAGTAAGCACTTAATATGTCGATATTTGAAAAATGACTGCTGCAGTACGTCATATGATTTTTTAATATAGTTTAATGCTGCAGTTGTTAGGAACTATCGAGGACATGCGGCAGTATGCTATTATTTTCTTTTTACAACTGGGTATGCTGCGTGTGTCACAGTGTGTACGTGACCTTTTATGTAAGCGGTTCGGTTAGCTCAGACGGTAGAACATTCGCCTTGTAAGCGAAGGCTCCCAGGTTCGAGTCCCGGACTGGCTGCATATTTTTCTCGTCCTGTAACACGTGTAACAAATGCTTAACAAAAATATTCTGACATTTATTACAGGCTGCTATGACCCTGGCGTAGGGGTCACTTGGTATATTTGGTATGTAGTGCATAAATATACATAAACAATTCTCTTAAAAGACACATTGTGGGCAAACAATGAAGGGAAAAAACAGGCTAAAAAGATCCCTATTTAATGATTATATTAAAAAAAAAACTATTTATTAAAGAAACTTTCAACCGTTTTCTTTTTTCTTACTTAAAAAATCCTGTTATATATTTTATATAGAAATTATTAAGTATAAAAAGTACTTATTTTTGCTTCTGTCCTCGAGTAAGTATGAGTACTTATACTTGTATGTTTGGCTGAGTACAGTTGAGTACTAAAAAAACTGTACTCGAGTAAGTACAAGTACAAATACGAGTACCCCATGTCTGAAATTGTTATCTATTGATGGATATTTTAACCAAATCTAGAACACGGAATGCTAATAGAATTCTTAATTATTTGGCGTGTATCTGAGATACATAGGGTTTGTCAGTGTAATACAAGGGATTCAAATGTCAAATATTTAAATCTTCGTAATATTGATGTTTGTTAATCTATTTGAAATAATTTTACATGATTTCTTTAAAACCGTGCATTTAATGCAAAGACCGTACCCGACATCTACCCGACCTACCCGACCATGTACTAACGGGCACAATAGCAGCAGACTAGGTATAAAACTGCAGTATTTTGTTCGGTATTTAGTTGACCAAACATTATCGAGGAAGCAACAACATTGAAGTTGAGAAGCATAATTATATAGACATATTGATAAAAATATGTGACTAGATGTCTTCCATATAAACCTTGTACACGAGTAGACATGAGTTTACCAGAGCTCTACAAGATGTATATCAGACTGCTTCCAGACCGTCTGGCTTCTCGAGCGCTACACAGAAAAAAATTGAAACCCCGACCAAGGTAGACCGCTGCAGACCGGACCCCCACCTTGCAGACCGAGGGAAAATATTTCAAGACCGCATGATCGAGTTTGATCGAGGTATTCAGATCGCCGGTGTGAACGTACCATTACATATATACGTACATGTATATATTTTTACTTTACTGACGGTCTCGGTGAACCCTGGCCTGTAAAGTGTCCAAACCATAACTATACTATATACTGCTCTGATCGACATGTGCATACGAAATTAATGCGTAACTCCAGTGGGCACAAGTAGCTTCAAGTTAAATGTGATTGTTTTACAAATTGTATACTAAATTTTACCCTCTGTAACAAGAGCTGCGCCAAGCGGGGCATTATACGCCCGAAAGTTTAGATGGAACCAGGGAAAAAAATGAGATGGGGTGTGTGGAGAATAAAAAGAAATTTTGGTTTCAAAACAGAAGGGGACTTTGTTTTTTGAGTGGTGGGGGTGGTAAGGGGTGGGGTTTCTTTACATTGTCTTGTTGATAAACAATAAAGGGTGGGGGATATTTTTTGGGGGGTGGGGGGATTTCGGTGGTGGGGGTGTCAAGGGTGGTGATGGGTTTAGGCAAAGTTCACGAGCGTTGCACTCTGCACATTGACTCATCGCCACCTACCTATACTCCAAGTTTCAAATCAATACCTTCAACAGTTTATAATTCATCTTTTTTGCAGGGGGAGGGGGGAGAGGAATTGTGTTTAGGGGTTTCTTTACATCGTTGTGTTGTCTTGTTGAAAAACAAATAAGGAAGGGGGTGGTTGGGGAGATTTCGGTGCTGGGTGGTTAATGGGGTGAATGGTTTTGGCAGAGTTCACCAGCGTTGCCCTCTGCACATCAACTCATCGCCACCTACCTATATTCCAAGTTTCCATAGCAATACCTTCAACAGTTTTTAAGTATGCTATGTACACAAAAAGTGACGACAGACAGTTTCTCAATTGTTGACCTTGACCTTTGACCTACCAACCGGATTCTGACGCACTGCACATCGTCTTACTTTCATGTACCTATATCCCAAGTTTCAAGTCAATATCTCAAACGGTTTTTATGTTCTGTTCTGGACACGAATTATGACAGATTTGAACTTTGAATCCGATTTGGTGACCTTGACCTCTAACCTATCGACCTGGTTTTTGCGCTCTGTACAACGTCTTACTGTCATCTATCTAAATGCCAAGGTTCAAGTCAATACCTCGAACGTACGGTTTTTATGTTCTGTTCCGGACACGAAGTATGACGGGCGGACTGACGGACGGACGGACGCACCATCACATAATACGTCCCATTTTTTTCAAAACGAGCGTATAAAAATAATCTCAACTCGATTGCTTGCACAACGACGAAGTGCAGTGAGCCATAAAAGTACCCAACGCAGTAAGCCATATGAAAAATGCCAACAAAAAATGTTCATATAGCTTACTGCGTCGGTAAGTAAACACACAAACTATGACATACAAAAATATACCGTAAAATAATATGAAAGAAGAAGATTATCAACGAAATATACTTCATTATTATTTCAGTTAAAAAGTATTACTGTATAATAAAAGTTTGAACATTTCTTGAAAAGTAATCTTTAGATAGAATTCCCAATTACTGGAATAATTTCTCGTCCTTTGCAAAGAAAATCAACTGCCTACGTTTTTTTAATATAATTACTGTCAACTGACCGTTAATTTGTTATTTGCCAGTATCATTTTGTTAACACATCTAGGAATATATCAAAACAACTGCTGCACTAAGCCATACAAAATACAAATATGTAGCACTGTGTTACCCCTTCCTGAGCACTAAGCCTGTTGCTGCAGTAAGCCATATAAACTGGCTCAGTGCGTTGTAACAACGCTGTCTTGGCATACTCATGTTGACAATGTTATAAAGAAATGTAATTCATTACTTTATCATCTATCTTGCATAAAAGTATTTCTTTCTCTGCCAATGCGTAAGTTGTTTTTAATGCTTACATTTTACCACATTTAGATTACTGTTGTGTAATTTGGGGAAATTGTAATATTTCACTTGTAGATAAAATTGTTAGATTTCAAAAGAGAGCTGCCAGACTTATTCTCGATAAAAAATACGATACTCCGACTACTGAATTATTCACAGAGCTAAAATGGATGACTTTTCCTGAAAGAGTTAAATTTCAAAAAGCAGTACTTATATATACGTCATTAAATGACCAGGCTCCTGCATATCTCAATGCACGCTAGCACACACACACACACACACACACACACATACATATATATATATACTGAATTTACGATTTTTGGGATCTTTTCAGATGCTGATTTACAATGCATGATATATATATGGAGATAATTATTTCTGAATAACCAAGACATATATATGTGTGTGTGTGTGTGTGTGTGTGTGTGTGTTTATAGAGTATGCGCACACAAACACACACACACGCACGCACGCACGCACGCACGCATGTCTTGGTTACCTATCTACTTGTTAACTTGTTGTATTGTTGTATTATTGGTGGTTGTAAATGTAAAACTGAAAGTACAAGCAGTTACAAGTTGGTTTGATATTCGTTTTTCTATCTTTAGATATTTAAAGGCGAACTCTTCAAATTGGAGGTGGAGTTAGATTCATGAAGCATATCGAATATTAAAGACGAATATCAAACTTACTCTGCCGATTATTGTTTTCAGATCGTCAGATTTCGAACATACCCATCTCCGTAAATGACTGACAATAATCCCACTTGAATCAGCGGTGAGAGACAAATAACTGATAACAATCCCACTTGAATCAGCGGTGAGAGACAAATGACTGATAACAATCCCACTTAAATCAGCGGTGAGAGACAAATGATACTGAAACGTAATGCTGTATATCAATCCTTGCTGAAACTATTGCCGAGCGGGGATTCAAGCTCACGACCCCTGGATTGATAGTCATACGCGCTATCGACTGAGCTAACCGTGCCCGGCGGTGTACGTTAGTAACGACATAAGCGGTGTAATTACATTTTTAGATTTCGTAGTCTTGATCACATTCCAAAAGTCGCTGTCTTTAGCAAGCGTCGAAGATCATGTAATACTACAGGGTAAATATCATCCAAAGAGAATATTTCATATGTGATTTTCCGTTAGAAGTATTAACGTTTATTTATGCTGGTGTTTATGCAGTTTCCGGATCATAACTCCAAAACCGATCAAAAGTACAATAACAAAACTTTGTACATATGTCAACCTCGTGATCGAGTATTGCCTTTTGGTATGACTGAGTATTTATTTTCAGTAACTTTTCTGTTACCATGGAAACAAATAGCAAAAAATACCAAATTATCCGTTACCGGAGCATAACTCCAAAACCGTTCAAGAAAACTTAACAAAATGTGTACATATGTCAACCTACTGGTCTTGTAATGACTTTTGCTACATGGGAGTTTTCATTTTCAATATTTGTTCTGTTACCATGGAAACAATTATCTAAAATTACAAATTTCTCCATTTCCGTAGCACGTCTCCAAAACCTAGTCGACCAGTAGTATCTTTTGTTAAGTTTTCATTTCAAAGTTTCAGAACCCAGAACATCTAAGTAAAATACCCCACATCGGTGAATATTGACGACAACGTTTCTTGTAATACACTACGAAGTGCGTTTTCTGAGTTGGTGTCTCTCATTTGCAAACGCAACACAGATTTAAGACAATTCTACAACACAGTTTGTCTTTATCCAAATTGTTATGTTTACAAGTTTTGATTTACAAGCTTTAATTCACCGCAGTTTAACACAACTTCACATTTTATCACTTTGTCGTTTTCAATTAGAACCGCATAATTATGTAACAGATCAAATAATTTGTGCAAAAAAGTTGTACGAAGATGTAACACGTAGTCGTAGTATGTGTGTGATACATAAATACAACGGAACTGAGGTAAATGTGAAAAAAAGCTGCTGGACGGACATCGCTCTCGATTATTCTTAAATACTTAAAAACAAGTGTGCAAAGCATTCAATATTTGATAACAATATTTCTTCAAACTATTAAACGAACACTTAATGGAAATATAATTTTGTTTAAAATGAGCACATCTAGTTCATGCAAACCAGGACCACAAAGCTGTCAATTTTAGCCCCATAACAAGTCAATCAGAAGCATTGTGCGAGCACTCATGTGCAAATGGAATAATTAACTTAAGAGTCTAGAAATTCTTAAAGGAAACTAGTTACTATGGTAAAACTAACGTTATTGAGGGTAATCGGTTTTATATCTTTAATTGTAGTGATGTTGACCAGTTATCCTCAGTCAAAGCCATGTCCCGATTTACCTCAGAACAAATCACAATCTTTTCTAATTACGCTAGGAATCTATATACAATATTTTATAAAAATGAAGTTATTGCGCGGAAAATGGTTTTCTATTTTGAGTAACAGTTATTTTAACTTTACACTCTCATTTTTTTTTTCATACAAGAAGCCAATACACAATATGTCGTCCAAATGCATTAAAGAAAACCGAAGTTACTAAGTGGAAATTGTTATTTTGTTATTTTATTTAATAGTGACCTTTGCCCAATTTACCTCATGATCCTAAGTTTCCGTTCCGTGATAGGAAATTATACACAAAGTTTCAAAGAAACTACATTAATTGATCAGAAACTGTTTATCTATGTTTGGTTACAATGAACATAATCTTGACCTTGTAACGTTGAAATCCTAAGATTTTATTTTGCATTAGGAACATATACACAAAGTTTCATAAAAAAAATCTTAACGGAAACATGTCTGAGAAACATATATTTTCGGAGTTGTCGGTAAGTGTTGTTTTCAGTATTGGGATTGTTTCGGATTTACTATTATTTTTAACCAAGTTCTTAAGGATTTTCCAGTATTGCTTTGGATTGTCTGTCCGAGATGTGGCAATTCTTGTTGTTATTCCTGTTCCTTAAACGTTTGTATTTTGTCCAATCATTTTGGTTTGTACTTTTGGTCGCTATTTTCTTTTGTCTGTCTCTTTGTCTTGAAGTAGTTCGTAAAATTTATGGATAATGCTCCTTATATTTAAATGGATAATTGAAATAGCACTTAGTATGTTCACAGTATCCGTAAAGTCGGGACCGGGATTTGTCTTATTTTAGTGCAGTTACACACATGAACATACCGGAAGTCTTAAGAAATGTTTTATTTTTACAAACAATCACTACCCGAAGGTTAAAGGGGAACTTTTTCTCATTTCACCAAAAGAAAATTCTCATTTTGTCACCGAATTTAACTACAAACTAACAATTATTAGGCGAGTTCAAGTCCATGTCTCAACATCTCCTGACATCAAAACTAATAACAGGATGACCATAGCACATTGGAAATTGACAATACTTTGTTGAAAATAAACAGAAGTAAATTTGAAATAGAAACCTGCAATGGTAAATATAAACTCAAGAAACATAAACAACTCTTTCAAATGGTTATATTTGAGAGTGAGTCTCCCGAATACTCCGCTTGTGCAATTGTGAAACATACCGATTGTCACATGCCATGAATTTATGTCATTACCCAATGGGATATTGTCTCATACAAAAAGCAAATTGTTGAAACAAACGGTCTGTTTTCATACAAATTAAAACTACACCACGCCCATGACAAACCGCATAAACCAGGACCAAACCAGATAAAACAATGGAATATGCATTTAGTTATAAAATTAATAAGAATATTGAAATAGTGACTTTGAAAAATAAAATAAATTCATTCATACTAAGTCAGAGAATAGACTGACTGGCCTAATTAGAATGATGATATATAAACATTATTTTTAATGTCACCGTATTACATTCGTTTTAGAAGTAGTATTAAAAACTTAGTCAGACTTTAGTGGAAAATGAAAATTCAATAATTTGTAACAAGTAGGTTTCAAAGCACACATATTTACACTTTATAAGCATTTATAAATTTGAGCCAGACATCCAACTGATTATATGTACACACGTGGAGAACGAGTATAGGTAGCGTATGTTGAATATCTTCAATGTATGCGCTTAAAAATATAAATGTTCTGCACTTGCAAGATGAAAATTCAAAAACAAATTTGTATATTATACAATAATCACACAAAGTGTCTCTTGGTGTGTCGATGAACAAACCGTATCATTTTTGGTAGTTATAATTAATAAAATTACAAACCAGTGATTTTAAATAAACAAGCTGCGTTTGTGCCAAACGCATCACATAATTACAATATATTATACTCAATCTTAATACAAATGTAATAGGTGATAGCTATAATCATTACATATTTTATCTTTAATTTCAATTTCAATATAACTTTAGGTGAGTTCATCATCATCATCATCATCATCATCATCATCATCGTCATCGTCATCGTCATCGTCATCGTCATAGTCATCGTCATCGTCACCGTCATCATCATCATCATCATTAACAATACCATAATAATCATCAAAGTCATCATCATCATCATCATCATCATCATTAACAATATACGGGATTTATCACCGTGTACATCATGCTGAACCAGCGACTTATCACAGTGTACATCATGCTGAACCCGGGACTTATCACCGTGTACATCATGCTGAACCAGCGACTTATCACCGTGTACATCATGTTGAACCCGGGACTTATCACCGTGTACATAATGTTGAACACGGGACTTATCACCGTGTACATCATGTTGAACACGGGACTTATCACCGTGTACATCATGTTGAACACGGGACTTATCACCGTGTACATCATGCTGAACCAGCGACTTATCACCGTGTACATCATGTTGAACACGGGACTTATCACCGTGTACATAATGTTGAACACGGGACTTATCACCGTGTACATCATGTTGAACACGGGACTTATCACAGTGTACACCATGCTGAACCCGGGACTTATCACCGTGTACATCATGCTGAACCAGCGACTTATCACCGTGTACATCATGCTGAACCCGGGACTAATCACAGTGTACATCATGTTGAACCCGGGACTTATCACCGTCTACATCATTTTGAACCCGTGACTTACCACCGTGTACATCATGTTGAACCCGGGACTTATCACCTTGTACATCATGTTGAACCTGCGACTTATCACTGTGTACATCATGCTGAACCCGGGACTTATCATCGTGTACATCATGTTGAACCCGCGAATTATCACCGTGTACATCATGCTGAACCCGGGACTTATCACAGTGTACATCATGTTGAACACGAGACTTATCACCGTGTACATCATGTTGAACCTGGGACTTATCGCCGTGTACATCATGCTGAACCCGGGACTTACCACCGCGTACATCATGTTGAACCTGCGACTTATCGCCGTGTACATCATGCTGAACCCGAGACTAATTACAGTGTACATCATGTTGAACCCGGGACTTATCACCGTCTACATCATTTTGAACCCGTGACTTACCACCGTGTACATCATGTTGAACCCGGGACTTATCACCGTGTACATCATGTTGAACCTACGACTTATCACTGTGTACATCATGCTGAACCCGGGACTTATCATCGTGTACATCATGCTGAGCCCGCGACTTATCACCGTGTACATCATGCTGAACCCGGGACTTATCACAGTGTACATCATGTTGAACACGAGACTTATCACCGTGTACATCATCATCACCATCATCATCATCATCATCATCATCATCGTCATCGTCATCGTCATCGTCATCGTCATCGTCATCGTCATCGTCATAGTCATAGTCATAGTCATCGTCATCGTCACCGTCATCATCATCATCATCATCATCATCATCATCATCATCATTAACAATACCATAATAATCATCAAAGTCATCATCATCATCATCATCATCATCATTAACAATATACGGGATTTATCACCGTGTACATCATGCTGAACCAGCGACTTATCACAGTGTACATCATGCTGAACCCGGGACTTATCACCGTGTACATCATGCTGAACCAGCGACTTATCACCGTGTACATCATGTTGAACCCGGGACTTATCACCGTGTACATAATGTTGAACACGGGACTTATCACCGTGTACATCATGTTGAACACGGGACTTATCACCGTGTACATCATGCTGAACCAGCGACTTATCACCGTGTACATCATGTTGAACACGGGACTTATCACCGTGTACATAATGTTGAACACGGGACTTATCACCGTGTACATCATGTTGAACACGGGACTTATCACCGTGTACACCATGCTGAACCCGGGACTTATCACCGTGTACATCATGCTGAACCAGCGACTTATCACCGTGTACATCATGCTGAACCCGGGACTAATCACAGTGTACATCATGTTGAACCCGGGACTTATCACTGTCTACATCATTTTGAACCCGTGACTTACCACCGTGTACATCATGTTGAACCCGGGACTTATCACCTTGTACATCATGTTGAACCTGCGACTTATCACTGTGTACATCATGCTGAACCCGGGACTTATCATCGTGTACATCATGTTGAACCCGCGAATTATCACCGTGTACATCATGCTGAACCCGGGACTTATCACAGTGTACATCATGTTGAACACGAGACTTATCACCGTGTACATCATGTTGAACCTGGGACTTATCGCCGTGTACATCATGCTGAACCCGGGACTTACCACCGCGTACATCATGTTGAACCTGCGACTTATCGCCGTGTACATCATGCTGAACCCGAGACTAATTACAGTGTACATCATGTTGAACCCGGGACTTATCACCGTCTACATCATTTTGAACCCGTGACTTACCACCGTGTACATCATGTTGAACCCGGGACTTATCACCGTGTACATCATGTTGAACCTACGACTTATCACTGTGTACATCATGCTGAACCCGGGACTTATCATCGTGTACATCATGCTGAGCCCGCGACTTATCACCGTGTACATCATGCTGAACCCGGGACTTATCACAGTGTACATCATGTTGAACACGAGACTTATCACCGTGTACATCATGTTGAACCTGGGACTTATCACCGTGTCCATCATGCTGAACCAGCGACTTATCACAGTGTACATCATGCTGATAGGAAGGTCGTGTGTTCGATCCTCAGCCACGGCTATGTGTGGTGTGCATGGTCTAGTGGTAGAGCAACGAACCAATGATAGGAAGGTCGTGTGTTCGATCCTCAGCCACGGCTATGTGTGGTGTGCATGATCTAGTGGTAGAGCAACGAACCAATGATAGGAAGGTCGTGTGTTCGATCCTCAGCCACGGCTATGTGTGGTGTGCATGGTCTAGTGGTAGAGCAACGAACCAATGATAGGAAGGTCGTGTGTTCGATCCTCAGCCGGTGTACATGGTCTAGTGGTAGAGCAACGAACCAATGATATGAAGGTCGTGTGTTCGATCCTCAGCCACGGCTATGTGTGGTGTACACGGTCTAGTGGTAGAGCAACGAACCAATGATAGGAAGGTCGTGTGTTCGATCCTCGGCCACGGCTATGTGTGGTGTGCACGGTCTAGTGGTAGATCAACGAACCAATGAGAGGAAGGTCATGTGTTCGATCCTCAGACACGGCTATGTGTGGTGTGCACGGTCTAGTGGTAGATCAACGAACCAATGATAGGAAGGTCGTGTGTTCGATCTTCAGCCACGGCTATATGTGGTGTGCATGGTCTAGTGGTAGAGCATCGAACCAATGATAGGAAGGTCGTGTGTTCGATCCTCAGCCATGGCTATGTGTGGTGTGCATGGTCTAGTGGTAGAGCAACGAACCAATGATAGGAAGGTCGTGTGTTAGATCCTCAGCCACGGCTATGTGTTGTGTATATGGTCTAGTGGTAGAGCACCGAACTAATGATAGGAATATCGTGTGTTCGATCCTCAGCCACGGCTTTGTGTGGTGTGCATGGTCTAGTGGTAGAGCAACGAACCAATGATAGGAAGGTTGTGTGATCGATCCTCAGCCACGGCTATGTGTGGTGTGCATGGTCTAGTGGTTGAGCAACGAACCAATGATAGGAAGGTCGTGTGTTCGATCCTCAGCCACGGCTATGTGTTGTGTATATGGTCTAGTGGTAGAGCACCGAACCAATGATAGGAATATCGTGTGTTCGATCCTCAGCCACGGCTTTGTGTGGTGTGCATGGTCTAGTGGTAGAGCAACGAACCAATGATAGGAAGGTTGTGTGATCGATCCTCAGCCACGGCTATGTGTGGTGTGCATGGTCTAGTGGTAGAGCAACGAACCAATGATAGGAAGGTCGTGTGTTCGATCTTCAGCCACGGCTATGTGTGGTGTGCATGGTCTAGTGGTAGAGCAACGAACCAATGATAGGAAGGTCGTGTGTTCGATCCTCAGCCACGGCTATGTGTGGTGTGCATGGTCTAGTGGTAGAGCAACGAACCAATGATAGGAAGGTCGTGTGTTCGATCCTCAGCCACGGCTATGTGTGGTGTGCATGGTCTAGTGGTAGAGCACCGAACCAATGATAGAAAGGTCGTGTGTTCGATCCTCAGCCACGGCTATGTGTGGTGTACATGGTCTAGTGGTAGAGCACCGAACCAATGATTGTCTTTAAAATATTGGATAATAATTATTTCACAATACACAAGTCTGCAAATATCTCTATTTGATACAACATAGGTCAGACTGTTGCTTATACACTGTAGCATAAGAAGTGCAAAGGAATATTGCCTATGTGAAAGTCCTTGAAAGTGACATTAATTTTACCCATGTTTATGTTATTTACTTTGGGAAATAAACACTGTTATAGATACACATAATCGGTATGGAAATTTTATATTGTTTTCAAAAGCTAATAAATTATACTGGTAGTTAGCTTATGTTGGTCCAACAACAGATATAGAATTAAGTAGGGTATTTTCTAGAGCGGAATGAAAGGGCGCAGCGCCCTGCCCCTTTTAGGCTCCGCCCTTCTGCCCTAAAAACGCCGCCCTTCTTTGTTTAAATACGCCCTGCTGCCCCAATTACAAGTCGTGTATAAACAAATCAACTGTCAATCACATACATGTGTTTAGCATTTGCCGAAAGTTTACTGATATGACACGCTTGACCTGAATACACAGGTATCCACCAGTCATTCTCTTGCGAAATATGTAACAATCAGTCTTTGTCGCGTGTGGATACAGCAAATGACGTCACTCTCCAATGACTTTTGAAGTTAGTTTAAGGGTCAAATATCATGTTTTTTCCGATGCGCATATTTCGGAAACTAAATGGATTATTCATTAAGGTGTTACAGATCTGTTTACTGAGAATAAGCGTTTGTGCTTACTATATGACTTCGATAGGTTAATTACAGAGGAATTCAGGGTCCAAGCTAGCGAAAATGTCGTTATATTCAACTTTTAGACTTCGCTCTGGCAGTCTGCGTGTCCTAATTTTCAGTATACCGTTTACATAAGTCGCTAAAGGTCACACTCTATTGGCTTGCCAGTTTGATCCCTATCCCTATAAACATCAACTATCACATCATTTATCGGATTAATCGGCATCAAGCTGCGTTTTCTCTCAGGTCAAAATCAGTCAAGATTTGATCTAAAAATAGGTGATGACGTAATTAGCGGGTATCCCACAAAATTTTAAAGGGAAATAACTTACTTGGTTTCCAGCAAAATATTATCTCCCTTGCCAAAATGGTGGCAATTTCTAAAATTGATTATGTTTCTGAAGAGAATTCGCGATAGACCGCGATTTGCATAATGTCAGCTTTAGGTTCCGGTAATTTTATGAATATCTTATATATTTACAATAATTGGAACTGATGTATGTAAATTTTCTTCTGTGACAAAGTGAACGTTGATAATAAAATCGAGTTAAAGGTAAATAAAATGTGGGTGGGGTACTATAGTAATTTAATAAACTTATTGCTTACTGGTTGTGTATATTCAGCGTATAATTTTCTTTTGACAGTTATATCATGACTTATATACAGTATTGAAAACAACAATTAACATAAATTAAGTGGACTTTTTTTAAATATATTAGTACACTGCTTTAGAAGTCTTGGTCTAAATTGCTATGAAGAATTATAAAATTATGTGTCTGTGATCTGGTTGTCTAAGTTGCTGGCTCAAAATCATTTACCTCAATGTTGTGGTTTAGGGTTTGAGCTCAGTTCAGTTCACCGATAGATTAAATATGAGAAAGTTTGCCAGTTACTAGTGGAAAGTTGATGATTCTACTCAAGATTCATTCTGAGGTCTTCCTCCACTGGGAAAACTTGATGCATGCCGCATAACTTGTAATGTTTTGAAAAATGTGTTAAATCCCATTAAAAATGTATGTGTATATTTCAGGCAATATCCACCAGGCAACAGTCAGTTGGAGAAAGCTGACCGCATCTATAAACAACTGCAGAAATACAGCCAGCATTGGAGAATTTTATGATTCAGGTGACAGAATACAGTATGGACAGACTGACAGATAGAGTTGGTCCTGGTGCAGCAAATCAACAGAATCTGGCACTGAAATACTGCAGCTAGAGTAAATCGTCATTTGATGAGCTCGGCAGAATCATACAGGTATAATATAGTCTTGTATTATTAGGATTAGTATTATGAATCAAACTTTAAAAAACATATCTCTCTGAAAGTATGAAATTGTAATAGTGGTAGTTGAATTCAGCATACATGTTGAAAAAATAAGCTAAAAATGAACTAAAAATGAATCTTAAAGCGACATGAAATGCTTGAAAACCCCAGTGAAGTCTGAGGACTTATTCCCATTGGCATCCATATAACGCGACTAAAAAACTATTGTTAGACACTCGCTATAAATTATTATATATAATTCTTTAAAAATGTATTAAAATTATAAATTACTTTGATATAATATTTAATTGATTATATATTATACAAGTGAGAAAATATTGCTTAAGACTAATAATTAATCAAATTGCAATCAAAACGGGGCTAAGGTCTAGAGTGTTGGCCGCTCACGCCAGAGCTTTTTTGAGTGGGCACAGTAGCAACCCAACAATTTTAAGGAACTTAATAAAAAATTCCCCTGAAATGTTCATCTGTCCATTTGTATCCAGTAGAGTCCCTCTTGGGCTGTTTGTTTGTCTCGATATTGTTGCATTAATCTACCGTTATGTTATTTCTTGTGAAAACATGATAAAACTCTGCTGGTGATGTGCAGCCCTTTCATACCCTGGGAACAGTTTGTTCTATGTACTTTGTATGACAGATGCTACTTTCACTAACAGTGAAATGTTTTGTATGGTTTTGTTATGTTAGTTTTGATAGCTGAATGTTTTGTTTACATGAGTTACATGTCCTCTTGGAAGAACGGTGGTTCATGTATTATTGAACCTGTTACGTGTTAAAAATGGCTTTAAACTCAATTTTTATAAAAAAATCGTTTATTGTTTTTATACATTGTATTATTTAAAAAATGCATGAATCCAGATTATTGATGTAAGTGTAGAAGTTCTAGATATCATTTATACATACTTGTGACAACATTTAACAATGTACGATGCAAACTTACTGACTTTACTAAATCTTGCATGTATCTGTACCATCAAAATGTTGTATCTTTTTACATAAAGTTTTGGCATGCAGGAGTTGGTTGACTATGATTATGAGACAACATAGACAGGTTGTGGCTGCCAACAGTTGTCCCGTCACTGGTCCACAGGATCCAACAACGATGAGGGCAATAGATGTAGTCAACAGTCATTAGGGCACAAAGAGTGAAATATTAAGGTAAGTAAGCATATCTCAATGATTTTTTATTAACATTATTAATCTGTGTTCAATTAGATAGTATCGCCTTCTTTCTAAAGAATCCACAAAGAATAGAACTGTTCTGTGGAATAAATGTAAATTTCAAACTTAAATTTACTAAAGAAAAAATTTCTATCCAAATGCATGAACCGATTTTCAAATAACTTGATAGAAGTGTTCAGTATAATATGACAACATATTGTGCGCATCACCTGGGCAGTTACCATAATTGCCAGGGTCACATACTGGACTGAGTATATTATACCTGGGTGACTTCTTCATATTTGTGTATATATATAATTTTGTTATAATTGATGTCGAAATTAAAAATCATCATTAGGGTATGATATAATAAATAAAAACAGTAAATCATTATAAAAGTACCAGTATTGTTCAGAAAACAAATATAAAAATCTCTGTAGTATGAGCTTATTTCATTCAGAATGTTTTAAAAAAATTAAAACAAAATAAATATATAGCAAAAAAACCCATTTTATTTGAATTAAAAAGAGAAATCTGTAAAATAAGTATAGAGATATATAAGTATAGAGATATATAAGTACAGAGATATATAAGTATAGAAATATATAAGTATAGAGATATATAACTACAGAGATATATAAGTAAAGAGATATATAAGTACAGAGATATATAAGTACAGAGATATATAAGTATAGAGATACATGTATATACAGAATATCAATGTTTTTGTCTATAGCCGATTTTTTGTTTTTTTATATATTTCCTCTCACATGTATGACAGGGAAAGTCATTTTCTTTTCAGATATTGAATATTGTTGACTAATGACCTGGCAAGTTTGATCAAATTTGAATCATAAATAATGAAGTTATTAATTTTTTAGAATTTCTATTTTGAAATTTTTAAAAGTTCCAATATTCGGCCATTTTGTGTCAATTTGTCAAAATACCAGCTGGAGTTGAAAGGCTGTAAAAAAAATTCTTCTATTTCTTTCAAGATGTTTTACCATGGATACACATATGTAATATATGGGTTATTAACGTGCTGTTTAATTTGACAATTTTCAGTTCCAGATTTTCTTATGGGATTATATTCTCTAGAAATCACTGAAAAATGGCACCGTTTTCTAAAGGGTTGATTAAAAAACATTTTTTTTTTATATTTCCTTTTTACATTGCACAATTTTATAATTTTCTGACAGTTTAATGAATATGGATAAATATATGCAGGTAGTGTATTGTATCTGACCTAAAATAGTTGTCATACTGTTTTCAGTTTGTGCGGATTGCCAGATCTTTGGATTTTTTCCCTGTATTTGGTTCAGGAAAGTAGTTCCATAGAAAATTGACAGTCGTTGTTCAAGACAATGTGAGTTTGAAAATACACATCACAGGTAATATTGCAATGTTATCTTGTAAAGAGAGTATATTTTCCCAGAAAATGGTGTAAAATTGAGTAGACTCGTAGCTATAACACGCAGATGGGACTACTTCTTAGACAGTAAGAATTTTGCATGATTTGAAGTAGCGTTGGGAATTGAACCCAAAAAGCATAATTGATTATTGAATGGACAGACTGATTGATTATTTATCAATTATTTAACTTTAAAAAGTAAAATTTAAAAATATCTACTACATGCACCTTTCACATAATGTGAAACAGTTCAATGTTCCCAACTTCCCAGGCTTGCAAGTATCTAGAATATCAATATCTAGAAAGTGCAACTTGTCAACTATATTTCAAATATCAAAAAAAAAACAAACATAATTGATCGTAATTGTTGTCTTCAATACTATATTTAAGTCATGCCAAAGAAAATTGCTGAAACTACACAACCAAAAAGTAAAAGGTTTATTACTATAATACCCCACTCACATTTTTCTTTACCGTAAACTCGATTTAAATATCAACTTTCACATTTTCACAGAAGAAAATTTATATACATACAGTTCCAGTTATTGTAAATCTATGAAATACTTATAAAGTTACTAGAACCTAATGCTGACATTATACATAACGCGATCGATTGCGAATTATCTGCAAAAACATTAACAGATTTTAGAAATTTTCACTATTTTGGCAAAGGGAGATAATTTAATGGATTTTAGGGACACCTGCAAATTACGTTGTCTTCTTTTTTTTTTAGCTCACCTGAGCCAAAGGCCCATAGGTGAGCTTTTGTGATCGCCTGGTGTACGTCATCTGTCGTCCGTCATTAACTTTTAGCTTCTAACAACTTCTCCTCTGAAACCACTGGGCTAATTTTGATATTACTTTAAAGAAATGTTCCTTGGGTGACCCTCTACCAAGTTTGTTCAAGACAGCTTGATTCTTCAAAAAACATGGCCGCCAGGGGGTGGGGTAAGTTTAATCAGAAAAAACTTAAAAAATATTCTTGTCAGAAACTACTGGCTCAATTTTAAAACAATTTCACTTAAATGTTCCTTGGGTGACCCTCTACCAAGTTTGTTCAAGCCATACTGATTCGTCAAAAAACATGCGACCAGGGGGTGGGGTTTGTTTACTATATAAGCTCTAGTATAAACTTAAAAAATCTTCTTGTCAGATACTACTCGCTCGA
Source organism: Panopea generosa (assembly GCA_029582155.1). Lineage (NCBI taxonomy): Eukaryota > Metazoa > Mollusca > Bivalvia > Adapedonta > Hiatellidae > Panopea > Panopea generosa. Next base: position 73,583,442 of record CM055902.1, on the reverse strand, counting down.
TTTTAAAATTATTTCACAGAAATGATCCTTGGGTGACCCTCTACCAAGTTTGTTCAACCCATCTTGATTCGTCAAAAAACATGGTGGTCAGGGGGTGAGGTTTACTATATAAGCTATAGTAAAAACTTAAAAAATCTTCTTGTCAGAAACTACTCGCTCGATTTTAAAATAATTTCACAGAAACGGTCCTTGGGTGACCCTCTAATAAGTTTGTTCAAGTCATCTTGATTCATCAAAAAACATGGTGGCCAGGGGGTGGGGTTAGTTTACAATATAAGCTATAGTAAAAACTTAAAAAATCTTCTTGTCAAAAACTACTGGCTCAATTTTAAAATAATTTCACAGAAATGTTCCTTGGGTGACACACTACTAAGTTTGTTTAACCCATTTTGATTCATCAAAAAACATGGCGGCCAGGGGGTGGGGTTAGTTTACTATATAAGTTATTAGTAAAAACTTAAAAAATCTTCTTGTCAGATACTACTGGCTTGATTTTAAAATAATTTCACAGAAATGTTCCTTGGGTGACCCTCTCCCAAGTTTGTTCAAGCCATCTTGATTTGTCAAAAAACATGGCAGCCAGGGGGTGGGGTTAGTTTTCTATATGAAGATGGCCACCGTTACTAAAAATAGTCCAAAACTTAAAAAATCTTCTTCTCATGAACGGCCCAACAGATTTTCAAAATGTTTATGTAGTATGATGGCCAACTTTAGTTTTGTTAAATTTGTTCAAATGGTGTCCCTAGGGGGTTAAAATGACCCCGCCCTGATGTTTCTATTGCATAGGAGAATTTCAAAAAGTGCTATGGCCACTATGAGTCAGTAGAGTGTCCTCAGGCCCTCTTGGCCCTCTTTTTTTCTATTTTTAAATTGTCATATATAATAGTGTACTATAATTATATACGAGGGGGGATCAGAAAGTTTGTAGACTTTTGCCATAACATTTTTATTTATCATTGTATTCTAATAATTTTCAGGGAGCATGTGCCGCTATATATTTGCAGTAATTTTGTTAAAAAATGATAATTTTTCATCATTATTTTATATTATATAGTAACTATCGAAACGTTGATTTACGTAGTCGGGGCAGTTTTTGCTTTTCACTGCTACTATTCAAACAAGCATAGCGTTGCCAAAACGTTTTTTATTTTTAAATAAAAAATATTAATGTGTGCTGTATTGTACGCTTGTTTACATCCTTTAAAAAAATGGCACCAATTATGCGCATCTCAAAATGACGTCAATATTATGATGTTACAGTTTGCCATTTTGTTTGAAACAAAATGACATCGGGGCATTTGAAAATGGATTAGCACGCGAAATACCGCAGTTCCGTAAAGTTCTGCTCCATGTTAGGTAATACTCCTGCTCAAAAAGAGAAACAAAAGTATATACAGTTAATCTAATGTTTCAAGGTCTTTAGTGTTTAAATGTCACAAAATTAATGTTTTTTAAAAGGCTGGAAATCAGTCATTAAAAAAGAGCAAATGGGAAGTTGATTTGAAGACAAATTGGAATCAAAGCATGTTTTACTGAATTTTATGTCCAGTATACCATCTTCTGATTCTGTTAACATGTTCACTGAATGGTGTAAATGATGGCAAAAACATAAAGACCATGGAGGAGAGTATTTTGAGAATAAGAGACTTAGTAAATTTGATACAAAAGCACCTGTTTAAAATATTGACGTCGTTTTTTGTTGAATACAACGTCATCATTTTGCCCCGACATATCTAACTGCTATGCTTTGAATAGTGCCTTATTTTCTTAATAGTTGACGTATCAAGCTAAAATTTTCAATATATGTCCCATATATATTAATTTCAAATACAATAACAGTATTGTGCGTTGTATAATTGATACAAATAAGTTATGGCAAAAGTCTATGAACTTTCTGATCCCCCCTCGTACATACATTGTATATAAATAGCAATATACTTAGATATAGGGCTATATGGTTTACCAATATCAGTAAACACTACTGAATAATGGTGATAGGGAATGTAATATGACGTAATTAGTGTCATTAGCATTCAATAGAGAGTTATGCAAGACTATCAACATATTACACTATCGGTAATTAATAAGTAAATCAATAAAATCTTATTATATAATAGGATGATATACTGTACTGTATTCAATAAATCTTGTACAAAGAATATCAAAGTAAAATTATTTATAAAATTAAAGTGAATTTTGATAATCAACAAATTTATGTAATAAACATGTCAATAAATCTTGTACAAAAAACTAAAAGTGATGGTTGGTAGTAAATAAATATGTAAAGTAATAAATATGTATATAATCGTCTTATATCACTACTCATTCATCAGTTATCATTCATAATCATCAATTTATTTATTAATCATCTGTTCAGGCTCGCCAAAATGACCAGTTTAAAGTGTGAGGGTAAATAAAAACTTCAACAACAAAAAGAATGTCTAGTCTGAAACATCAGTGTAACTGTAGTGCTCTTGTCGGTGCATTAGATTTTGGGTTGAATCTGTCTTGATGCGAGTCATTAGTAGTTCATTTACGATTACCTGCCTTTGGTAAGATCCGCCATTTGCGAACGTATTTGTAACGTATAACAGGCTCGCTCGAATTTTGTGCGAAAATGATCTTCCACTACGAAAGGAAGGGTGCCGTGATATAATATTGGCCCAAAGAGGTATTTGTTAACATATATTTGATCTTAATATGAAATGCGTTTTCTATGTCTACAGTCTCTAAAATAAAAGGTTCACAATAATGAAAGTCTTGATTTTGGATAGTCTTGATTTCGGATACCATTATCGATAAATGTAACAAATATATCATTTTATCTAACTTGTATTTACTGTTATTTGTAGATAGAACGTTTCTTTAATATTTGAATATAATCTGTATTTTAAGTTCGACGTAGATATACGTAGATATATGCGAATAAAACATCTTCAGTCAAACTTTGGTAATTGTCATCTTTTCAAAGTCACCTTTCATGCGTAGGAGGCAGCATTGCGATACTGTTGCTGTCACAATCAGTCCATTGCTATTGATATTCATGGATACATCGCTACCTGTTATATCATATATTTTTATTTTTCAGACCATTAGCAACATTTTTATGCCATTGAGAGCTAAAAGAATAATATAAAAAGCACACAACAAATGAACAAGTAAAAGGAAGGGAGATACTTGCAGAACTGCAGTTTCAGCAGATTGTATCCAGTAGTTCTTACAACGTGCATCAGCTACAGTGGTCTTCTTCTTACCATCACTCATTTGGTGATCTGGAACCTCACTTGTTGATACTTTATCCACAATGACAAAATGATGAAATGGACACCGTGTAAACCACTCTTGAGTCCATTACCTGGGTATAACTTGTTATGTGTGTTGTTTTTGAGTAGCACTATATGTATATAATGGGTCAAGATTGGCATTGAACTTGCAACCTCCGGTATGACTGGTTAAGACCCTATCCAGTATGTGGCCCTGCTTGTCACAGTACAGTTTGATAATATAGAAACAAGTAACTGGAAGTGACAGCATGTGAACATACTGGTATATATCTCTCATGTGTGGACATAGGCCTGTCACAGTACAGTTTGATAATATAGAAACAAGTAACTGACATTGACAGCATGTGATCATTCCGGTATAAATCTCTCATGTGTGGACATGAACATCAGACTTGGCTGGATGTGATCATACCGGTATATATCTCTCATGTGTCGACATAGGCTTGTCACAGTACAGTTTGATAATATAGAAACAAGTAACTGATATTGACAGCATGTGATCATACCGGTATAAATCTCTCATGTGTGGACATGAACATCAGACTTGGCTGGATGTGAACATACCGGTATATATCTCTCATGTGTGGACATGAACATCAGACTTGGCTGGATGTGAACATACCAGTATATATCAGCTCTGCAACGTCCTCCAGCCCTAAAATATTGTATGTAAATCAGAATACTGTTGGAGATAAAAGAATGGAGTAACAGTATAAACAAAAGCAGCATTGAAAAATGGCTACTTATATACTGAGTTCTCTATACTCACTTTAAGAAAACACATACAGCACAGGTAAAATGTGATGTTGGTCCTGAGGTTATAAAAAATCTGTACGCAACTTAAAGTCAATCTCAATCCCTGTGTCCAAACTCAACTGAGTTCAAAACTCAAACGGAAGTTATAAATGTTTTTGAGTTCTTTCTCCACAGAGACAAGACCCAAAAAGACAATCTCAATTTGAGCATGGATGCACAGTATTTATTTTCCACTATCTAAGCGCTTATCGTCTGAGATGACAGAGGGTCTTCCCACCGATCTGTCAAATGGTAGTAATAAGAAAGTGCGTTGGTTGGAGGCCGAGGAAAATACCCTCATTGATGAGTTCCTCAAACAGGTGGGTGTGTTTTGAGGAATTAAAGTGTGTCGGGATAAAGTCCATCAAACAGCGGTGAACCAATGCTTGGGCTGAGTTAGCTGGCACACTGAGTGTATAAGAATAGGCCTATTCTTGTTTACCAATTGATATCACACAATAAATTTCCCCTTTCATTAACAATATACATTTTTAAAGAAGACTACTCCGGTAATAGAATCCCTTTAACGCACCTTCAAAGAAAAGGTTAGTCAATCTTCACCGTCTTTTGGATTATTTTTCTTTTCAAGAGACCACATGGAAAGGGGAATTTATGCAATATGTGTACATGGACGATCATAGTTAGACAGCTGTTATGGATTGCATGAATTGAATTGCTGTACAGATTTGGATCACATCATCAATTTAAAAAATATATTATCGACATTCATTCTCCACTAACGTGAGCCACCAGGGGTTAGAAAAAGTGAAAATATGACCAGAGCAGACTCGTTTAACACCTCAATATCATGAACGCCACACATCTGTAGAATTAAAATCCATCCTGGTTGATCTTAAATAAGTAGGGTTTCAAAAATATGACGCTTGAAATACATCAACCCAATTTTACCATGCACAGATATGTTACTTTTTAACAGAACAAGGTTCAAGTCACTAGATTTAAACTGCAAGAATGGCATTTTATTGCTATGGTATTTTGATATGACATACATCAGAGGTTACATTGCATCATGTTCTAGTGGATACTACTATTTCTAGTATTTTATTGCGCTATTTGAACATGTCGTTCAATTTGCAGTTTTAAATTTTGTAGTTCAAGTACATTTATGATTTCACTATTGTATGTATTGATTAATACAGCATTAGTTAATTGTGTTTAAATTTGAAAGCACAAACATGAAATATTGGATAGAAATTATAATGGATGGATTTTCTCCATAATAGCTTAACCAAAGTAACTAATTGAATGTACTGCAAGAAGTAAGGTATCTGCCCATAACTAAAGGCATTCAATAAATATGACAAAAACAGTTTAAACATGTTAATACAATGTTTTAATAGCTCAAGAAATGGCAGTCTTCATTATAGACAACACATAAAGTATACTTCCATTAGTGTAATTGTACCACATATTCCTGCTGCACAATGTTGATAAATAAACTTTGGATTTTAGGGAGGTGGTGAAGTGGGGGAATTAGGATTTATGTGGAATATAGAAATACATAGCATACCGAAATCTTACTGCAGAATATAGTATGACTAATAAATCCTTCAGAAATATAATGCAATTGTAAAGACTAAAACGATTCGAAGATATAATTCGAAAGATAGCTTGCTTAAAACAATATCACATATCTGTTTCTATCGAAATCTCTTCGAGAGAACTGTGGAATCTGTTTCCTGCAGAACACTGTTACACTGTAGACTCTAGCAGACCCAATATACATGAAGCCCAAATACTTTGTGAAGGCCACCGAAACTGGATTTGGTCCTTAGCATTGTGCTTTGAAAAGAAAGAGAAATGTACATAAAATTCTTCCTTTTCCTCATCAATTTTACCAATAAATCAGTATTCGTCATAATACACTAAGAAGTAAGAGTTGACTGGTGTATGGGTATGATGGGTTTGGTCTGATGAGTTGTTTCAAACTGTTCTGTGACGGTGGGTTGATCCGACGATGAGCCTTCAATATTGTCTGGGTCATCAGTGAATTTTGCTTGTGCATGGGTAACTTTGTGTTCCTTCCAACTGTCGCAAACGGTATCTGATTTCTCATCTCTATTCATCGCAGCTCTTTTTCGTTCCCTGTAAAAAAAACTTGGTCCCTTTCTTTTTTATTGTTTCTGTAGGATTTCTGTATTTCAGCTCTAGACTTAGCCATGTCCTTTCACACATGTTTATACATTGATATATAGTTTTATTTTGTTTTTAAAATGTTAATTTTGTTAATGTTAACATTGCTGTTGTTGCTGCTGCTATTGTTGTGTTGTTGCTACTGTTGTTGTTGATGATGTTGTTTTGTTGTTGTTAAAAAATTATTAACATGTTGCATAATATTCAATAATTTAAACAGATACGTTACCACTTCCAACAGATATGTTACCATACTTTACATATTCAATATGGCTTTCAAATTAAATAGCTGGGCCCGATTAGCTCAGTCGGTTACACGTCTGACTATCAATCCAGGGGTCATGAGTTCGAATCCCCGCCTGGCAACAGTCTACATGATGATTGATATACAACATAGTGTCTCATTATCATACGTCTCTCACCCCTGATTCAAGTGGGAAAGTTATCAGTTACTTGTGGAGATGGGGTGTGCTCTAGTACTGGTTTATCCCAGGAAACAATGGTTAGGTTAACTGATCGTCTGTTAGCCCTGAGGCTAAATATTGAATCACTTAATCAAATTAAATACTCAGGTTGGTGATTATAATAATGTGTTTACCTGATAAAAGGTAAAGATAAAACATGTTGATTATCATTCAATAGTCTACATAACTGACAATGGTCTACCATGTTCTTATAGACATTTGAGGTACAGATACATTACAATTTAAAACAGATATGTTTCCTTTGCTGAAGCCAGGTACAGAGAAATGCACGAATACTTCACCACATTAACAAAGCAATGTTTGAAATTTGCACATGGTATTTAAATGAGTATGATCAATAGATGAAGAATACAAAGACAGAGTTTAAGAGAAAAACTAAATGATATATTCAGCCTCTTGACAGAAAGTGTATTTGTACAACTTTGAGCTTCATACTTTTCTCTTTTGTCACCACAAAGACAAATGTGATGTCCCGAACATGTGGTTGCTCAAATATAGCGATTTCATGAAAGAATTTGTACCATAATTTGGTGCATAAATTCAAATTAATAGCTTGGTAACGTATCTTTGGGTAATGTATCTGTTGCACAATAGGTATTATCAATGCAAATATGCATAGGTTTATTAAAGATCACTTCAAATGTGATTTTTCTACGACTAAAAAAAGACTACTGCAAGGTTAAATAGTTAAAACTGGTAATATATTTAAAACTGGGAGTATAGTTAGACAAATGTGGTAACGTATCTGTTCCTAATTCTTCCAGGTATTTCTCAAAATTTACCTTGTACTGCTGAATCTTTTACTAATTTGCTGTGTCCCTTAAGTGTACATTTCTCTTTTCTCATGGTTACAGGTACAACTTTGTTTTGATCGACTTTATTGTTTGTTTCTATTAACAGAGTGTCAAGTTATTCAAATAAAGACTTTTGAAATACTTTTTCTTACATTTTCTTTTCAAAATACTGCAAATGCAGATGTCCCTGAGTTTCTGAACAGATACGTTACCGACATTTCACTGGACCTGAGACACACACTTGTCTGACTGGACGGTTGTCACAATTCTTACAGTTACAAGTCCTTTCATTAAGACAATTCTCCATGTTTCACTCAGTTATTGTAACTTACTGAGTGAAAATCACCCAATTAAATCTTTCATTTTAAGATTTCACTCATGACAGTTAGTTTAATTTTGAAGAGTTTTCACCCTATTCAGTCATGTCTTATCTGGGGCACTGTATATATATGATAATGAAACATGATAATAATAATTTTCAAAAATGAAAGCAAGGAACCTGGAAGACTTGAGGTATTTATTCCAATTTCATAAAAAAATCAGAGAATGTAAATGATTATAAATCTGGTTCTGGTAAAAATAATAACTACATATGGTAATATTGCAAGTTCATTGATATATGTGTTTTATTATAAACATTGTATAGGCATTAATTTTACAATTTACCATTTATCACAGGTTGCAATTAAAAGGATAAAACCCATTAATAATCCAACTGATATTTATCTAATGATTTGTAAAAGACATGTTTATATAGGAAGTTTATTATTGTCTCAATGATGTACACAATACACACATTCAATGGTAATATAATAAATTACAAAGGAGTTCAATGTTGAATTACAAGAGACCTGTTAGAATTAGTATCACATGCACTTTCATCCGCATTATACTATTAAGAGTTGACTTGCAAATGAAGACAAATGTTGGTTTTCAATGGTTGCAGTATTACTCTAAATTAATACCTACATATATTTTTTGTTGTATTACTAAACTTTTACACAGTTAAATTATTAAAATTATATGTCTGTAGGTCTAGTTTCAGTATGTTTGTAAGTCTTGATTCAGCATGTTTAACAGACAAAATTATAGGGGCGATAGGGCTCCCACCAGAGGCTGTAAGGTGGATAGAGTGCTCCCACCAGAGGCTGTAAGGTGGATAGAGTGCTCCCACCAGAGATAATAAGGTGGATAGAGTGCTCCCACCAGAGGTTATAAGGTGGATAGAGTACTCCCACCAGAGGTAATAAGGTGGATAGAGTGCTCCCACCAGAGGTAATAAGGTGGATAGAGTGCTCCCACCAGAGGTAATAAGGTGGATAGAGTGTACTTTATGAACCAGGTATATCAGATAGTGATAGTTTAGTTTGTAAGAAACTTGTGACAAAGATTATTATTTGTCTCAACAGTGTCTATTCCTGAGGTAAAGTACGGTGTATATGTAATTGCATTCATCAATGCACATATTTTGTCTAAACCAGAAAAAATTGAATCAGGACCAGAATTGAATGATTCTTTCATTGAAAGAGTAATATTGGGGAGTTTAATGAATGAACCAAATATATCTATTAATATATTGACATAACCTGAACTGATGATGAAGATGTTCCATTATGCTTCATAAAATACATGCTCTAGTTTAAATCTATTCCAGAAACTTAAACATTGATTCAACTTCTAATCAAATGATTTTGCCACAGAAACTGAAGTAACTGAATTCTGAGCATAGAAGTTCAAGCAACAAAACTTCGTTAAAGGGTAGTCAAACAATAAATTTTGATATTGAAGTTGTTGCTAAATAAAGAAATGGATCTAAGTAAAGATGATCTTGAAATTTTGCCGATTAGTGTCATTCACAATGAAGAGACAAATAGCAAATTTGAGAAGTAGCATTGTGAATGAATAGAGAGCTCTGTTAGCAGTTTAGCTGACAACACAGCCTTATCAGCTTAAGCTAACTGATCTGGAGGAATTATTTAAACCTATTTGTGTTACTATCTGCTTTTGTCAGGTGAGCCTGCACTAGATATTTTGTTTAAAGAATTTCCACACTTTTTAAAGCAATGTCTACCATTCTATGACCTATAGCTGGTGAATGCAAGAAAAATATTTTGCATTACAGGAACATTGACCTTCAAATGCCATTTACAGGAATTCATGAAAATGTTTTTTTCTGGGTTTTTTTCCATCTAATATGATATGGTGACATTTTAACCTCACAGGCATGGCTCATAGTTACATTGAAGGTTGTCAAAATGTCAAAAGGAAGATTCCAGATTCACTCTACATGTACAAAACAACAAATTATCACACAGATGAAAAATATCACATCAATAAATGAATATGCAGAATGAACCTAGAACCTTCATACCGGCAGAAATGCAGAGATTCAGCAAATTCTGTCGTATTACTCAAATTGTCGCTTCTTACAACAAGCACAAACCACATTGATCCTTTTCTTGCCATCACTGAAATGGCTCCCTAGAACCACACAGGGGTTGGTAATTTAACTACAATAATGAACATGACAAAAAATTATAAAATGAACATGACACCCATTCAGAGGATTCCTACCGCTCTGCAGAGATTGACAATGAGTCTATTCTTACCAGGGACCACAAGGGTTGTTAGTAGTCAAATATTTCAGTCTACCGTCAATTTTACCTCATTCTGAGCCACAAGTCAGAGTTGGGGGTGTGTAAAGGCATATCAATGTGCTTATCATACCCAGTATGATGTTCATAAATGAAATAGGTGTAGTTTATAGGTGTAGCTAGTACTTTCATGTATAGGCAAATGGATATAGACTGGGTGATTTTGAGCTGTGCTAGGGATAATAGTTATAAACATAACACTGTTAAAGAAAAAAAATAAAAGCAGTAGATTTATATTTAAAGATATTATTTCGGTTGAAAAATATTACATGTTTATTGTAGTAGTCAACAAAATTTTGTTTCATATTTGAGATATTTAATTTGAAAACAAACCCTTCCTGTTTGCATGATGATATATCTTATTATTTATTTAGCTAAATTATCATTTTAATGGCAGAGGCCAATGAAGTCATTAATAGTTACCAAAACTGACATACATCATGTACCATTTTGATTTGAAATGTTAAAATGAAATAAAAGACTTTGATTACTTTGAAAGTTATTATCTTCATAATTATTATCATAACTCTTAAAAAGTCAGAGTTCTGTACCAAACTGAAGCTATTTACATGATAACAATTCCCTGCAAGACTTAAAAGACTCTAGTTGGTCTAGAATGACTCTTAATGTATCGGTGCAAGACAAGCCCAGCTCAACTTGGTATTGTCTTGCACTGAAATATTTCATGCAAAATAGGTCTAAGTTGAGTTGGACTTTTCTTGTGCCAAGATATTCAGTGCAAAATGAGTCCACTTCTCAGATACACTATTTTCAGTTATAAAAATTAAATTACATAGCATAAAATCCTGTAATGATTCTGTAGCATTATGTGTTGTTATGTCCTTTCTTATCCAAATATAACAGAATATAATCAGTTCTTTGCTTTTCCTGAACAATTTTTAAAAAGTGACTTGGTCCAGTCTTGCGCTAAGCCATCGAATTATTCGGTGCTACATAGATGCATGTACATTTACATCCTTTACCCAACCTTTTAAATACATGTATTATTAAACTGATAAAAACATTGCTGCCTTTTATTATAAGTGATGTTTTTAACTTTCAGGTTCAGCGCCAATAAATAAAATAATCAAACAAAAATTTATTGACATTTTTTGTGCTGAAATATTATATTAGATGAAAATAATTTTACGAAAATATGCTACAGATGGGATACAAGACTATAATGGTGTACTACAATCCAGAGACTACGACATGTAAGACAGACTCTGATTTGATAAGATTTCCTTTGAGGTGAGTGACCGACAGCACTTAAGGATTGATATTAACACAATAATAAAATGCGGGCCCATTTAGCTTAGTCTGTAGCTTGTTTGACTGTCAATCCAGTTGTGAGTTGTAATCCCTACTTGGCCGCAGTTTCCAAGATGATTGATATTCAAAATGGTGTCCAATTGGTATTCATCCTTCACTGCTGCTTCAAGTGGGAAATTTATCAGATGCTTGTGGAGATGGATGTGCTTGAGTACTAGTTAACCTTCCAGGATTTCAGGAAAGAGTGGTTAGGTAAATTGATCATCTGTTAGCCCTCAATGGCATAAAAAATGACACTAAATATTCAAACAAATTACAATTCTATCTGGAAACAGATTTATTACAAGAGCGATTTAAGAAAGCTCCCAAGTTTATCTTGCAGACAGCCTCCAATTAATATTGGAAATTTCAACTTAATTTTAAGTGGTTTTAAATATTCTTTTATAATTCTACATCTGCTCATGGGCTCACATATTTGCATGTGATTCATGTTTACAAGTTCATATCGTATGAAATTTCAACAAATAAAAAGTCATTCTTTAATTTAGGTTTACTTAAGAACAACTTGTTGAACGATTGATCATGAGAATTCATTTTGTCCAAAACATCCATTTACAGTCAAATCTGTTGAGCAGCCACTTGTCTAACAGCCACATTTTCTATTTCCCATGTGTGCTTTCAGAGCAAATTAAACTGTATTAAGCAACCACTTGTCTTAAAGGGCGACTTTTGCTCCTTCTCTTGACTGGCTGCCTAAGACAGGTTTGACTATATGTTTCTGATAATAGAAAAATTGTTGCCCACCTTTCCAATGAAAAGTGGCGGGATATAGGTTGTAATCTCCTCCTGTTTGTCTGTCCGTCTGTAATAATTTACTACTACATTGTCTGAGTAACTCTGGCAGTTTTAATGCCTTGGGGACAATCATCAACATGAGGTTGAAATTCACATATTCTTATGGGAGATTGTTTGGCAGGAAACCTAATGCAGTGGATTTGCTTGTCAGTTAAAACTGAAACTGCTTTATTTGATTAAACGCCTGTTTCTACATAAGTTCATATTCAAGGTATAAAACATAAGTATAAATCTGAATAATAACAACATATAAAAAATTTCAAATTACATAAAATCACTGCATAAATTTCAAATAAAGATTAAAATAAAACAGGCTTGTGCCTTAGAACAATGCATAGAAATCTTGGAAATAAACTGTTTTCAGATTCTTTTTAAAACTTTCTACAAATTCAGACAACTTTATGCTCAACGGTAGACTGTTCCACAGGCTAGGACCTACTGTACCAAAACTTCTGTCACTAAAACACTTTCTTTTGTTAAATGAAATAACATAGCACCTATCTGTGGAGTCTGAAGACCTCAAACCTGGTCTTTTGAGAATAGATTTTGTTAACAACTCAGACAAATAGACAGGTGCATTGCTGATAGAGCAATTGTATATGAAAGAGAGTAATTTAAATTTAATTCTAGCTTTGATAGGTAACCAATGCATGTCATATAGAGCTTGCTTAGAACTGTCAAATTTTTTCCTGTTTAAAACGAATTTTGCATATATATTCTGGATTCATTGAATTTTGCCTATTTCCATTTCTGCTTTACGTTATAAAATAACATTACAGTAGCCCAAGTGGGAAATAACCAATGACAGAACGAGAATTTCAGTGGCATCCTTAGTTAAATATTACGTATACTCTTAATTCTTAAGTAATTTAACATAGCTGTACAGCACTTCCTTTTAACATGCTCTTTGAAATTCAATAATTCATATAGAAAAGCACTAAAATATCTTATACAACTCTCAGGTCTAATTTTATCACCAGCAATGTTTATTTCCTTTGTACTACATTTATTCAACTGTGCTCTACTACCAAACATAATAAACTCAGTTTTTGAAGTGTTCACCTTTAGTTTGTTCTCATTCATCCAGTTGTTAATTGTCTCTGCACATTGTTCAAGTTCTTTTATCGCATGTATTTACTTGTTGACTGATGTTGGTTAGAAACGTTTATTTGCAATATGATCATCTGCAAATCCATAAACTGAAATGCTTGGTGGAATAATATCAAAAAGCGTTCTCGCGTAAGTAAGATAGGGCCAAGGACCCAAACAACTTCCTTGGGGGACACTACATTGTAGCAAACGTCGGGTGATAAAGTTGAATTTACACTCACTCGGCAGCTACGTGGTCTGAGATACGAGTCAACCCAACATAGTGCTTCTTTTCCACAGACACCATACTGGCTATGAAGAATATCAAGAAGTATATCATGGTCAACAGTATCAAAAGCTTCACTTAGATCGATTGCGATCAATGCAGATATCTCTTGTTTCTCCAGTTCACCTAAACCAAGGCTCAGCGTGAGCTTTTGTGATCACATTGTGTCAGTAGTCCATCTGCCTGTAACCTTTGGGTAGATAGAACTCGTAGTTCAATTCTAAATTATCAAAGTAACTAAGATATATAGCCATAAGAGCTTTGCTCCTTTCTTAAATCATTCTGCAGAAGTTTTGGTCTTGAATGGTCAAAATTTGCAGTAAGTCTCACACAACATCTCACCTTTATCATTCTATATAAAATGAACTATTCATGCACAAGTCAGTGATCTATGGTGATTGTGACTATATCTATCTATGGTTATTGTATATGGTTATTGTGACCATATCTGTCTATGGTTATTGTGACCATATCTATGTTTTTTGTGACCACATATATCTATGGTTATTGTGACGATATCTGTCTATGGTTTTTGTCTATTGTTATTGTGACCATATCTATTTATGGTTATTGTTACCATATCTGTCTATGGTTATTTTGACCACATCTGTCTATGGTTATTGTGACCATATCTATCTATGGTTATTGTGACCATATCTATGTATGGTTATTGTGACCATATCTGTTTATGGTTATTGTGACCATATATATCTATGGTAATTGTGACCTTATCTGCCTGTGGTTATTGTGACCACATCTGATTATGGTTATTGTGACCACATCTATCTATGGTTGTTTTAACCATATCTATCTAAGGTTATTGTGACCACATCTGTCTATGGTTATTGTGACCACATCTGTCTATGGTTGTTTTGACCATATCTATCTAAGGTTATTGTGACCACATCTGTCTATGGTTATTGTGACCACATCTGTCTATGGTTGTTTTGACCATATCTATGGTTGTTGTGAACACATCTGTCTATGGTTGTTATGACCACATCTTTCTATGTTTGTTGTGACCACATCTGTCTATGATTGTTGTGGCCACATCTGTCTATGTTGTTGTGACCACATCTGTCTATGGTTGCTGTGACAACAACTGTTTATGGTTGCTGTGACTACATATGTCTATGGTTTTTGTGATCATATCTTTTATGGTTATTTTGACCACATTTGTCTATGGTTGCTGTGACCACATCTGTTTATGGTTGCTGTGACCACATCTGTCTATGGTTGCTGTGACCACATCTGTCTGGTTGTTGTAACCACATCTGTCTATGGTTATTGTGACCACATCTGTCTATGGTTGTTGTGACCACATCAGTCTATGGTTGTTGTGACCACATCTGTCTATGGTTATTGTGACCACATCTGTCTATGGTTGCTGTTACCACATCTATCTATGGTTGCTGTGACCACATCTGTTTATGGTTGCTGTGACCACATATGTCTATGGTTGCTGTGACCACATCTGTCTATGGTTGATGTGGTTGTTGTGACCACATCTGTCTATGGTTATTGTGACCACATCTGTCTATGGTTGTTGTTACTACATCTGTCTATGGTTATTGGGACCACATCTGTCTATGGTTGTTGTGACCACATCTGTCTATGGTTGCTGTGACCACATATGTCTATGGTTGCTGTGATGACACCTGTCTATGGTTGCTGTGACCAAATCTGGCTATGGTTGCTGTGAGCACATCTGTCTATGGATGCTGTGACCACATCTGTCTTTGGTTGCTGTGACCACATCTGTCTATGGTTGCTGTGACCACATCTGTCTATGGTTGCTGTGACCACATCTGTCTATGGTTGTTGTGACCACATCTGTTTATGGTTGTTGTGACCACATCTGTGTATGGTTGTTGTTGCCACATCTGTCTATAGTTGTTGTGACCACATCTGTCTATGGTTGTTATAGACCACATCTATAAAAAAATATTATATGGTTATTGTGACCACATCTATCTATGGTGGTGCTCACCATTTAGATGATAGTTCTAGGTCTGGTCGATCAGGTGTCTGTATAATGTCGTCTGTATTGTGACTGTGTGGGCATCATACCATGTGTCTGGCATGATACTCCAGTGTGGCTCAGAATACCTATATATGTTACACTTGCAGGTGTCTGTATAATGTCGCCTGTATTGTGACTGTGTGGGTACCATACCATGTATCTGGCATGATACTCCAGTGTGACTCAGAATACCTATATATATTACACTTGCAGGTGTCTGTATAATGTAGTCTGTATTGTGACTGTGTGGGCATCATACCATGTTTCTGGCATGATACTCCAGTGTGACTCAGAGTACCTATATATATTACACTTGCAGGTGTCTGAATAATGTCACCTGTATTGTGACTGTGCGCGGCATCATACCATGTATCTGGCATGATACTCCAGTGTGGCTCAGAATACCTATATATATTACACTTGCAGGTGTCTGTATAATGTAGTCTGTATTGTGACTGTGTGGGCATCATACCATGTATCTGGCATGATACTCCAGTGTGTCTCAGAATACCTATATATATTACACTTGCAGGTGTCTGTATAATGTCGTCTGTATTGTGACTGTGTGGGCATCATACCATGTATCTGGCATGATACTCCAGTGTGGCTCAGAATACCTATATATATTACACTTGCAGGTGTCTGTATAATGTAGTCTGTATTGTGACTGTGTGGGCATCATACCATGTGTCTGGTATGATACTCCAGTGTGACTCAGAGTACCTATATATATTACACTTGCAGGTGTCTGTATAATATAGTCTGTATTGTGACTGTGTGGGCATCATACCATGTATCTGGCATGATACTCCATTGTGACTCAGAATACCTATATATATTACACTTGCAGGTGTCTGTATAATGTCGTCTGTATTGTGACTGTGTGGGCATCATACCATGTATCTGGCATGATACTCCATTGTGACTCAGAATACCTATATATATTACACTTGCAGGTGTCTGTATAATGTCGTCTGTATTGTGACTGTGTGGGTATCATACCATGTATCTGGCATGATACTCCATTGTGACTCAGAATACCTATATATATTACACTTGCAGGTGTCTGTATAATGTCGTCTGTATTGTGACTGTGTGGGTATCATACCATGTATCTGGCATGATACTCCAGTGTGACTCAGAATGGATTATGCCTATATATATTACACTTGCAGGTGCCTGTATAATGTCGTCTGTATTGTGACTGTGTGGGCATCATACCATGTATCTGGCATGATACTCCAGTGTAACTCAGAATACCTATATATATTACACTTGCAGGTGTCTGTATAATGTCGTCTGTATTGTAACTGTGTGGGCATCATACCATGTATCTGGCATGATACTCCAGTGTGACTCAGAATACCTATATATATTACACTTGCAGGTGTCTGTATAATGTCGTCTGTATTGTGACTGTGTGGGCATCATACCATGTATCTGGCATGATACTCCAGTGTGACTCAGAATACCTATATATATTACACTTGCAGGTGTCTGTATAATATAGTCTGTATTGTGACTGTGTGGGCATCATACCATGTATCTGGCATGATACTCCAGTGTGACTCAGAATACCTATATATATTACACTTGCAGGTGTCTGTATAATGTCGTCTGTATTGTGACTGTGTGGGTATCATACCATGTATCTGGCATGATACTCCAGTGTGACTCAGAATACCTATATATATTACACTTGCAGGTGTCTGTATAATGACGTCTGTATTGTGACTGTGTGGGCATCATACCATGTATCTGGCATGATACTCCAGTGTGACTCAGAATACCTATATATATTACACTTGCAGGTGTCTGTATAATGACGTCTGTATTGTGACTGTGTGGGCATCATACCATGTATCTGGCATGATACTCCAGTGTGACTCAGAATACCTATATATATTACACTTGCAGGTGTCTGTATAATGTCGTCTGTATTGTGACTGTGTGGGTATCATACCATGTATCTGGCATGATACTCCAGTGTGACTCAGAATACCTATATATATTACACTTGCAGGTGTCTGTATAATGACGTCTGTATTGTGACTGTGTGGGCATCATACCATGTATCTGGCATGATACTCCAGTGTGACTCAGAATACCTATATATATTACACTTGCAGGTGTCTGTATAATGTCGTCTGTATTGTGACTGTGCGCAGCATCATACCATGTATCTGGCATGATACTCCAGTGTGACTCAGAATACCTATATATATTACACTTGCAGGTGTCTGTATAATGTCGTCTGTATTGTGACTGTGTGGGTATCATACCATGTATCTGGCATGATACTCCAGTGTGACTCAGAATACCTATATATATTACACTTGCAGGTGTCTGTATAATGTCGTCTGTATTGTGACTGTGTGGGTATCATACCATGTATCTGGCATGATGCTCCAGTGTGATTCAGAGTACCTAGTATATATATTACACTTGCATACATTTTACAGTTGGGGCTGTTTCTTTATATATTCATGTAAAATAATAACATACATATATACATATGGTTCCTGGTGTTGAGTACATCTTTATAGTGTAATGTAGCACACTTTTCTATATGAAAAGGACTCCAGGTTCAAGTCCTGGTGGAGACCTCAGCACTTTTAACTAGTGTACAATATAAACACTTAATTTTGTCAGCCAGAACTATAACATTAATGCTATTGTTGTATAATACATACTTCACAGACACTGAACTAGCCAAATGATTTTCATCAACTGTCATGAAAACTCCAAATTGTTCTGATTCCTGAAATAAACACATCCAAACTTACTGTTCAAAATTTTTTTACTACCTTCATTTCATGAATTCAAAACAGATTTGCAATGTATAGTATGAAGCCTCCAACAGATATCCTTAGTTGGGATTGAACCAACATCTTCCATCTTAAAGACGGATGTACTTCATTGTACTATAAGGATGCATCTTGAAGCTATATTACAGCACTGCACACTAAGTATAAATATAATCCTGTTTTCACTGGCTGCTATAAAAACATCATTTGTTGAGAAACTTGTTTAAAAAATAATTAAAGAACAATAACACTGCTAAAAGTCAATGGAACTAAACGCAACCCAAAAGTGGTTGCAAAACTGTAGCCAGTTTCCACTCAAATTGCAGCATGCACATGTTACCAGGCCTTCTAAAATTCCAAAATGCAAATCGGTCCAGGTTTTTTACTACCGTAAGAATCGCACTTATTTATAAAAAATCACTAAAATTGCCTTACTTATTCCATTACATGTATGCATACCCCACCCACCATGTCAGCTGCATCGTGTATTTCTTTGTTTATTTATTAATAGGAAACGATTTCAAGTTTATTTGTGTATTATTTATAACATATTAATGAATGACATTATGTTTCCGCTTTACTGAATAATTTTCATTATATTAAAAATGTTCGATCGAACCGGAAATGATGCAAGTTCCGGAAGCTGCGTGAAATAATCACCATGGAAACCAATGTAACGGTTCAACCACCAAAATAAATCATTCAGAACCTGTCCCACATCAAAACAAAATCAGTCCGGCTTTTATCACTTTCATTAATTAATGTCATTTTAAAAAAAAAAATATTAAAAAAATGAAACAAACAAGTAACACCGCACGTTTTATCAAATATTTTAATGACGCAAACAATATTCGGTCCGACCGTCCCAGCTTTGGCTAGCGGTATATCAAAGAAATATACGAACGCAAACACAGTCTTTTGATGAACCGACAGAACGCTATGGGTCATTGATCACACATCGAAGGCGTGCTACATAGCGATAGACTCTTCCGATAAACTCCCCTAATACTGTCAATGGTTTAGTCGAAATTGACATCATTTCGCACAGTAGGTGACAAAACAAACGGATTATTGGGTCAAATGATATTGCCGCAAGGCATATTTCGCAAGTCAGTATGGCATGGTAAGAGCATATTCTCAAATTATATGCATACCAGACATTCCATTATCCAAGCGAGATTAGGAGTCCCAGACTGGCTGCATATTTTTCTAAGTTCTATTTTAAATCTGTCGTAATCTGTTATGATGTCATATTTATATCCGGTTGTTGCTTTATTTCAGGTAGAAATCCTCTATATAGCACACTTTTCAAATTGGGTTCATCTGTTTTACACATTCCAAAGGCCACTTCTAACTTTCTCATCACTTCATCTATATTGACTCCTAACCTCCTCACTATATAGCTCACGTCCCCTTTAACAGCTCTCTTAAGTCCTAACAAAATCTATCCATGACTAAACACTTTTTCTTCTAAAAGGGCGTCAATTTCAAACTTAAAGGTAGGCCAGCTTACTTCCTGTTTCTTGTCTTCACCATAAAATGTCGAAAGTTTAAGATAGTGATAGCTACAACTAGTTGTCTTAGGTATGGCTCCTGGATCCATAGTACCGGGTTTTGTTCCTGATGAGGCAGTGTCAGTTTCCTTACTAAATTCTTCTCCTATATGTTTCTTATATGACATCAAATCCTCCGGTTTCTCTATCTTGGGAGGTTTTATTTTCAATGCATGAAATGCCTCCAATATCTTCTTCTGAGAATTTTACTTCCTTTCCTCCAGCAGCTTCTGTATCACTCATTATTACTATATTTCTATATATCAATGTCACGCTATAACTATAGCTCTTCCAATAATATCTGTCAAAATCCAGACCTTTTCACAACGTATATATTATTTATATAATTTATTCAAACTGTCTTCATATAATTCAAAGTCTGTATTCAACTTTTGATAAATAACACCTTTTCGCACTAATCAGTGTTCATCAGTTTGGGTTAAAATATTCAATCTCCAAACCTCATATATATTTCAAATTCAAATTAATCAACTTTCAATTAATTCAAAATTGCATTGTCTGAAATCTTCATATAATTCACTTAGGTTTTCACTCAACAATTCACTTAGTGTAGTAGGATCACTTAACTCACTTTTTCATTCAACTCAATATTCACTTTATATCATTAACTTAAGTCACTTTTGCATTAAATCCACAATTCAAATCAGTTCACTTAGGCACTAAGTCTCATTCAAACACAAATTCAAATATTTACTTCAATATGCCTTTCACTTTCAATTTCATTTACTTCATTATAGCACTAAGTCAAATTCAATTCTCAAGTTCTCTACACAACCAGTTAATTAGGTTTCAATCTAACTATAATTCACTTTTAAAGTCACAACATCAATCACATTCAACTCAAATTTATTCAAACTCTATCACTTAATACCTTATGGCATTAACTATCCCGTTTTACATAAGTCAATATAGCATTCAATGAAACCAATATAAAAATATATAAGTCAATATTGCTCAACATTAATTCTATATATGAATGCTAAGTTAAAATCTTTCTGCGCAGACTCATTTATTTAGTTAAGTCACTTTTGTATTTACTCATGCATTCACTTAATACGCTTATGCAGTCACTATCAACTGATCAGATTCAAAGTTCAGTAGTACTAAAGTATTTCAAAGCTTCATCTCAATCAAAGTGTACATTCACTTTTCACAAATGCCCACTTTCACTTTCAAATCAAAGCACTGTAGTACTGATGGGGGCGGAGCATTTAAGATGTAAAATGTCGCTATTGTTTTAGACAAACAGGTCAGTTTGCATACGTTAAAGTAGAATAATCCCAATTACCTTTGATTCTTATACATGGTACAGAATCTACATGTTCTATGCTTAACGTTGACTCTTTTCTAGAATATATCAGAAACGTAACTGAATGGTTTGCCTTTGAAAGTGTATTTCTGCTATAGTAAGAATATTAACTCTTAAATTTGGCAATTGTCCAACTTCAAGATATTAGTTCAACTCAATGATCTTCAACTCAACTCGTGATATTTTCAGAAATGCCAAGCTTTCTATCATATACAGTATATATAAAATATCAAAGTGCTCTGAATCTAGCACGATTAATTCCTCTTTGAGTATATTCATTTACTATTTTCTTTATTGATTTCTCTAGCGCAACAGTGAAACAATTCGTTTAAAAGACGAAAAGTAGAAATGTGTATGTCGACATTAATAATTGATTCTTACATTTATATTATCTAGGGCCCTATATCACCCCGTAAACGGAACCGCACTAACCAAAATGTTATGGCGCCGATTTTTAGACACATCTATATGTTTGCGTATTTTCACTACGGAAACACAAATGCTTTAACTTATGTTTAAGTAAAATTATCTACCGTTCCAATTATTGGAAATTTGTTAAATATTTACTAATTAATAAAAAAACAACACTGACATTATTTATCAGGGGTGGCGAAATCTGCAAAAATCTTACTTGTCCACGGACAACCAAACCTAAAAGTTTACTTGTCCGTATAAAAATTCCACTTGTCCGTATAATTTGGACATATTTATACTAAAATAAACAAAAACATGTTAGATTTCTCAATCTTTAATGCACCTTAATTATTTTACATTGTAAATCATGTTGACTACTGAAGGCAGCATTGGTTCGCAGAGATAGCCTTTTTTAACTTCTGCCGGGTCTCGCCATCACCAAGTTTCTGAAGAACTTCTGTCATCAACTCTGTCTCCTCGAATTGGGGTTCTACAGAGACATTGCTGGTAGAGGCTTTGGGAGCCCGGGGCTTGTGGACCAGATGCCTACCACCTGTACTGCTGTTCAGCCAGTGTAGAACACTTTCAGAAGCATCAAAGTCTTGTAGTGAAGGCCCTGACAACACTATCCGCATCTGATGTTGGAGATTTGTCTGACTTAGAGTCGACCTTGTTGGTGTTTTGATAAGGTTCATTGACGAAAATGACCGTTCACAGGCTGCAGTTGATGGTGAGAAGGTCAAGAGCAATTCCAACAGTGTGTTCAGATGTTCAAATGTCTTCTCGTTCATTTGCAGAATTTGTGACATAGCAGCCAGGGGATGTGTACTTTTCTGAACAGACATCCTGACTTTGAATTGCTGCCATTCTTGGGGAATGTTAGCCAGTTCCTCATCAGTGAGCAGATCTTTGTAGTACTCGCACAATGACGCAATTGCATCATTGCCATAGACAGCGATGTCCTTCAGAGAAGTTGGCCAAACTCTGTGATCGAAGATCTTGAAGTAGACAATCGGTGCATCTGACAGATTGCTGAATCTATTGAGCACATCCTGAGTGACATTGTTGATAAAGTCAATGATAACATTGTCTTCCCCAAAAGGCTTCGGAAGTGGTCCATTCAGTTTAACACCTTTGTAAAGTCTAGACTGTGGATCAAAGTCACTGTAGAATGTCTTCATAGTGTCACTTGGGCTCACACTCATGGCATGGAGTCGTGTGTATAGTGTGTCCACTGCCTCCTGCACTTCAAAGATAAGAAGGTCAGACAGTTGGAACAACTTGCTTACAGCAGTAACATGCCTTAAGATATCCATCATTAAGTGCATGTACTTCACAAATTTGATCTGCTTAATGTCACTGAGGATCTTTTTGGCTTGTGCCTTTTCATCAGTTTTGCTTGATGTCCCCAAGATTTGTTCCAGGTGTGTAACTGTTGCCTCATAATCCTTCAGGACGGCTCTTACAGCACGCTCCTTGCTTGAAACCCAGCGAATAGATTTGATGTCGGAATACATTACCAGGTCTTGCTCAAGAATGTCACCAATAGCATGCAGGTGTGAGCGCCTCTTTGGACTGAATGAGTAAAATTTGTATATGCGCTTTATTGTTTGTTCAAACTGGTCCAGGTATGGCAATTTCTTGGCAGCATCTAATACCCCAAGCTCAAGACGGTGTGCTACACAGTGGGTAATAACAACAGGGTGATTGACACAGTCTGACAGCTTACGAGCAACTCCATTCTTAGCACCCATATTTACACTAGCACCATCCATGTTAACACAAACAAGAGCTGGTCGTTTGTCAGATTCGGTGTTCTCCATGTCAATGTTGATGGCCTGTAGTCCTCGTTTGATGGTTGCAAAAACTCCGTTTGCATCAGGTGTCTCAAGAGCTTCAATACTCGCCATGTGAGTGACTGGTTCCTTTGTCTCAGGGTCCACGAAACGAACAAGGATACATTCCTGGTCAACAATAGCAGAGTCTGAAAATACACAAACAGGATTCATTTTAAAGCTAAATACTGTTCAATATGCACTAGATGCAACAAACAGCTTTGTGCAAGCTTTAGTTCAAGTTATGGTTTGTTATAAAACATACAAACTCAATCTATAAATGAGAGCTTGATGATTGCAATGCACTATTTTCATGATTGATTGTTAAAGCATAAAACATCTGAAATCATGCTCTTTAAAATAAATGACAGGTACACGTTGATATGTGTTAATGACCATGTAGTTATTGAATGATATAAAAGCTACACCATGAATAAAGAACAAAAGTAGTTGTAATGAAACATACCTGTACTTGAATCAGACATGACGGTAAAGAACTTTGATTTGTTGAGCTTCGAACTCACACCCTCGTGTAGTGCGTCTGAAATGTTCTGTATAAAGTCGGTGCAAGCCTTTCTATTAAGGTGGTCATTTCCCAGATCAAGACCGTTTTTTTTCTGCACCTCACAATAAATTTCGTAGTCAGAAAAGGGCTTACGGTGTTTAGCAACAGCATACGCTGTGTTAAATAAAAGTTTGAACCTATCGGTCTGGCTTGAATTGTATTTCTGTACTGTTTTGTCAAGGTCCCCAACGTACTTGGTACTAGTTTTCTTTAATTGTTCATGTTCTGCCTTAAGCTGGCATGATGCATGCTTTGCACTTCCTTTGTGTGTTGCAAGTGTTTCCTTGTGGGTCACGGTCATTCCGGTGAAGAGACCACTCTTTTTGTCTGCTAGAGTCGGAAATTGCCGACATACTCGACATTTAGCTGACCCATCATCATCAATCCGTAACCACGGGAACTCATTTAACCATGATTGTTGAAAGGTGCGTTTGCGTTGTGTGGTATCGTACTTCTTATCATAATCTTTTTTATTTTTTTTCTGTGGCGGAGTTTCGTGAGGAACGTCATCGTTCTTTGGTCGTTTAATAAGAAACCGGTCCATTTTGACACAAATGTGTCGTCTGTGTTTTCATTAGACTGTGCATTATTTCCAAACAAACAGTGCGTTAATTTTAGGTAATGATTAACTAAAAAAACGCGAACCCGTCTGCAGGATTACAACTCTGAATTGAACCAATCAGATTTTTTATTCACTGCGCGTCTTGCTTCTAATAATAGAACTAGGAATTTCCACTAACTATGTTTAGAAATATGCGAACAAAATACGATACAATTATGAAAACAATATTTACGTTAAGCAAATGATGCGGTTCCTTCTGAAATCATCACAGATTTATTGGTCGTCCACGGACAAGTAAAAATAATAAATGCAGTCGTCCGGACCGCCGTTTGTACGACACGGACGACTCGGACGGTTGATTTCGCCAGCCCTGTTTATAACTCGATCAATCTCGAATTCTTTTTAGGAATACAAGTCTATTTTTAAACATTTGGGAGAAACCGCAAGTCACATGATCGGCATTAACATATCTCTATTTTTAGAACGAGTATTGATTGTTTATCGACATAAGGTGTAACCCCACCATTGATTTTTGTTCTTTATTCTATAGTAAATAATAAAAGTTTGAAGGCTTGTCATTCATAGAGGGTCCCAAATGAAAGAAGTGAAACCTACATTTAACTGTTTGTCAACCTCTGCACTATCAAAATATGATGAGAAAAGTAGGGGTCATGTGTCATATAAGAGATTTTTTTTCTGCTCAGTGTGTACACTGGTGACAAAGTGAAAGTAGACTTCCGAAATCATGAATTCATACCCCAATTTCCAAGCATCATTTTTTTTTTCTAAATTCACAATTCAAACATGACAATGCTATCAAAATGTTCAAAATACATCAATAATGCCATTCAAATAAAAAAATGAGCATTAAAAATAGGAAAATGCATTTTTAAAGAAGAAGAATTGAGGATTATTTACAACCGCCATTATGCGACTACCCCACGGAAGCACTTCCTTTTTGCAATGGTGGCACTATGCCTATAAGGAATCTTTTTTTTTTTTAATTTCATAATTACCTCATTTTTGCTAAGTACTACCAATTTGAAGTAATACTGCCAAGTTGCAGGCATTAAATACTGAAACTTTTGTCAAAATACCACTTTTTACATGATCATTATATACAGGCGCGAGATGTTGACCGACATGCAATTTTGATGTGTTTGACTAATTTTACCCATAAAATTTTTTTTTTACCTAATTCCATTAAAATTTTTACACCAAAACAGTCTCATGATACACTGAAGACATTATCTTACCAAAATACATTATTCAATACAATGTACATGCTAAAAATTGCACATTTAAATCATCCAAAATAAAAAATCTTCAAAATTTTGTGATTTTTCATGAAATTTCAATGTAAATATGCACATATATGCTTTATTTGAGGCATACACTTGCCAAAATGTGTTTTTTTATGAAGCAAATGTCTCCAATTTGTCATTTAATACTATGAGAGTGTAGAAAAGAGGTTATTTTACCTACAATTAACATTTTGGAAAATCACCCCCATTTCACTCAAGTCTCTCTTATAGGTGTAACCCCACCATTGATTTTTGTTCTTTATTCTATAGTAAATAATAAAAGTTTGAAGGCTTGTCATTCATAGAGGGTCCCAAATGAAAGAAGTGAAACCTACATTTAACTGTTTGTCAACCTCTGCACTATCAAAATATGATGAGAAAAGTAGGGGTCATGTGTCATATAAGAGATTTTTTTTCTGCTCAGTGTGTACACTGGTGACAAAGTGAAAGTAGACTTCCGAAATCATGAATTCATACCCCAATTTCCAAGCATCATTTTTTTTTTCTAAATTCACAATTCAAACATGACAATGCTATCAAAATGTTCAAAATACATCAATAATGCCATTCAAATAAAAAAATGAGCATTAAAAATAGGAAAATGCATTTTTAAAGAAGAAGAATTGAGGATTATTTACAACCGCCATTATGCGACTACCCCACGGAAGCACTTCCTTTTTGCAATGGTGGCACTATGCCATAAGCAAGGAATATAGTTCCTTGGCATAAGGGACAATTCTAGAAAAGTTTCGTTACCGTACACATTTTTAAAATGATAGAAAAAAGCGAAATCAGACTCCCGAATCAAGTACCTGTTAGCTGAAGCCCTTGCCGAAATATACCACTCTTTCAATGTGCATGTTGGCGGTATAGTTCGTGACCTGGAATTTGATTTACAAGATGGCGTAATCTTTTTGTCACGTGATCTTTGTTCAGCCCGTCTGTATTCATGCGCTTTAATTCCTTTGTGCCGATTAATGCTACAGAATATAAACTTGGAATGTATACGATACGTAATTGTTTATAGGTATAAATCGTCGCTGTATGTTAAAATATTAATGTTTTCGTTGAAATAGGCGAGTCTACTGTTTATAGTGAGTTTGAGCGCTTATCAGTGGTGGAACTATTTGATAAGTGGTTGTTAGGTTTGCATTAACACGAAACACGGTTGAAGATTTGCGGTATTGAAAATAAAATCATGTTAGCTCTGAGAGTGGCTGCTAAAGCACCGCCCCCAAAAACCAATACACAATAACTATCTGGTATCAATACCTCATCGATTATGATCTATTATTCTAATCCTTCCTTTCTATTGTAGTATTCTATACAATCATTAATCCATTCAATATATTGTTCATTCAACTATGAAAAATCAATACCTGATTTCATCAATATCAAATATCAATTATCAAACTTAGTATTCAATATATTTCAATCAAATATATTTTCCACTATATCACATACAAATTTAATGTTTCATTAAATCAATTTCAGAAATTTTAAATTAAAAAAAAAAGAAGATAGAAATTAAATTTAGTTTCAAACTTTTTAATTCAATTAATAGTCTTATTGAATATTATTTTCCTTAATTATTCTAGACTGTATTTATTTATCAACACAAACTTACTAAAATGAAAATTATAATTTCACTTTAAATACCCACAAATGTTTATTGGTAATGTTCAACACAATTGGCAATTGTATAACTAACACCAGTCGATCACAAAAGCTCACCTGTGAGCCTTTGGCTCAGGTGAGCTAAAAAGGAGATCACCTTTGTAAATCAAATATGACAGGACAAAGAGTATACCTTTGGAAGACATCTCAAACAAGCAAAACAGGTTTTATTGAAACTTATGTAATTTCTACATCAAACCTATAGAAAACTGTTCAACTTTGAAAGTAAAAATCAGACAAGATATAAAAGTTTGACCAAATGGAGTATGAAAGTATTTCCAATACACAGCACTGAGGTTAAAATCAAGTTCAACCTGGTCTCATAAAATGTTTACAAACAGACTTTAAATTGGGACATTTTAAGAGATGTCTCTAAATGGCAATTTCGATGAGAATAGAGATATTAGTTAGATTGTTATAAGAAATACTAGAAATAGTAGAATAGGAATAAAGAGTTATCAAATAGGGTGTACTTTTACCAAGAATGTTTATTTAATGTGACATGTGACAGCCCTCTCACTGAAAATATTGGCACTTTCACATGTATATACAGAAACTGCAGTTATTCATAAACACAATTAAGCTGTGTAAACTAGTAAATATGTAAACGTATTGAAATGACAACACTGTCTTTAACTATTACAGACTAACCGCAATTTCTGTATAAAAATTTTTTAACTCACCAATCAGTTGATAATTGTATTTTACTGTAAAATAACTGTACTTTAACTTTAAAATACCATAAAATGTCTTACTATGCCACTATCACACACACTTTTCAACTGTTTTAAAAATGTTTCATCAAATATCATATATAGTTCTTCGATTTAGGTACTAAATTCACTGTTGAAAACTTCAAACAACGGTTTTTGTCACTTGTTATTGTTTTTCTCTCCCGCCGTCAAAATGAAAAGTGATAAAACTTTTCACACATCAAAATAGCACTGACACTGTAATAATCACTGTTTATAAAAATACCTCGTTGGAGTAACTAAAATAGTCATCTGTCTTCTCCTGTTTAAACGTGAATCCAGAAATGTCCAGAACTACCAGAACAAAAATTCTGATAATGCACAAAGAGAAAAAATCTCTTTTACATGTTTAAAATCCATGACGAGGACAACTTAACATTATAAAATAAGTCCATATTTCAAACTTCTGGTTGCTGGCTGAGTGTCATTGCTATGCTCCGCTCATATCACAATATCACAGTTGAGCGCCATTGTCACTCTGGTTGTTTTTACTGTTCTTAGTCCATTAATATTAAGTAAGTATAACTACAGGTGGGGGAAAAGGGTAGGTTCATCTCTGGTCCATTGTGTAGATAATAAGCCAAGGATATATGGTTTCACTCTCTTTAATCCAATATATCTCTAAAGATATTTAGCATCCTGAAAGTATACATTATGAACAATATTAATAATAAGGTAATACATATTACTGATACATCAAGTTACTGTATATATCATATTAAGCGTATTGGATTACCGTATACGTTATATTAAGTTTATCTCTTATTCAAATAACAACAATACAGGTTAACTCATACATTTGTGTGAAGTGGCATATTACTAATATAAAACATATCTATTTAGGCAAAGTATATCAACTTACATACAAATCAAACATATACAATTACAGCTTATATATGTACATGACAAACTCACAATTAGGCTTACCAAGTTGTGGACCTGAATATACTATTCCTATGTACAAATACACCAGCTCAGCCTCTTCACACCACACATTACATGCTCTCTGTGAATCAGTTAGTTGTCTGTAAATGATTAAAAAGTTTACAGTGCAAATCAAGAATGATACAGTGATGCCATTTATGAAACACATGTACATTACTCAAAATAAGCTAAACTGTCCAAAACAGAATAGGCCAAAAGTATTAAAGATAAAATCATCTGATGAGACATATTTACTTAATTGAATACATAATGAAAATCAACAAACCTTACATCCAAATAAATCCTTTATAAAATCATTTAAATAACATTTAAACCCTCTGCAAAATCATACATTCATCCATTGTCATAACTTTCTAAGAATAGATAAGCATGAATGAAACAGTGTGTATGTAACCTACTAGGATAGGAATTTATGTAAACGGTTTCGGTTAGCTCAGATGTAAGTGAAGGGTCACGATTCCAGTCCCAGACTGGCTGCATATTTTTCTCGTCCTGTAACATTGGCGCCCAACGAGGGACTGTGACTGATATATATTCCGAGAAACATTTCACATGATTCTGTTCTCTATGGAAATTCGGGATGAATTCCAAATTTGTGAGGGAATATGTCACAGTGTGTATGTAACCTACTAGGAGAGGTATTTATGTAAGCGGTTCGATTAGCTCAGAAGGTAGAGCATTTGCCCTGTAAGCGAAGGGTCCCAGGTTTGAGTCCCGGACTGGCTGCATATTTTTCTCATCCTGTAACATTATTTACTTTGTTGCAAATACCTGGAGTTTTTTTAACCAAGTTACACTCAAAATGTATTTGACTAAAGTTATCACCTTCCTGGACAATGTTTACACGAGGATATTTTTTCTAGAGGAGAATTTTATATATGCACCAGTAACTGGTACCAAAATGGCCTAGATCTTTTTTGTGTACATGTTCAACTGGGCCAAATAACACATGATTGATGGGTGTATGTTGTATTTGGAATGACAATCTATCAAATACAAAAAGGTAAGCAGAAGAAAAATGATTTTGTTATTTTTTTACAGTTATTTTACAGTAAGTACACCGGTAATACTGTCAAGGAGCATATAAACACATTACCTTTGATGATCATAATGCAGTTTGACCATTTTCCTACTCAAAATTAGAGATATACATACAATAAGATACTCACAATCTTTAACTTTATTTTTCTCCATATAGAAAAAAGTGTTTTTTGCATATGCCATAATAATGAGGTCATTTATAGGGGGTTTATCACCGGCGCAAAGCGCCGTCGAAAATCACCAGAACGGCATTGTACACGCGTCCGTTAAATTGCAAGTGATGCTTATTTATTTTTTGTATTTCCGGTTTATGCACTGGTGAGTCAAGAACTGTAACCCGTAAAACTTAAATGGTTGGTTCCCACGGTTGGTGAAAAATGGTATAGGACGGCAACCAAAAAATGAACTGGAGGAGTTAGCTCCCTTGACAAAAAAAGTGCAAGTTTGGCTAGACCAAATAACTTACTCTTTCCATACTTCAAAAAGTAGTCCCGATAAGTATATGAAGAAATGTTACGGTAATACGCATTATTACGTTACATACACGATGTGTTTTATGATTTAACAATATCTATGTATATAGAATTCATGTATACTTGGTGAATGAAATTGATAAATAACAGTTTCGAATCTGCCATCCGAACACGACTCCAGCTGACGGACGCCAGCCAACATATTGTTGTCCAGGATCTTAGTACAATTATACATATATAAAGACTGATACACTTGTTATTTTGCCAGCTACGATAGGTGTACTATTAATCAGTTATTGTAGATGCACGGTCTTGGAAGTATTGCCACTTACACAATAATGCTTCGTGGACAAGTAGTTTTCGTTACAGATCGTGACACCGTAACAGTTGTGTTGACATATCTGTACTGTATTATGTGACGTAATTACCACTGGCAAAAATGATGTCTTCAGTCAGTCAGTCTATGTTTGTTTAACCTCGCAGCTCGCAGCTTTGCTCTAGACATTTTGTCGTCTACATATACAGTGCTAATTTTGAAAGTATTGGAACTAATACTGTATTTGTAACATGACTTACACTGTTGTTTCAAATAATTTTTTCTGCTAAATTTGATAAGGTAGGCTAGTTGTTAGCAGGTGTATTTTTTTTATTTGTTAGTATGGGGTAAATCGTGTCGCCGTTGTTAGGATATATTATAGCTTCAGGATCCAGGGGTCTCTAGTTTCATGCCTGGTTGGGTTTCATCACAGTACCTTATTCGGGCAAGTAAATGAAAGTGTAGTGAATGTACATAGGTCACTTACAACATGTTAAGCTTGCTATTTTAGCGTCATGGTTGAAGTGCACTGACTGTATTGGAAGTTGAGCGATGAAGTACAGGGTACGACTCGGATGGGTGACCGCTGTCGACAAGGATTAATTTTGAACCTGTGTCTGCACAAATTTCTCTTTCCTTGGGATGAGACTGGATATAGCCAGGAACTGCGGGAAGTCACAGGCTATGCAGTTGGGGGCTAAGCCCTAAAGGTTAAAGAGGGGAGGAGTGTAGTGAATGTATATAGGTCACTATCAACAGCCTCGCTGTTAAGCTAGCTTTTGTAGCAACATGGTTGAAGTGCAATGACTGTAAGTTGGAAGTTAAGCAATGAAGTACAGGGTTAGTTCTCGGATGGGTGACTGCTGTCACTTTAAAAGCATGCAATCCATTGAAGGGGATTTAAAACAGTTGGTCCCATGTCCAAGGAGAGTCATTCCTGTGATGTTGATAAGTGGAATAAGCTTCCATCGCATTCAAGAAGAGTTTGACATCCCTACCTGATGGCGAAGGGGATAATCCAGTAAAGAAATTAAAGTGCCTGTAAAATACTTGTAAACATGTGCACTTTGTGCCTACACATTATCCTCGGGTTAGGGTGTTGCAATGTAAGTAAGATAGAAAGGAAGACTTATAAGGGTTTACAATGCGCCTGGAGAAGGCAACTGTTTTTTTACCTTCTGCCTGATGGGGCTGTGCATTGGCGGTTTTTCATCGGCGTTGCATATCGCGATATTTTCAAAATGATACATTTCAGACTATTGTGCCAGCTAGTGATGCACCGGTTGACAATATAGAATCGGACTATTTTGCCTCCTAGTGATGCAACGGTTAACAACATAATATCAGACTATTGTGCCAGCTAGTGATGCATCGGTTGACAACATAGTATCAGACTATTGTGCCAGTTAGTGATGCACTGGTTGACAACATAGTAACAAACTTGTGCCAGTTAGTGATGCACCAGTTGACAACATAGTATCAGACTATTATGACACCACGTGATGCATGGGTTGACAACATAGTATCAGACTATTGCGACAGCTGGTGATATATCGGTTGACAACATAGTTTCAGACTATTGTGCCAGCTAGTGATGCATTGGTTGACAATATAGTATCAGACTTTTGTGACAGCTAGTGAGTGGTGCACTGGTTGACAACATGGTAGCAACCTATTGCAACAGCTAGTGATGCACTGGTTGACAACATAGTGACAGACTATTGTGACAGCTAGTGATGCACCAGTTGACAACATAGCAACAGACTTGATGACAGGGAAAACATATCTCTATAGAAATGTTTGTTTATATCTGTATGAAAATACCGCAGCAGCTAATAGCATCTTGCTTCTTTAGTACATTTTACAGTGATCTTTTTTCAATCATTGTATTCGAAATGAAAGTGAACAGCAAGTTATTTCTCATAGCTACAACAGTAGAACACATGAAGTGATCACCTCTACTTAGCAACCACACATTTCCTTACTTTTTTTTATATACATATACTCCTATGTTACTATAATTTCTTTAAAATGCAGAGTAGACAGACTGGTTGGAACTGTTTAAATACATGAAAAGCAACATTTAGATTAAACAGTTGTAATACCATGCCATTCATTTGATATTTTTGGTCGTTTAGGCTTAATTAAAATATTTTGTAGGGCTGTGTATTGCTTGAGAAATGGTGATGACTAGGCTGGGGTTTGAATATACGATCTTCCACAAGCGAGGCGGATGCTCTGCCCCTAGACCACTGGTGCGGTTTTACAAGATGGAGGATTTCCAGAAAATACTTAAGTAGCTCCTCTTCAACACTGATTGTATGTTAAACCAAGCACAGTACTGAACATGCATACTTCTGTGTTTGAAACTGATTTTAGTTGGTTACTTGCTGTATTGCAATACACTTGATAAATACAGTTGATTAAGGCATGTTATACACGATATGCCATATTGTGATATAATGCGATTTCAATATATTGCTACAGTCCTACATTTCCAGTTGATCCACAACAATCCTGCTGGTTGGAAACTTTTTTTATCCCACCACCCCCACCCCCCAATAAAAAAATATTGTTGTTCATTCAATATATTCTAGGTCTTTGCTTGTCCTTTCTCTGTCCATATCCTTTAAAAGGATTTTCAGATTGGTTGCAAATTAAAAAAAATCCCCTACCTACCTACCCACCTCCTATCTGGTATGGGTTGGACGTGGCAAACAAACAATTTTTCAAGGGTGGTCTTAGTTATCACATATTCAGATAATATAATGTACACTTGGTATGCGGTGTCGGGGTACATCTCTATAGTGTAAGCTAGCACACTTTTCTGTTTGAAAAGAGCTCCAGGTTCAAATCCTGGTGGGGATCTTGACACCCTTACAAAGTTGTACAAACTAAAAACTCCATTATATTTGTCAAAATTTAAATAAAAGTGTAATAGATGGTGTAAATACAATACCGACCTTTCTTTACCAAGACTGTACACATGAGTGCCCATAGCCAATTAACACAGGTAATAATTATATATGTTAGACAATACAATTGGTATGGGTTTAAAGCTATATGATGCTTATAGAATGTGGCAACTAGAACTATTACCTGAATACATATATAGACAACCAGGTTGGACTCAAAACCAGTCTCAAAATGTTACAATCATGTAGTAATGAAAGTAAGTAAAACAGAAGAGAGGAAGCTAACAGAGAAATACCACAAGTTCTGTTTGTTTACAATAACTGAGACATATACATTAAGACACTGTCAATATAGTTAAACCTATGTTAGTGGTCACCTTTATTAAGGAACAATTTGTTGTAAACAGCCACAACCCAGACACTTGATTCTGTCAACCAGAACGATAATAGGAATGTAAGTGTTGTTTAAAACATTCTGTACAAATTATTTTACCAAATAATTCTTTAAGGACTGCACCCAAATATGTACATCTATGGGTTGTTGTTTTACTACCGGGTATTTAGCCATAATAAGTGATATTACTTAATCGAAAAGGTGATATCATTTATAATACAAGTGATATCACTTATTTGAATATGAATAAGTGAAATCCTCTATTCAAATAAGTGATATCACCTATTTGAATAAGTGATATCTCTTATTAATATGGTTAAATAGAAAAACAGCACCCCATATACATAAAATCTTTTTGGTGATATATTTCAAAAAGTGGATTATTCAACCAGTTCCTGGTTTATGTAACTGATTCAACCGAATTTGCAAAATGAAGTATTACTGTATACCACTTAAAAAGACTGTTACACTGATATATAATTAATGAAACTCATAAAAAATATTTGGTGGCAATTTATTCTCTAAACAAAAAATAGATTTGACACAAAAGTAGCACCTCAGCACAAGTAAGTCCATTTGTATCCCGCTATATACCTTTGGTAACTGAGGTTACTTGTTATATGTCTTTGGTATCCTAGAAAAAACATTTATGCTAAATAATTTTTCACATTGTTGTTAAAATTAGAAATATAAAAATGTCTCTATCCCTGGTTACTTGTTATTCTTCTTTGTCTTTTGGCACTCTAGATTACTACAGCAAATATACAACATCAAAATTTAAGAAATACTAAAAAAACATGTCTTTATTTCTGGTTACTTGGTTATCCTTCTTTGTGCGGAGCGCATGGTCCAGTGGTAGATCACCAAACCCATGATCAGAGGATCGTGGGTTCGATCCTCCACCATGGCTATGTGTGGTGTCCTTGAGCAAGACACATTCCCTAATATGCTTAATACTGGTTCTAACCAGGAAGTCTTTGAGTGTGATTTGTCTAAGTTGTAAGAACTTGTTTCACAATCTAAGTAAAAATAAATAAGTTTAAACAAATCCTTCCTTATCTTTGGTAACTGATGGTTACGACAGCAAATACTCAACATCCAAGCAAGAACCTACATATATTCTATATACTTCTTTGAGCGGACTTGCACATGGACATACAAACAGACTTACATATTTTGGGCCATATATGAAACGATAAAAATGCTATATTTTCTTTTAAACTTTATGGCAATTTATTATTTTGACAGTTATAAATCTTATCCTTATATAATCTTCATATACATTGATTTAAATTGATAAATCCCCTTTTAGGCAGTGCCTTATTTCATATTATTTTGCAAATTCCACATGGGTACCCATGTATAGAGTATTAACCCCTGCATTGAATAGTTGGTAATATAGAATAGAGATTAATATAATGAATATGCATAGACAACCGCCAAATAATCACGTAATGAAATAGTCGCTTGTCACGTGATAATTTAGCTTCAAATATATCTGTGCAATATTTGCAAATGCTGAAGTTCAGGTTTGCAATTGTTTTGACCTGTCTAGATCTTTTTTCTTACGTTCCGTAAATGCATATGTATAAAATGTGTGTGAATATATATGCAGGTGCTCGTATGTGTTAATCACGAGACGAAAACATCCAAAGATGCGCTAGAAGGAACCCTTTGCTAGACAAAATCTTGTATTAAATAATTGTTTGTTTACATACGTTTCCGAAAGTGATCGCCATTTTGTCAGTTCAGCCGAAGTATTTCTATAAACTTTGTTTTGATTGGTCAATACGGACGGGGACACCTCAGAATCAATCGGAACATTGCTTGGCGATTTCCGTAAACGTTCGAACGTTTCGATTGGGCGGAAAATTTGGCGCAATTTTATGCACAATTTTCACGAGGACAAAATGGCAGATGATAGAAACTGCAGAAAATTTCATGTTTTTGTATTTATTTTGCAATTAACCTGGATAATTTTCGATGCATTTTCCTTTGCGAAGAAAATGGACATTCCAGCAACTGAGAGTAAATTGCCTCGAAAACAAGAGACCGCATACAAGTCAGTTCAACTGTTCCAGGTATGTTCAAGAAAATCTCAGTATGATTTTTTTTTACCGGTTTTCGATAACTTAAGAATCTTCGATATATACACTGAAAGGAAAAAGAAATTATTTAAAA
This sequence comes from Panopea generosa, assembly GCA_029582155.1. Lineage (NCBI taxonomy): Eukaryota > Metazoa > Mollusca > Bivalvia > Adapedonta > Hiatellidae > Panopea > Panopea generosa. The sequence continues at coordinate 73,546,687 of CM055902.1, read as the reverse complement.
TTATTTCATTATTGGCTAAGTTTATTCATGTGATGGAAAATGAACTGATTTTTTCTTATTGTTTTGCTTTGAAATGAATTAAATGTTGTTTTTTATTCAACAATATGATGAAATATAAATATACAAAATTTATATGTAATACATTTATTGTTCCTTGACCTGTCGAAGTTTATAGGTATGTCAGGGCTCGAATTTAAGCACTCGCAAAATGCGAGCTGTATTTTGAAAATGCGAGTTGAAATTACTTAAGCTGGCTTTTTTTTGCGAGTGGATTTCAAGTTGAGAAAATTACTGATTGTATTCATTTTATTGTTTTTTGAAAATAAACAAGTATTATCCTGGTAAAAATAACGGATTCTTGTCAATTTTACCAAATTACCCCCTGGCAGCATGATTGTCAATGACATGTATTAAATATTTAATATGTGTCGACTGCATCCAATTGTTTTTGATATCGAGTTCATTCTGCAAAAAAGGAAGTAAAGTTAAAACCCGTCAACAACATAATGAGTAGACTGCGTCTATTTTGATCGATCGTGCACTCACTCTATAAAATAAAAGTTAAGTTGAAACCAGTCAACTTTATTGTTTACATATTTTGTCAGCTGTTAAACTTGACAATGACAAAAATGGTGTGTCAATTGTAGAAACCACGCGATCAACAATTAAACTATATTACTATGATATCAGAACATTTATACATGTTAAACAATCGTCCTTGGCTAGATCAAGATCTTATTTTAAAACGAAAGGCCATTGGCTATATTAATTCTATAAATAGAAATGTGTGTATGTCCAATCTCGGTCTCTGTGCACTTGTTATTGTTGAATCCATGATTCATATTTTGGTTTTGTTAAAAGTGTTTATTTATGATATATCATTGTATGCATTTATTTATGGTTGTATAATAAATAACAAAGACAATTTTATTTTTTAAAATATTTTGTTTTGTAAAGTACTGCTTTGAATTTTACCTTTACATATATAATAACCTTGATACCATTGTCTATAAATAAAAAAAAAAGCTAATAATGCATATTTAATAACATGCATACTTTGCAGGGGCCTCCTCTGACTATTTATTTCTTTTCGCCACTACTTTCGCCATATTTGAAAAGTTGGAGCCAAATTTAAAAAAATGGAGCCAAATTAAGAGCCATTTTTGTAACCAACTAAACTGCGTACCTTGGCCAACATTCTTTAAATCGTTATCAAACCACTCATAAGTTACAGTAACTTACTGCATGTTTTCTTTTACTTGTTTTAGCATTTGAATTAAACACGTTTTTTATGAATATAATTTTTAATGTATATTGCAATACTATTAAAAATTATTATTATCTTGTGAGTTATTATTGCCTGAAGTCGATAATTAGGGGAAGCAATGATTGGTAGTAAGTTGTTGATTTATATTGCAAATGATGCATTAGTTTAAATGGAGTGCAGTCAAAAACCAAAACGGCCCCAGTCATGTTTCTGTACTTGTTTGATTTTGTCAATGTTTGTGCATTTGTGCACATAAATAACAGCTGTTTGGGCCTTATTTTGTTTTGCTTTTATTTTTTCTATAGCATGCTATTCTCACAAAACCCCATACAGTGTATTTTATAATTATTTAAAATTTATATACATCAATTTATTTTAAAATTATTAATACATAAATTATAGATTTCCAGCTAGCGTATTGACTGAAATTGCCGTTGGTTAAAACATTCCACAACATTTTCTAAATAACTTTATTACCCCACCCACTTTGTCACTACAGACTCGCTATAAATATGGTCAATATTAGCATTATAACAACAGAGAATACAGATCAAACAGATCTACTTATTGTAAAACCTTGGTATTGATATCAAACAACCAACAGTAATCGCTGACATTATAAACAAAATTATTTTACAGACAAAATCTAGTCATTTATTGTTTTTATCCCGGAAGCCGCCATTTTGAAACTAACTATATGTTGACAAAAAATTGGGGTTACCCAAGAAAGTATAGTTGACAGTGTATTGGCATAAACATTTTTTTCTAAACCTGTTTAGCATATTTTAAGACATATTAAATTTCTATATGATTTAAAAATGTAAATATATATAATAATTAAAAATACGAATATGCCGGTTGTCACTACGCGACCACGTGACTATTTTTAGCATATGCTATTTTTAGCTTAGGGTAATCTTACACATGTGTTGAAATTTATGATGTGTGACAGTGCAATGGCCTGAGGGAGATATCACAGCTGGGTGCTGATTTATCTGTTAATTGTCATGGTTGTTTATTGGGATGAGGGGACAGTTAAATGGATTAGCCAAGATAATTTCTACAGTCAGTTTTTTTTGGAAAATTTGAATACGAGAATCGGCCATTGATTTCCATATCGCAACCACTTCCGCAAAAGAGTAAAATCTTTCGCAAATTAAAAATTTCCTTCGCATTTCGCGACATTGGCGAATCCCAGCGGAGGCCCAGCTTTGAAACAATTAATTTTGTGTTTATTTAGACATTTAGGACTACAAGTTTCTGTGAAAATTGGTTTGGCTAGTTGTTTTCAAATTTGGCCAGTTGAAACTTTAGGCACTGGTCAAAATTGCCAGTGCACAAAAAAGTTAAATTCTAGCCTTGTATGTATACTTTCTTTCTCCTTTCACTGTATATCATTGCAAACAGGATGTTGACACTAAATGCATTTAAATAACTACCAAAAAGATATTGTGTTGCAACGTCTCGGGAAATGTGTTCATTCACTTTTAAATAGAAATAAATCTACATAAACGAAATCGTGGAGTTCCATCCCTTGTCTATATTGTAGTGTATATGATTATGTCGCCATTCATATTAGATCACAGTAAATTAAATATACTGTCTTCTAAGGCCTGGTTAAGGCATCCATATCGGAAGTGGGAGTCAAAGGTTCAAAACCTAGTGGGAACGCTTGGGTTTTGTCTGATGCGGTTGATTGCTGACTCAGCAGCTAGAAAAATTGAGGGATACCGAATGTCGAACAGCCAGACACTTGGAAGGATGTCTTTTGGGAAGTAACTGTGTACAGCATAAAGGTCTTATAAGGCCGGTGTGGCCGGCCCTTTCAATAAGGGTGACACTATAATAAAACACTTTATTTTTATTTCTTCAACCAAAATGGTGTCACAAGATTTCGATCACATGACTGAAAGAAGATGTAATGTGTAAAACAATTTTTTATCAGTTTTAGCTTGATTAGAATATATATTTTAAATGTGGAGCGGTGGTTCAGTTTTAGATAATCAGAGCTATGTATGGTGTCCTTGAGCAAGATGCCTTTCAGCATATGCTTAGTACTGGTTCTAACCAGGAAGACTTTGAGCATGATTTGCCTGAGTTGTAAGAACTTGTTTCACAATTGAAGTAAAATAAATAAGTTTTAAACTTCATATATTAAACGCTGTGCATTAATCTCATTATAATATTAATAGAAAGACGGTAAATTGCAAAATAATAGAGCCAACACATTTGTTTCGGCCATATGACTTTGAGTGATTGGAGTGACCATAATTATAAAAGGTGAGACAAGGTTGAAAACAAAAAATGTTGGAATTTTTTTACAGAAAAGGTAGAAACAAAAACATAATAATAACATAGCATAGAAATTGAAATATGATGAAGAAGTTATTCATGAGTGGCAAAAATTTCATATTGATAGTTAAGCAAGTTACACTTTAATGGTGCCATTGAAACTTTAAAATGACAATATATTCTTGTCTTTTTTTGTTGCTACAATCATTAATCCCATTAACATTTAAATGCACCATGTAAAGTTGAAAAATGACAACAAAAAGTAAAGTTTATGCTTGTTTTATTTTGGTGCTATAGTTTGGTAAACACCTAAAATGGTTCCATTTTAATCTTAAAAATGTAAAAAGTTAAAGCATGAAGGGATACACCGCACTCACTCCCTTTTGTCCATTGTCTACCCTAGCGCATTAACAAATTCCTGGGGAAGTGACTGGCGTTCTCTTTGACCATCCACCATCACATATCACAGTTATGCATGGGACACCATCGTCAAAATTACCCTTTTCAATCGCAAGTCTCCTTTCATCCACTCCTGCCATTGTCAATTCATCCTTCAACCCACCTACATCCTATATTATCATGAATTTGTGGAATGTTCATGCTTACATTTAAAACACAGACAAAAAGAACAGATCTTGGTAAACTCCCCATCTGATATTTTTTCCATATTTTGTTTTTAAATCTATGCTCAACTCATCATATATAACAAAAAATAAAATAAATAAAAAAGTGACAAACTGTTTTCAGAGAGCCCCAGATAACATTCTAAGCCAATGAGTAATTACTCCTCAAAATCAGAGTAGAACAATATTCTTGAGATTTTCAGAATAGTGATGTGTATTACGCATTTTGATATACAACCAGTGAAGGGATGACACTTTAATGTTAAATCATTATTAAATTATTGTTTTTATCAACAGCTTGCTGGGCAAACTGCAATTGCCTTTAGACCATCCTTAAATTGTTTGACATACTCCTCCCTTCTCACTCAAAATTGCAGCTACCCAAACTCTGTTATTAACTTTCAAAGTGTTAATTTTTTTTTCACAATTTCAGTTCATTTTTCTTTAAAATGACTGCAAAATAAAAATTTAGCAAATCTACCTACCCACATGAAAAATACTAGGTTGGAGCACAGCAAACAAATGTTTTTTAAGGATAGTCTTACATAATGGTTTTGTCATTTTTTTTAGGACCATCGTTGGTCTTTTTTGTTTGAATGCAGGTTACATGATTTACCATTTCCTTTAATAAACTCCTGACCTAGCCTGATTAAGTAAGTTTTGAATGGACAGCTTTATTATTATTTGGCTATCAGATCTGCTGTCCATGAAATATTTTTTTTTAAAGGCTCCTTAGAGAGGTGTTATATGTCACTAACTCCTGACTTTGACCTAAGCAGAATCATCATCTTTTTTGATGAAAAACAAACTTAATTTAGTTTGTTTTTGAGGGTTTTTTTGTGTCATGTTTACAGTTTATTTGTTGACAATCAGTTTATTGATACTTTTATTTTGTGGCAAAATGTGATGGGGTGGTACTAAATTTCGGGTCATGTTCCAACTGGCCCAGTCACATTCCGGCTGCAAAGAAAAGACGAGTTCCGGCAGAGTTTTACTGGTAACTTTTAATTCCTATGTCTCATTTGACTGCCAAACCTACATTAAAAAATAGTTCCGGTTTTCGACAAAACACTGTTTTTTTAGGCACATTTAATACTAATGACATTTCTTTATCAATTCTTGATACATGGTAAGTGTAATCAGTACATGTATTTGTAATAAATAAGCCCGTGTAGTTCCAGCTAAGAATAGAATCAATGCCGATCTCTGCAGAGGGATAGGAATCCTCTGAATGGATCTCATGATCATTTTATCATTTTTGTCATGTTCATTATTGTGGTTAAATTAACAGTCCCTGTGTGGTTCCAGGAAGCCATATGAGTGATGGTTAGAATAGAATCACTGTGGCTTGAACATGTCGTAAGAAGCAACAATTTTAGTAATATGATGTTGTAAGAAGCGACAATTTGAGTAATACAATAGAATTTGCTGAAACTCTGCAGTTCTGTAGGTATCAAGGTTCTAGGTTCATACTGAATATTCATTTGTTGATGTTTTGTTATTATCGGTACATTAATTTGTTGAGTTTTTTTTACATGTAGGGTGAACCTGGAATCCTCCTGTTGGCATCAAATAACCTATAATGTGTTGGTACGTCGTAAAACACCATTCATTCGTTCATTCATTGTAATAAATATAGCAGTTGAGGAGAAAGATAAATGTGGCCACATTTTTTTCGTTGTTAAAGCAGTACTGTGCTTGAACTGGTAGTTGTGTAGTGATATAATGTTAAGAGGCCAAATTTTACGTTGTGAGAATAATATTTAGGCCAAAACATAATAATACTGTGGTTCCGGTTACCCGACCGACCCTATCTTTTTGGCCTGACCCTAAATTATTTTATGGCATTTTCTGGCAGTCACAAGCCGAATCGACTACTTTCCCGTTTCCGATACAGGAATATGGCATAAGATAAATCCAATAATATTTTCACAAATGTATAATTCACCGCTTGCAAAACGGTTTCGTGATATTGGAAAAGCATGGAAAAATGGCCTTTTTCTGCGGCGACAGCTCTGGCCATTATATTCAGTGCTCCAAGAATAGGATAGCCTGATGTCCGGGGCTTGCCAAATCTGGGACTGGGCATGTGCCTTTTTCAAAGTTACTTGCACGCCAGGCTTGTCTTAAAAAATCAGACGAGCTAGTTTTCACAATACATTACATAACAGATGTGAAAGTTTGGGTACCATCTGTTATGTAATCACAAGATCTTGAACAAGTTATTAATTTAGCATGATTCAACCACAAATGCCCCTGCCTCAGGGCCTATAGGTACAGTTTAAGTGAAACTTAAAAAAAACATTTTCTCTAAATGTTCCAAGGTCTAGACTTCAGATATTTTTCATGTAGCATTACATTGAGGTCACCTAATAGGTTTGTTGAAATCGGGTTCCTGGGGTCAAATTTGGGGCCAACACAGTGATCACTGTTTTTAATAAAATTATACAGGAAAAATGTTATTTCATGTAGACACAATAACAACCCAATTTTTAGCTTTACTGGCCAAACTAGCAGCGTTTATGTCATGGTAAATCATTTGATGCTGTCCTCTGTTGTTTGGCTGTTAACCTCTTAACTCTTTACTTCATAGAGATATAGCAGCATTGCCTTTCCTACCAGATACAGGTAGAAGGAAACAGATGTCAGTAAACCAATACCCAGCTGATAAGGTTTCTGCAGCATTCCCATAGGGGATATTTAAAAATACATGCTGATTGCACACCCAGTTCATTAGTCATTATTTCAGTAAGAAATATTGATTTTATACTTTTTTTGTGAATGTAAAATTTGTTGCAAATAAAATTTTCTTTCTGGTGGTATAAAAATTATTACTTTGTGGCAATTGAATAATGTGAAAATATGGGTAGAAACTAAATAGATTTTGTTTCATTTTATTTTTTCTTTAAATTCAACACTAATTTATATATATCTTGCTTATAACAGTGTTTTTTTTCGGCCATTTTTATAGCCGCTATTGGGTCATATTCCCAATAGCAAATAGTATCTTTTTTTCCCAATTGAATGGTAAATATTCCCAATTGAAAGCTTAAAAAATGTAAATTGGAACTTGCCATACTTCCTTGATAAAATAAAGAAAGTTTTCCCCATTCTGAATTTTTGAATTTAGTATGACATTGATTATTTAATTAAATGGCCTGATAAGCAAGTGTACACTTTTTATCAATATATAAATTTATTAAATGCAAAAAAAAAAATCCCAATGTTAATGAAAATGCCGCTAAAATTCCCAATTCCAAGGGTATGGGTCATCTTCCCAAAATGGTGGAAAAAAAACACTGTATAAAGTTAATATTTCCGCAAGATATATTGATTTTTACACTTGTTATGTCAGTGTAAACTTTGTTGAATATTAAATTATCTTTACGATGAAATTAATTCTATGACAATGGAATACAAAGATACACGGATATAAAACAAGAAGACTTGTCATTTCAATTCATTTTTAATTTTGACACAAATTTATGCATACCAATATTTTACAATGATATTTTTATATGTAATATAATTCAAACAAATAAACTTAATAAAATAATTAAAATAGGAATGGTTAAATAGATATATAATTTTTTTAATATTTTACCAAAAGTATCATAAATTTAATGTTACTACACTTATTTATATAAAAATATGCAAGAGCGCTCTGTTATGGTTGGACAATTTTTTGATCTTTACTTTTTGGTGGAATTTGTTCATTTATTTTCCATTTCAGGTAAAAGCAGCACAAAATTTAAATTAAAAAATATCAAATCCTCCTGAAAATTTTGGTCCCGACTGCTATGTGAACTTTCAAACTGAAATAAGACAAAAACATACATAAGTTCACTAAACAGACAAAACAGATTTTTTACAATAATAATTAAGGACTACCTTTACTACTAATGATAAATTATCAATACCTTAATTATAATTAATACAACTACTGCATATTTATTATTAGAATCATTGTTATGAATAATTAACGACAATAATAGATAGTGGAAGTTTTAATCATAATAATGATAGGTCTAGTAACAATTTATCAGTTAATATAATGGTAAAAATAGAAATTACTTATTATTCTATTATGTGTTCTATTACCATGCTACAATTTTACCTATGAAAAAAACGTTTTATTACTTTCCCTTGTGCAGTTTTAAAAAGAATCCCCATGCTATTATTTTACATGTAGATCTACTTGTATGTAAATAAATTGCTTCTGTCATCAGATCAGATCTTTAGAAAGTCAAAGTTACAATCGGACATAAATTCAAAATTAATCTAAATCGGTAATGCGTATAATATTTATAAATTAATTAGAACGGGATCTTTCACAGACGAACTGATAATTAAAAAAATAATTACCTTATTATGACCAGCAGACATCATGCTGATCTGGGACGCCTTATAGTTTTATTGCCCCTTCATGGTATAAAAATTCCGGACATGGGTGTCAGCTGTGAAAACAAACCAGTATTGTCGCATATTGGCGCGTGCATTTGATTAGTCCATATACCCCCAGGACATATATCGCGGCTGTGGTAAATTGCCGAATTGCAAACTGACATAATTAACGACACCCCCTTCCCAACTTCTAACCGCCTGAAACCATAACGGTAAGCCACGGCATACATGAGCGTAGCATACATGATTCTATCCCAGTAATCGCAATCAAAACAAACATTGATTTATAACCGTGTCAATTATCACAGTCAGCACGCATGATTTTTAAAAAAAATCAAAATATGCTGATGTACATTTTCGGAAATAGAGTTGACCTATTTCTTTCTGGAAAATTCCATGGGTATTTATGATTGGACGCTATTTTTAAATGTAACCTATTGTGTCATGCATAATTTTACTACGCGAACTGCAATGCTACACGAATATTAACACCTGTCATTGAAAAATAAATTGAAACATTGTTTTTGCAATTGGAAATGGGGAGAATTTTGTTATTCTCTCGTAAGTCTGGACAATGCATTGAATTCGCATGATCATTGATAAATTGAAATGTATTGTTTTAGCGATTGAAAATGTGGAGATTTTTGTTATTCCCGCGTAAGCATGGACAATTCGATGACCTCGCATGATCACTGATGTGACCCTATTTACGATTGGACGCTATATTTAATTCTAACCTCTGATGTTATGCATAATTTAACTGTGTGAAATGCAATGCTACACGAATATAAACATCCGGTCCTTGAAAAATAAATTGAAATGTGTTTCTTTTGCAATTTAAATTGATGATATATGTGTTATTCCCGTGTAAGTCTGGTCAATTCAATGACATCGCTTGGTCACTGATATGACACTATGTGCAAATAGACGCTAATTTTATAAAAACTTTAAATAGTAACCATATTATGTCTTCCATAAATTTACTATGAAGCGGGGGGTAGGGTCGTCAGAATGTGTCTTTATGAAGTAAAGGGTTAAGCTTGTCATTTTGAAAAAAATGAAAAGCTATTGTCATGACCAGGTGTCATAAAGTTTTATATTAAGCTCAGCTTTTTCTCTGTTTTTGAACAAACTACTCATGTAACGGTGACTAAACTTCATAAACATATTCATATTATGTTATAGAAACAATTAATATAGCTTACTTACCTAAATTTATATACTTTGGGTTTTAGTGTAGCTTGGGTTGGATTTTTTTTAAATCAATTTTATTTTTCAGTAATACTATTAATTCTATAAAATGATCACCATAAAATAAAAAATAGTTTACATCACTGACCTTGACCTATTTAATGGACTTGAATAAAACTGTCATTATCCAGTTAAAAGTTTCATGTACCCAAAACTTATTGGGTAATTGTTGTACATGTATGTAAATGTATCCATATTGATAAATATATCACAGATTGGAAACACTTTGTATCTTTGTTTGAATTTGCCAGGTCCATTGTCCCATATCTACTTGGCTACATGCCCGAGCCCAACCAAGGCCCCAACCCTGCTGCCCATTTTTTTTTTTTTTATGCCCCCCCCCTCCCCCCCCCAAAATTTTTTTAGGTGGCATATAATAATCGCAGCGTACTTCCGTCCGGTATTTTGTTTCCGGCCTGTAACTTTGTCATGCATAGATGGATTTTGTTGATACTTGCTACAAATGATCAACATAATATAACGACTTGTCGCGAGTAAGACCCACACCTGTACATCAAAGGTCAAAGTCACAATTTGAGTTTGTTTGACAACACTGAGTTTGTGTGAGATTTCGTTTCCGGCCTGTAACTTTGTCATGCAGAGATGGATTTTGTTGATACTTGCTACAAATGATCAACATAACATGACAATGTGTCGCGAGTAAGACCCACACCCAAACCTCAAAAGTCAAGGTCACAATTTGAGTTTGTTTGACAACACTTTAAGTTTGTGTGAGATTTCGTTTCCGGCCTGTAACTTTGTCATGCATTGATGGATTTTGTTGATACTTGCTACAAATGAACATAACATATCATATATTTTTATTTTCAAAGACCATTTGGGGGGCATGTGACACTTAACAGTGACATTTCTTGTTTTTTTTTAAATTTGTTTTGTATTAAATCCAATACTCTGCTGCCCCATTTCAACTTTGTTACTGATTTGTACGCCCATTTTTTTTCTTTTAAATTTTGTTTTGTTTTATATTTCATACTATTCTGCCCCTTCGTTACCAACCCCAAGACCCCATCCAAATGTTTTTTTTTATTTTTGTTCTGTATTGAATGAGATACATTGTCTCTATTAACTTTGTTACCAACCGCAAGACACCCTCCACCCTCCAACTTTTTTTTATTGTATTAAAACAGCACAACCCTGTTTATTAAACTCTGGCATGTACACACCCACTATCCACACCCAGATTTTAATTTTTTTTTATTAAATTAAGTACATTTCAGCTTGTTAGCCATAGCCAGACATAGTGTATATTTTTGCCCTTATAGTCCAACTTGCACATACATAATATAGATCTACTATTTTGCTAATAAGAAAGATGGTTTCATTCATACAGATATATCTGTTTTTCTGATTGTACATTACGATATACTAATTGTTCTGTGACAAGGCTAGAATAGTCGAGTTGATGTGTTCTTCAATATCTCTATTTCTTAGCTCTCTGGGACAAAGTCCAAGGAGAGCTATTGTCATTGTCATCGGTGTTGTCTGTAGACACCCAGGTTAAACTTTTGCGTTTAAGTTAAAGATATCTATGCAAACACTCATTGGATGTGAATGAAACTTTGCATGTGTGTTCACCATCATCAGTGGAACACACACAGACAAGAACTATAACACGGGATTGCATTTTGGCACAGTTATGGCCGTTTTTGGAGGCGAGCTTTGTTTGTCTTCTGACTACTCTTGTTATTCATGCACTATATTAAATGTTGAACATATTTTTAAACACTCATACATGTGTTATGTGTTTTGTTGTTACATAAGTGAGGTACTCCATGGCTTTGTTTAAGTAATTGTATTGATTTTTTAGCTCACCTGAGCAAAAGGCTCACAGGTGAGCTATTGTGATCACCTGGTGTCCTTGGTCTGCGTCTGTTGTTAACTTTTAGCTAACAACATCTCCTCTGAAACCAATTTTGATATTCTCAGACATGTTCCTTGGGTGACCCTCTACAAAGTTTGTTCAGGCCATCTTGATTTTTCAAAAAACACAGCGGCCAGGGAGTGGGATTAGTTTTCTATATAAGCTATAGTAAAAACTTAAAAAATCTTCTTGTCAGAAACTACTGGCTCGATTTTCAAATAATTTCACAAACATGTTCTTTGGAGGATCTTTCACCAAGTTTTTCAAACTAATGATTCGTCAAAAAACAGGCTTCAAGGGTGTGTGATTAGTTTACTATATAAGCTATAGTAAAAACTTAAAAAAAATCTTCTTGTCAGAAACCACTGGATCAATTTTAAAACAAGTTCGCAGGAATTGTCCTTGGGTGACCCTTGACCAAGTTTGTTCAAGCCGTTGTGATTTGTTAAAAAACATGACCACCACAGTGAGGTGCTAGTTTACTATATAGGCAGAATTTTTTCTGGAATTTTGAGTGTCCATGTATTATATAATCTACTTAAGTTGGGTGACTCAAGGTTAGTCAGGTAAGCGATGTAGGGCCATCTTGACCCTCTTGTTTAAACTAAACACCATCATATTTAAAAAGTTTACCTCACTGGCTTTGACCTACTTAATAGATTTGGAAAAAAGATAAGCGTCTGCACCCGCTTGCGGTGCTCTTGTTGTTATAGACGCGATAGCATAATTACATGATCTTGGACAAGTTCTTAACAAACATAAATGCCCTTGCTACAGGGCTTATAAGCATATTTTAAGTTTTTCTCTGAAAGTATACGCCATAGACTTTAAGTTAGATATTTTGTTGTAGCATTGGCTGATAGTTATATGACCACAACATATTATGGTGGCAGGAGGAGATTCCTTGCTGTTTGTTTCAAGTAGAGTGATTCAGGCCCTCATGAGCCTGTCATTTATTAATTTCCAGCACTTTTCATAAACACTTGGAGTTATATATTAAAATCAAAATTTCTGTCAGAAATTAAATTTCCCCTTCTGTATAGTGCTCATGTAAAATTTGTTGTTTTATATGTTGCATGGCAATTGCATATAGTATTGACAGTGTACTTCTGTCCATCCGAGTTTCCAGCCCGTAACTTTGACATACATTGATTGATTTTAAAAAAAAAACAAGTGGCATATATAATCAACATGACATGACAATGAGTCGGTGTAAAACCTAGAACCCTTACCTCAAAGGTTAAGGTCACTTTGTTTGACAACACTTTGAGTCTGAGATTTCTTGTCCAGTCTCTAACTTTGTAATATATTGATGGATTTCAAAATCATTTGGCCCAATTAATCAACAGGATATGTGATGTCTATAGGACCTATCCCCATACCTTAAAGATAAAGGTCAAATTTTAAGTTTGTTTCACAACAATTCTGAATCTGTTTGAGATTTTGTGTCCGGTCTGTAACTTTGTCTTACATGGATGGATTTAAAAAACACTTGATTCAGTGTATCAACATGACATGACCATGGGTAGAGCGTAAGACCAAGAACTGTACATCTAAGGCTAAGGTCACACTTCAGTCTGTTTGTGAGTTGAGTTTGGTCTGTTACATGAAGGGATTGTAAAATAACTTGACACAAATGATCAGCATGTCATGATGTGTTGTGTGCAATACTCAGACGTGTACATCAGATGTCAAGTTCAATTTCACACAAAGGTCAAGGTCAATTCCTTTCTTTAATATTTGTAATTATTTTTATTTTTAAAGACCACTTGGGGATTGAGGACATGTGGCAAGTTTACCAGCGACATTTCTTGTACTTATTTTAGAATAGTCCTGCAAGTACTCTGTTCTCTGGACAGGCCTTGTTTCAGGACATTATTTTGACATTACATTATATTAGAAAAAGTACTTAATATAATACATGATAATTCATTCACATTAATTTTCAGGGTCATGTGTCGCACAATATTGACATTATTCTTGTTTTTATTTTCAGGACAGGTTTAGCCCCCACAAGTCTTTTGATTGCCACCATGCTTCTGCTTATTGCGTAAGGTAGGAATGTCTAACTTTTTTCCCAGAATTTGGGGAAATATTCACAACATGAAAATAGCTGGCCGTAGCTGTTTGGTTGTTGAATTTTCCCTATAGTTTATGAAGGGTTTTCTGTGGTTGAGTGGTCTGAGGCTCTGTCTCGAGACCACTTACATATCACCACTAAGGTTGTAGGTGCAAGTCACCCTCGCTCAAAAAAACTATGTGAGAAAGCTGGCCAGTTACTTACAGGACGTGGTTCTGCTTGGATTCATTCTGAGGTTTTCCTCCATCAATAAAACTGCCATATATTTCCTAAACATGATATTAAACCCCGTTCAAAAGTGTTTTTCATTTTGAAATATACGAATTGTTCATGAATTTTTTTTTTCTATTTAGGACTGTATAGCTGGTGAGTGTTTTTATGTGTGTATCGTTGGCGAGTATTGTTTTGTATTAGAAAATATGTGCATTATATGTCAGAGGGGTGTTCAGTATTTGGGAATATGTACCTTGTTGGTGAGAGTGTTGTTTTGTATTGGTAATGTGGGAATATGGACATTGTTGGTGAGAGGGTTGTTTGGTATTTTGGAATATGAACACAGACTGTGAAAGTGTTGTTTTGTATTTGGGAATATGAACATTGTATGTACATTATGCAAATCACTCTTGGTAATCAGCTGTACAAGGATGAACACTATACAAATCACTCTTGTGAACATGAAGAAATCACTGGAAGCCTTTGTATTGTTGAGAGAGAGAGCGTTTTATGTTTAGAGACAAATGTATAGTTTTGGATGTGTTTTACTTTGTGATGGTAATGATATATTATGTATTGTTTTTGAGAGGCTTCGGTGTTTCGTATTGAGAGATATATATGTGATGTCAGGGAGAGTGTTTGTTGTTTTTTGTTGGGAGAAATATATTGTGATGTTGGGAAAACTGTCTGATAATCTTGTGTTGAGTTAGATATATGTTGGTGAGATTGTGTGTAATATTTTGTTGAAAACATTTGTTAGGTGTTTTGGAAAATGTTTGTCTTTTGTGTTGAGTAATATGTGTGGTTTTAAAAAAAAAATGTACATTTTGCAAATTACTCATGATCAACAAGCCGTTCAAGGATGTACAGAATACAAATCACTCTTGATAACTTAGTTGTACAAGGATGTACATTTTACAAATCACTCTTGAAACCTGATGTACAAGAATGTACATTATACATATCGCTCTTGATGTACATGAAGAAATTACTGGAAACAATATGGATTGTTGAGTGTTTGATGTTGAGAGATAAGTACATGTTTTTGTTTGCTTTGTGTTGAGAATAACATATATCTGTAATGTTATTGAGAGATGTATGTGATGTTTGGGGGTGTGTTTCTTGATTTTTGTATGGATAAATTTATTGTGATGATAGGGAAAATGTTTAATAATTTTGTGTTGAGCAAATGATGTGATGTTGGGGAGAGTGTTTGTTGAATTTATTGGGAGAAATATATTGTGATGTTAGGGAAAATGTTTAATAATTTTGTGTTGAGCTAGATATTGTGGTGTTGGGAAGAGTTATTGTTGATTTTTGTTGGGAGAAATTTATTGTGATGATAGGGAAAATGTTTAATAATTTTGTGTTGAGCAAATGATGTGATGTTGGGAGAGTGTTTGTTGACTTTTATTGGGAGAAGTATATTGTGATGGTAGGGAAAATGTTTAATAATTTTGTGTTGAGTTAGATATTGTGGTCTATGGGAGAATGTTTGTTGACTTTTGTTGGGAGAAATTTATTGTGATGTTAGAGAAAATGTTTAATAATTTTGTGTTGAGCTAGATATTGTGGTGTTGGTGAGAGTTATTGTTGATTTTTGTTGGGAGAAATTTATTGTGATGATAGGGAAAATGTTTAATAATTTTGTGTTGAGCAAATGATGTGATGTTGGGGAGAGTGTTTGTTGACTTTTGTTGGGAAAAATTTATTTTGATGTTAGAGAAAATGTTTAATAATTTTGTGTTGAGCTAGATATTGTGATGTTGGTGAGAGTTATTGTTGATTTTTGTTGGGAGAAATTTATTGTGATGTATGGAAATATGTTTGATAATTTTGCATTGAGCTAGATATATATTTGATGTTTGTGCGAGTGTTTGTAGTTTTTTGTTGTATTGGGAATTATAATATGTATCATTATTGAAAGAAATATATATGGAATGTTTGCGAGAGTGTTTGTAGTATTTAGATTGAAAATTTAGCGTCAATTTTATGCTATCAAGGGCTAACAGACGGTCAGTTAACCTAACCAGTTTCCTGGGATTAACCAGTACTCAAGCACACACCATCTCCGCAAATAACTGATATATTCTCCACTTGAATCAGTGGTGAGAGACGAATGATAATGAGACACAATGTCTTATATCAATCATCACGAAGACTGTTGCCAAGCGGGGGATTGGAACTCGCAGCCCCTCGATTGATAGACGCGTACCAACTGAGCTTATCGGGCCCGGTGTAGTTTTTTGGAAGACTTGCACCCTTATGGTCATCTCAAAACAGAAGACATGATGTATCATCTCATGGAACAATTTCCACACTGATGGTCATCATACAGCAGACTGCATGATGTCGTGATCTCTTCAACAAGGTCCAATCTGAAGGTTATCACACAGAAGATATGGTGAATCAACTGGGGTACACTCGTCTTACTGATGTACAAGATGTGATATTGTAATACTGGGGATAGAGAAATGACATTATTTACTACAGAAATATGATGTGTGACTACAACAAAAGGATAGACAAACTGACACTCTCTATCACAGAAACATACCACGAGACTACACCACTGGAATAAGAAGATTGTCACTGACTATTTCAGAAGCATAATGTGTAACTACAGCACTGATACAAAAGGACTTTTGCACTATACACTAGAAGTATGATTTGAAAGCTCAACATTTGGACAGAAATATTGCCATTTTCTGACAAAGAAATATGATGTGAGAATGCAACACTAGGGCAGTAGGTTAATCAAACTGTAAGACAGAAGTATGGGAGACATAGCAACTGGCCCAATGCTTACGTTTCATATTAATACTCTGTGTTAAAGATTGATTAAGTTATTGTCCATGTGTTGCATTCTCGCATCACATTTCCATGTTAGAGAGAGGCAATATAACTATCCTTGTGTTGAACTTCCAAATTATACTTTTAGTGTACAGTGTGACAATCCTTCTGTATTTGTACTGTAGTTTCATATTATGGTTCTGAGGTAGTGAGTAACAATCTTTTTGTTCCACTGATGTTCTCTCATAGCATACTTCTGTGATAGAGAGTGTCAATTTGTCTATCCTTTTGTTGTAGTCATGTATCATGTTTTTATGGTGGATAATGGTATTTTTGCATCCCCAGTGCTACAATATCATATTATGTACATCTGTGAGACAAGTTTGCCTTGGGTGATATACCATATCGTCTGTGTGATGACCAACGGTATGGAATGTTTTTCGCTGATAATTTTCATCTGACAGGTTCCACCTCTTCAATTCGAGTCCCTGGACCCATTTCTGGACGCAAGGATTGTTGTTGGCGTTTCGTTGTTGCAGTAGCCAGAATTGCCGCGATGAAGGAACTTGATCAGATTGGATTTTTACATCAGTGAACATCGGAGGTCATCACACAGCGGACATGATTTATCATCTCTGGAACACTTTCAACCAGGTGGGAGAGAGTGTTTTATGTTAAGAGACAAATGTATATTTTTGGATGTGTTTTACTTTCTGTTGGGAATGATATATATGTATTGCTTTTGAGAGGCTTCAGTGTTTTGTATTGAGAGAGATACATGTGATGTCAGGGAGCATGTTTGTTGATTTTTTGTTGGGAGAAATTTATTGTGATGTTGGGGAAAATGTTTGATGGTCTTGTGTTGAGCTACGTATATGTTGGTGAGGGTGTGTATAATTTCTTTGTTGAAAACTTTAGTGTGGTGTTTAGAAAATGTTTGTCTTTTGTGTTCAGTAATATGTGTGGTTTTAGAAAAAAAATGTACATTTTGCAAATTACTCATGATCA
This sequence comes from Panopea generosa, assembly GCA_029582155.1. Classification (NCBI taxonomy): domain Eukaryota; kingdom Metazoa; phylum Mollusca; class Bivalvia; order Adapedonta; family Hiatellidae; genus Panopea; species Panopea generosa. Next base: position 73,528,874 of record CM055902.1, on the reverse strand, counting down.
ACAAGCCGTACAAGGATGTACAGAATACAGATCAGTCTTGATCAACCGGCTGTACAAGGATGTACATTTTACAAATCACTCTTGAAACAGCTGTACAAGGATGTACAGGATACAAATCACTCTTGATCAACCTATGTACAAGAATGTACATTATACATATCGCTCTTGATGTACATGAAGAAATCACTGGAAACAATATGGATTGTTGGGTGTTTGATGTTGAGAGATAAGTACATGTTTTTGTTTGCTTTGTGTTGAGAATAACATATATCTGTAATGTTATTGAGAGATGTATGTGATGTTTGGGGGTGTGTTTCTTGATTTTTGTATGGATAAATTTATTGTGATGATAGGGAAAATGTTTAATAATTTTGTGTTGAGCAAATGATGTGATGTTGGGGAGTGTTTGTTGACTTTTATTGGGAGAAATATATTGTGATGTTAGGGAAAATGTTTAATAATTTTGTGTTGAGCTAGATATTGTGGTGTATGGGAGAATGTTTGTTGACTTTTGTTGGGAAAAATTTATTGTGATGATAGGGAAAATGTTTAATAATTTTGTGTTGAGCTAGATATTGTGGTGTTGGTGAGTTGTTGATTTTTGTTGGGAGAAATTTATTGTGATGGTAGGGAAAATGTTTAATAATTTTGTGTTGAGCAAATGATGTGATGTTGGGGAGAGTGTTTATTGACTTTTGTTGGGAAAAATTTATTGTGATGATAGGGAAAATGTTAAATAATTGTGTTGAGCAAATGATGTGATGTTGGAGAGAGTGTTTGTTGACTTTTGTTGGGAAAAATTTATTTTGATGTTAGAGAAAATGTTTAATAATTTTGTGTTGAGCTATTTATATATTTGATGTTTGTGCGAGTGTTTGTAGTATTTGGATTGAAAATTTAGCGTCAATTTTATGCTATCAAGGGCTAACAGACGATCAGTTAACCTAACCAGTTTCCTGGGATTAACCAGTACTCGAGCACACACCATCTCCGCAAATAACTGATATATTCTCCACTTGAATCAGTGGTGAGAGACAAATTATAATGAGACACAATGTCGTATATCAATCATCACGTAGACTGTTGCCAAGCGGGGGATTGGAACTCGCAGCCCCTCGATTGACAGACGCGTACCGACTGAGCTTATCGGACCCGGTGTAGTTTTTTGGAAGACTTGCACCCTTATGGTCATCTCAAAACAGAAGACATGATGTATCATCTCATGGAACAATTTCCACACTGATGGTCATCATACAGTAGACTGCATGATGTCGTGATCTCTTCAACAAGGTCCAATCTGAAGGTTATCACACAGAAGATATGGTGAATCAGCTGAGGTACACTCGTCTTACTGATGTACAAGATGTGTTATTGTAATACTGGGGATAGAGAAATGACATTATTTACTACAGAAATATGATGTGTGACTACAACAAAAGGATAGACAAACTGACACTCTCTATCACAGAAACATACCACGAGACTACACCATTGGAATAAGAAGATTGTCACTGACTATTTCAGAAGCATAATGTGTAACTACAGCACTGATACAAAAGGACTTTTGCACTATACACTAGAAGTATGATTTGAAAGCTCAACATTTGGACAGAAATATTGCCATTTTCTGACAAAGAAATATGATGTGAGAATACAACACTAGGGCAATAGGTTAATCAAACTGTAAGACAGAAGTATGGGAGACATAGCAACTGGCCCAATGCTTACGTTTCATATTAATACTCTGTGTTAAAGATTGATTAAGTTATTGTCCATGTGTTGCATTCTCGCATCACATTTCCATGTTAGAGAGAGGCAATATAACTATCCTTGTGTTGAACTTCCAAATTATACTTCTAGTGTACAGTGTGACAATCCTTCTGTATTAGTACTGTAGTTTCATATTATGGTTCTGAGGTAGTGAGTAACAATCTTTTTGTTCCACTGATGTTCTCTCGTAGCATACTTCTGTGATAGAGAGTGTCAATTTGTCTGTCCTTTTGTTGTAGTCATGTATCATGTTTTTTTGGTGGATAATGGTATTTCTGCATCCCCAGTGCTATAATATCATATTATGTACATCTGTGAGACAAGTTTGCCTTGGGTGATATACTATATCGTCTGTGTGATGACCAGCGGTATGGAATGTTTTTCGCTGATAATTTTCATCTGACAGGTTCCACCTCTTCAATTCGAGTCCCTGGACCCATTTCTGGACGCAAGGATTGTTGTTGGCGTTTCGTTGTTGCAGTAGCCAGAATTGCCGCGATGAAGGAACTTGATCAGATTGGATTTTTACATCAGTGAACATCGGAGGTCATCACACAGCGGACATGATTTATCATCTCGGGAACACTTTCAACCAGGTGGGAGAGAGTGTTTTATGTTAAGAGACAAATGTATACTTTTGGATGTGTTTTACTTCCTGTTGGGAATGATATATATGTATTGCTTTTGAGAGGCTTCAGTGTTTTGTATTGAGAGAGATACATGTGATGTCAGGGAGCATGTTTGTTGATTTTTTGTTGGGAGAAATTTATTGTGATGTTGGGGAAAATGTCTGATGATCTTGTGTTGAGCTAGGTATATGTTGGTGAGGGTGTCAGTGTTTTCTCCAGAGCGCATTTCTTGCGTTGTTGACGCAATAAATTCTCATCTGACGCAATCAACTTTGTTCAGTGCGTCCAGTATGACACAACCTTTAAAATACAGAAATTCAAATTACACATATTTGTTTCAGCAAGCTGGTTTCAGAGTTATTTTTACAGTGCCAGCTGATTTGACAGATCACGTGGTCTGATTCAGGGCAATCCCGGTCATGCGATTCTACCAAGTTAAATAAACGCTTTAATTGGTTACGAACGCTTTATTGATGCAATTGCATAGACTATTGTGATCACATACATAATTTTCCGCGAAGCAATAATGTAGTTTGAAGACAATTTCTGTGAAAACAAACGTACCCTGCAACAATAGTATTGACATAAACCCAGTTTTAGGTTGTTTGTATATGAAGATGAAATGTGGAAGCATGAAACTTTTCATAAAAGTTGTTTAAAATGTACGGACGATACTCTGTCTGAAAACTTTTTATTTTGTTTTCTATAAGGTATCGAGACGCGCATGCGCGACATTTTAATACAAGTTTAAACATTGGCCGGTCTAAGTTTAAGGGCAGTATTCCCGGTGCCGTTTGTGTTTCTGTAACGGACAATTAAAAGGTTGTTGATAAAAAATAAAAAAATTGAAAAATGATTACTTTATTTAAAAAATTTAGTTATTTTTTGTGAAGTTACCATTAAAATGTATTTTATATTATTTTTTTAAGATAAAATTTCTCTAAAATGAATCTAGCTTTGAAGAGAAATGCTTTTGGGGAAAAAGAAAATAAAAACAACGTTTTGTTTTCCAAAGAGTATAATGCTAAACATGTAGCTTAGCAAATATAAAATATTGAAAGAATTTTAGTGTTTATCATTAAAAATAGTTAGGGCCCTGGTGATTGAGCTGTGGCCATGACCAAGAACTTACCTCTAATGCTAAGGTCACACTTCAGTCTGTGAGTTAGAGTTTGGTCTGTTACATGAAGGTATTGTAAAATAACTTGACACACGTGATCGGCATGTCATGTTGTGTTGCATGGAATACTCAGACCTGTACATCAGATGTCAAGTTCAATTTCACACAAAGGTCAAGGTCAATTTCTTCCTTTAATACATGTTATTATTTTTAAAGACCACTTGGGGGTTGAGGGCATGTGACAAGTTTACCAGTGACATTCCTTGTACTTATTTTAGAATAGTCCTGCAAGTACACTGTTCTCTGGACAGGCCTTGTTTCAGGACATTTTTTGGACATTACATTATTAGAAAAAGTACTTAATATAATACATGATAATTCTTTCATATTAATTTTCAGGGTCATGTGTCCCACAATATTGACATTATTCTTGTTTTTATTTTCAGGACAGGTTTTGCCCCTACAAGTGTTTTGATTGTCACCATGCTTCTGCTTAATGCTTAAGGTAGGAATGTCTAACTTTTTCCCGTAATTTGGGGAAATATTCACAACATGAAAATAGCTGGCCGTAGCTGTTTGGTTGTTGAATTTTCCCTATAGTTTATGAAGGGTTCTCTGTGGTTGAGTGGTCTGAGGCTCTGTCTCAAGACCACTTACCTATCACTACTAAGGTTGTAGGTTCAAGTCACCCTCGCTCAAAAAAACTATGTGAGAAAGCTGGCCAGTTACTTACAGAAGGACATGGTTCTGCTCGGATTCATTCTGAGGTTTTCCTCCACCAATAAAACTGCCTATATTACCTAAACATGGCATTAAACCCGTTTAAAAGTGTTTTTTATTTGAAATATGCAAATTGTTGATGAGTGTTTTTTCCTATTTGGGACTGTGTGTATCGCTTGTGATTGTTGTTTTTTTGTTTGGAAATGTGTGTATCGTTGGTAAGTATTGTTTTGTATTAGAAAATATGTGCATTGTATGTCAGAGGGGTGTTCAGTATTTGGGAATATGTGCCTTGTTGGTGAGTGTTGTTTTATATTTGGCAATATGTGTATTGTTGGTGCATATTGTTTTGATTTGGGAACATGTGCATTATTGTTGAGAGTTGTTTTGAATTTGGACATATGAACATTGTTGGTGAGAGTGTTGTTTTGTATTTGGGAATATGGGCATTGTTGGTGATATGGTTGTTTTGTATTTGGCAATATGTGCATTGTTGTTGAGAGTGTTGTTTTGTATTTGGGAATATGGACATTGTTGGCGAGAGTGTTGTTTTGTATTTGGCAATATGTGCATTGTTGGTGAGAGTGTTTTTTTGTATTTGGCAATATGTGCATTGTTGGTGAGTGTTGTTTTGTATTTGGCAATATGGACATTGTTGGTGAGAGTGTTGTTTTTTATTTGGGAATATGGACATTGTTGGTGAGATGTTGTTTTGTATTTGGGAATATGGAGTATGGACATTGTTGGTGAGAGTGTTGTTTTGTATTTGGCAATATGGACATTGTTGGTGAGAGGTTTGTTTGATATTTGGCAATATGAACATAGACTGTGAGAGTGTTGTTTTGTATTTGGGAATATGGATATTGTTGGTGAGAGGGTTGTTTTGTGTTTGGGAATATGGACATTGTTGGTGAGAGTGTTGTTTGTATTTGGGAATATGGACATTGTTGGCGAGAGGGTTGTTTTGTATTTGGGAATATGGAAATTTTTGGTGAGAGTATTGTTTTGTATTAGGGAATATGGACATTGTTGGTGAGAGTTGTTTGTATTTTGGAATATGGACATTGTTGATGAGAGTGTTGTTTTGTATTTGGGAATATGTGCATTGTTGGTGAGAGTGTTGTTGTGTATTTGGGAATATGGACATTGTTGGTGAGAGTGTTGATTTGTATTTGGGAATATGGACATTGTTATTATGTATTTGGGAATATGTGTATTGTTGGTGAGAGTGTTGTTTTGTATTTTAAATATGGACATTGTTGATGAGAGTGTTGTTTTGTATTTGGGAATATGTGCATTGTTGGTGAGAGTGTTATTATGTATTTGGGAATATGGACATTGTTTGTGACAGTGTTGTTTTTAATTTGGGAACTTGTATTTTGGCAAGTTTGTATTTGAGAAGCTGTACATTATACAAACCACTCTTTATCAAAAAGTTGTACAATGATGTAAATTTTATAAATCATTCTTTGTAAACCAGCTGTACAAGGATGTACATTATGCAAATCACTCTTGGTAAACTAGCTGTACAAGGATGTACATAATACAAATCACCCTCGGTAAACTAGCTGTACATTGATGTACATTTTACAAATCACTCTCGGTAAACCAGCTGTACAAGGATGTACATTATGCAAATCACTATTGGTAAACCAGCTGAACAGGATTTACAATATACAAATCACTCTTGTGAACATGAAAAAGTCACTGGAAGTCTTTTGTATTGTTGAGAGAGTGTTTTATGTTTAGAGACAAATTGGGTAAACAGAAAATTATCTTTTTCTTTCATCTGTTCTGAAGCCATTAGGTCAATTAAATTGAAACTTCTCATGGATGTTTTTAGTGCATAGGATTTTTTTTTTTCGATCTGAAAATCAATATTGCCACCGTTACTAAAAATAGTCCAAAACTTAAAAAATCTTCTCATAAACGGCCCAATAGATTTTTAATATGTTGATGTAGTAATGATGACCAACTATAGGTTTGATAGATTTGTTAAAATGGTGTCCCTAGGGTTAAAAATGAACCCAACCCGAGGGTTCAATTAGGGGACACATGTCATTATAATATTATTTTTTTTTTATAATGGAAATGATTTTGCCTGTATCTTCACAGAAGCATTGTTTGGTGAAGGAGGTTCAGATTTGTAAAAAATGACTGGGTTCCTCTATCTTAAGGGGTCAGGAGGGGCCACAAAAAGGTAAAAATCTGGAATTACTAAAGAACTGGTTTGTCAGATTTGTTCATATTTGGCATAGATTATCCTTTTGTGTAGGGGTTTGATTGCAGATAAGTATTTAGGTGCTAAAATGTATAGGGGTCCTGTAAGGGGAAACTACACATGGATATTTCTAGTGCATAGGAGACTATGCAGAAGATTTTTTTTTTTTGATCTGAAATTCGAAATGGCTGCCGTTAATAAAAATAGTCCAAAACTTAAAAAATCTCGTCATGAACGGCCCAACAGATTTTCAAAATGTTTATGTAGTAATGATGACCAACTATAGTTTTGTGAGATTTGTTGAAATGGTGTCCCTAGGGTTTAAAATGACCCCGCCCCGAGGATTCAACTAGGGGACACATTTCATTATTTATATATATATATATATTTATTTATTTGGAAGGCGAGCAAAGCTCCGACTTCCTTAGCTGCTGTGCAGCCCTAGCAATCTGTTATACAAACTATGTATGGCAGATCCCGCCATATTCATCTGACCGATAAAGTAGTTCACAACTTTCAACCGCATTTACTGTAGCAGAGGACGTATTGTGCAACAAAAGTTTCAAAGTTTTTTAATTCATTGCAGATATTTTTCTTTACAAAAGATCAAAAATACAAGAGAAGCATACAATTTCCATGGAAATGCGGAAGAATACTTATCTTGCTGTGCTCTTAAAAAACGAAGCAATTTTCATTGATAAAAAAATGTTTTACACATTTACTACTATGTGCATAGTGATGTCATCTGGTGGGGGTGATACAATCTCTAACACCATTCAACATGTAACCATTAATGGGGTGAAATATTGACATGTTTTCGATATAACAACTCGTTATTTGAGTAAATAGTGATTGTTAGTGAAATTTTATTCACTAGAAATTGTCCTCTTTTAATTTTGATAGTAAAATAACGAAATGAGGTTCAGGGCTACATTTGTTGTTTATAGAAAAACACGCCAATCTGTCATCTTATGGAAGCAGTGTATTGATGAACATATTTAACGGTTAATTAGGTCATCCGACCGTTATGTTTGTTGTGTTTCTGTGTTGTAATTTTTAGATTGATTAAATCTAGGTCACTCAACATCATTTATAATGCTATGTATTGATTATTTATATTGTTGATTTAAAGCTATATGAGAATCGAACATAACTCAAGTCAATATACATGTAAATCTTTAAGTAGGTCATGTTTGATTTGGTCTAGACAAAGAGTTATGGATATGTGTTGTATATTCTCGGACAATCAGGAACATTTTGTGCTGAATGCGTTTTGTTATCCTTAAATCATAACTATTGAACTGGAGATATTAAAATTGACTGGAGTTGTACATCACTACTCAATTTTGATTTTAGAGAAACATCAGAATATGAAGGAATGTTTGTGAAGCTTTCATATAGGTTGTTCTAATGCTACATATTGCACGGTCTAAGGAGCCTTTTGACATTTTTTATTTTTGCGTCTCCCGAGACAGCAAATCAGATATCAAAATAATAAAAAAGCTGACCATCCACGCCTTAATATATCAGACTAAGGTTGTTCATGTTGATAAGTTTTATGTGGAGATGTGGAAAGGAATCCTGGACCACCATGTTACCAGTTTACAAAATGTCCTGAAATGGATATTTTCACCAGGGTCATCAAATATTCAATCAATTTTCACACGGAAGACATGTACCATGTTGTTTGATTTTTTTTGTTTAAAGGAGACATAATTTTACATAGGGATACTATGGGAATCAGAACATTCTCTTTTTCTTTCATCTCTTCTGAAACCATTAGGCCAATTAAACTGAAACTTCACATGGATGTTTCTATTGCAAAGGAGACTATACAGAAGATTTTTTTGTTTCGATCTGAAATTCAAGAACGCCACCATTACTAAAAATAGTCCAAAACTTAACAAATCTTCTTCTCATGAACGTCCCAACAGATTTTCAATATGATTATGTAGTAATGATGACCAACTATAGTTTTGTAAGATTTGTTCAAATGGTGTCCCTGGGATTAAAATGACCCCACCACGATGTTTCTATTGCATAGGAGAATTTCAAAAAGTACTATGGCCACTATGAGTCGGTAGAGCGTTCTTGGGCCTCTTGTTTGACATGTTGCACATTCTAGCAACTACAAATTTTTTGTTTTTACAACACTCCTTGATGGCTTTGTTTACCTGAAAACGTCGCACCTTTAACAGCAGCCACAAATCAGTTCGTTGAATATGTCGTAAATTTTTCGACTTTTGAATCTGTTGAACCCCATGCCCCAGTTTTGATCTACTGAAGCCCCTGTCCCCTCTAGATCTGTGGAAACTCCTGCCCCCCTCTTGATCTGTTGCCATTGTCCCACTCTGAATCTGCTGAAACCCCTGTCCCTCTCTGTATCTGCTGAAGCGTGTACCCCTCTCTGGATCTACTAAAGCTCATGTCCCCCTCTGGATCTGCTGATGCTCATGCCCCCCTCTGGATTTGCTGAAGCTCATGTCCCCCTCTGGATCTGCTGAAGCTCGTGTCTCCCTCTGGATCTGCTGAAGCTCATGTCTCCCTCTGGATCTGCTGAAGCTCATGTCTTCCTCTGGATCTGCTGAAACTCATGTTGCTGAAGCTCATGTCCCCCTCTGGATCTACTGAAGCTCATGTCCTCCTCTGTATCTGCTGAAGCTCATGTCTTCCTGTATATCTGCTGAAGCTCATATCTCCCTCTGGAACTGCTGAAACTCATGTTGCTGAAGCTCATGTCTCCCTCTGGATCTGCTGAAGCTCATGTCCCCCTCCGGATCTGCTGAAGCTCATGTCTACCTCTGAATCTGCTGAAGCTCATGTCCCCCTCTGGATTTGCTGAAACTCATGTCTTCCTCTGGATTTGCCGATGCTCATGTCACCGTCCCCCTCCGGATCTGCTGGAGCACATGTCCCCCTCCAGATCTGCTGAAGCTCATGTCTACCTCTGGATCTGCTGAAGCTCATGTCCCCCTCTGGATTTGCTGAAATTCATGTCTTCCTCTGGATTTGCCGAAGCTCATATCACCCTCTGGATCTGCTGAAGCTCATGTCACCCTCTGGATCTGCTGAAGCCTCTATTTCCATCTGAATCTGCTGAAGCTCATGTCCCCCTCTGGATCTGTTGAAGCTCATGTCCCCCTCTGGATCTGCTAAAGCTCATGTCTTCCTTTGGATCTGCTGAATTTCATGTCCCCCTCTGGATCTGCTGAAGCTCATGTCCCCTCCGCATCTGCTTAAGCTCATGTCTACCTCTGGATCTGCTTAAGCTCATGTACCCCTTTAGATCTGCTGAAGCTTATGGCCCCTCTGGATCTGCTGAAGCTTATGTCCCCCTCTGGATCTGCTGAAACTCATGTCCCCCTCTGGATCTGCTGAAGCTCATGTCCCCCTCTAGATCTTCTGAAGCTCATGTCTCCCTCTAGATCTGCTGAAGCTCATGTCCCCCTCTGGATCTGCTGAAGCTCATATCTCTCTCTGGATCTGCTGAAGCTCATGTCCCCCTCTGGATCTGCTGAAGCTCATGTTCACCTCTGGATCTGCTGAAGCCTCTATTCCCCTCTGGATCTGCTGAAGCTCATGTCCCACTCTGGGTCTGCTGAAGCCTCTATTCTCCTCTGGATCTGCTGAAGCCTATATTCTCTTCTGGATCTGCTGAAGCCTCTATTCCCATTTGGATCTGCTGAAGCCTCTATTCCCATCTGGATCTGCTGAAGCCTCTATTCTCACCTGGATTTGATGAAGAGGCTGTCCCCACTCTGGAATTGTTGAAGCCCCTGTCCATGCCTCTGTCCCCCCTCACTTCTAGATCTGCTGAAGCCCCTGCCCTCCCTCCCCCCCCCCCCCCCCCCCCCCCCCCCCCCCTCTTGATCTGCTGATGACCCTTGCCCATCTGGATCTGCTGAAGCTCATGTCCGCCTCTGGATCTGCTGAAGTTTGCCCTGTTTGGATTTGCTGAAGGCCCTGCCCCCACTCAACTATTCATGTCCCTGTCCTCCTCTGGATCTGCTTGTGATGTAGACGGTGAAGATCTCCTGATGTATTTGTAGTTTCTGATGTGTTTTATATACAGTGTATATAGAAAAATGCTTAAGAACAATCATTTTCTTTCTCTACATTTTGAAAAACCCTTTTATGATGAAATAGAGTGAAACACATCTTCATTGCCATGTTAAAACTTATTACTTTGGACATTTTAAAAAAAAAAGAAGTCTGAAAAATTCCTGTTAACAATAAATAAAGTACAATAAGTGAATTTGTTTGTTGTTATTTTTTCCACCTTTTTAGCTTGCCGCGACTAAGTCCAAGGAGAGCTATTGTCATGACACCGGCGTCATCTGTAGACACCCAGATTAAACTTTTGCGTTTAAGTTCCAGTTATCTATGCAACCACTCATTGGATGTGAATGAAACTTCACATGTGTGCTCACCATCATCAATGGAACACAGAGAGACAAGAACCATAACTCTGGATTGCATTTTGGCACAGTTAAGACCCTTTTTAGACTTACACACCAGAGGCGAGCTTTGTTGTCTTCTGACAGCTCTTGTTAAGTAATATAACAGCACATAATCTTCATTCCTGGGGTTCGCTAGGTGGTTAACCAGACTTATGATATGTGCAAGTCACTGCTTTCTTCCCCGCAAATTCAAAGGTGAAAGACAGGCGCGTAGCTTGGCTTACGCACATGCGTAACATAAATTTTGGCAAGTCAAAGAAATAAAATTAAAATCTGCAATAAAAACTGGATCCTAAGGGGGTTAGTGGATTAAGGTATAATTTGAAATTAACCAGATTCGGACAACAGACAAAATGTCATAAGCAATTTTCCTATTTAGAATAGTTTTCCTTTTGCATGCCCATTACATGTATATTCGATACTAGTATATTTTTTTTATTGTACATGAGAGGTAATGATGGGCTGCTTTAAATTTTTATTTTCTGACATTGCAAACATCTCTTTGTCACCTAGCATGGCATTAGGTAGTACGGGATCTTTCAAGTAACAATAAGGAAATTGGTCAACGCAGCCTCACTATCTGAAGAACCCAAGAGACGTCTTTATTGCTGAATTGATATTATGATGTAAAAAACTAACTGATATTTTTGAAAATTGTAATATATCTGTGTTCATTTCAAACAGAGTAGGACTCCTTTAGTAAACAGATGCCTATGATATTTTTTTATTTTGATCACTCAAAGAATTGTATATTTTTGTTATCTTTGTTTATTCACCCCATAATTGGGTTATGGTGGTGGCCATCCTCAATAAACCATACAGATGCAGATTAATGTATATATTATGCATTAGTCTTAAAGGCTTACGCTGCAGTCTCAACATATGTTTTCTCTTTGACAGTGTAACTGTTTGTTTGTATTTATATTAATTAAAGAGTGGTTTAAAAACATTTGTTCTGTAACTTCTCAGTGTGTATCAATAATAAATATGTTTTTTTATATATACAAAAAAGAGGTAATATTTTTTAGCTTGACACAGGAAGTCTATCAGGTAGAAAGTCTTTGTAGTACAAGAAAGTACAAACTCCTTCTAGGAGTGAGATGTCAGTTCAAGTCTGACCTTTGACAAACTGATAGGCTTCCATTAATTTTTCATATAAAGGCTTTTAAGTGTGCAGTGAAGTAGACTTTTGTTTTAAATGTGGCTTATTTATACATATTTAACATTTAAGCAAATTTTAAGTTCTGTTTCGAAAATCTTCAAAACCCGATAAAATTTCCATTCAGTGAGATGTACATTCAATAGAAATAAAGAATATATATATATAAACTTGCATACAATTATTCAGTCTGTATGAACTATATAGAAACTGCACTTCATTTCTCTATGAAAATCAGTAACTGTTAGTTACATATTTTATTCACAAATAGTATACAATTACATTGAAAATATCACATATTAGTTAACACATGTGTATACAATTATGATTGATTGAATATTTAGCATCATTTTTATGCCATCGAGGGCTAACAGACAATCAGTTAACCTAACCACTGTTTCCTGGGATTAACCAGTACTCGAGCACACCCTGTCTCCGTAAGTAACTGATAACTTTCCCACTTGAATCAGTGGTGAGAGACGAATGATAATTAGACACAATGTCTTATATCAATCATCACAGTCTGTTGCTGGGCGGGGGATTCAAACTCATGACCCCTTGATTGATAGTCAGACGCATAACCGACTGAGCTAATCGGGCCCGGCGTATACAGTTATGAAAGGGATTCAGAAGAAAGCTTACAGCTTTTGTGAATCTGTCTCTCAAAATCAATCTATTAAATATGTGACAGTATTACAATTATATATATATGGGAGAGATAATAAATTAATTATTAAAAATTAATTTATACACCCAAACAATACTGAATTCTTTAAAATTATTTTTAAAAAAACGAGCGCTTTCGGAATATATATTATTCCTTCTTCAGGGGATGAAAGTGAAAATATAAATGATGATAATGTTAAGATGTCAAACAATTATGATGATAAAAATGTGGAAGTGTGGAAATATCACAATAAAAATTAATAAAATTGTGAAAACATTCACAAATTATGATGTGCGCCTTAAGGCGCGCATATACTTCACAAAAATATAAAGCAAATTGTGAAATTTAAAAGAAAAATACCGTGTTTTGAGTGAAATACGCCGGTAAAATTCAAACTGTGCTGAATAAAATGTGAAGGGCATAATTATAGTTGTTATTAACGAAAACGTCACTCTGACGTAACGTCACACAACATCGTGTACTCTTTAGCGCTATGGCGTCATAAGTATATCAAACGACAACATTCATTTTAAACGTAAAAAAAAACAACTGGTATTCTTAAAAAAAGATTGCACTGAATCCACCAATATGAGAAATGAAGTACATTTTTAATGAACGTATGTATATAAAATACAGTATATTCAAACATACCGAATTATGCAGAACCATCGCTTATTTTACTCCTTAATTTAAATTAAACAATAATTTAACTTTCAATGCTTTGTTCAGAAATTTCAGTGCTTAAGTACACCCAAATAGTGCTTATCTGGAGCACTGTAGAGATATATATATCTTAATAGAATATGTCAAGAAACTTTGCATATTGTGAGAGAGAGAGGTTGAATTTTGCTGTTAGTTAAGATTTGAAAGCATAATAAAATTATTAACTGTTAAGTGGTTTATGCTCTACTTGAATCTTTTTGATGCTATTATATAGTCTTAAGCTTGTATTGATTTCAATGGATAATAATTATGGGATCTGCAAACAAAAGTGTATTTACAGTAAAGTTAGTTGTATGTTTAATTCTTGTAGTTTATGTAACATAATGGGTCTCTGCTCCATATACAAAGAACAGATGAAGAGGTAATGACTTGTGTTTTCTATTAATCAACATGTACAAAGTGGACTGTTCTGTTCATTAAGTAACTGTTGAAGTTGGGTAGTGCTAAAAAGTACCAGTTTGCATTTCATTGGCGCCATGATGTTGTTTTGCTTGTAGGACATTATGTGTCATGCAATTAATGTTTACTGTAGCCTAGGTAGCCATGAAAATGTGCAAGACTGTGCTCACTCAAAATGATTGTGGACAAAATTGCTGTTCAAATAATGACATTAAATTGGAAGCTAGATACATGTATACTCCCGTTTTTTAATATAAAAACAAATATCATAAATATTCTTTCATCAGAAATAGTTTGAAAATATATTGTAAAGTATACAAGAATGGAAAGTACAATTTTGAAAAACATTCCCTAGTCTAGTTCAAGCTTCAGTCATTAAACTAGCCTGTTTTTCATCACCAGATCAAACTCAAAATTATGCTATCACTCCTGAAATAAATAAACACAAACTTACTTACCGATAAAAGTATTTTTCACTACCCTCATTTCATAATTCAAAACTGATTTACAATGCATAGTATGAAGCCTCCAACAGATATCCTTAGTTGGGATTGAACCAACATCTTCCATCTTAAAGACGGATGTACTTCATTGTACTACAAGGATGCATTTTGAAGCTACTTTTAAGTAGTGCTGTACATTAATCACGATAGTTCACAATCCTGTTTTATTTTTTAAGTCTTTAAGCAATTCTTGCTTCAAAATGTTTGCTTTTAAAATTAAATTTGTAAAATTTAAACTGTCATCATAAAGCAGACTTTAATAAATCCACACTTGGAAAACTTTCAATATTCAATAACTGTACACTCTTATATATGTATATATTAATATCCATTGGCAACAACTATAGAAAATTTAAAGAAATCCGTGCATCAAGAAAGGAAGTACAGGCTAGACAAAATTTTATCTATTTATGGTCATTATGAAATCAGTACCAGTATACTCCTCAACATATTTCTTGCAGTGACCATAATATGCCTTTCAAAAACCAACCCTCAGTACTTGTTCTACCCAGGAAGCAGACTCGAGTCAATTCATATAAGAGTGAAGCTTTCTTCCCAATCAAGCTAAGATAAATGAGTGAAACCTATAGTCACATTAAGAGCTGATGACAAGTTGCTTCAGTAGTTTATATGAATCTTAATGTCACTTAATTTGTACATTTTGCATGTTTTAAACAGCAAGTTCACATCTCATGAACTTTCAACAAAAACATTCATTAAAGTTTCTGACCCAACTTCTTACCTTAAAATTTCAGTGATAAAAATCATCTTTCTGTGATATTACATACAGTACTCAGCATACTCTTAAATATGAAGCACATGAATGTATTTTTATTTACCACTACAATTACTGTCAAATACATAATTCATATTTTTCCCAGATGCTCACTGATTATTTCATAACATAAAGCATCTAATGAATCGGACCAGTTAACAGAGATGGGATGTTAAGTGTGAAATTTAATTCAACTACCAGTAGCTAATCTAAACTGAGTCCCAAAATCATTAATTTATGCTTATCAAAGTGGGATAGATTGTCACATGTTCACATTCAGGTCATTATTTTGTTTTCCAATATATCCAATCAATATAATACTATGCTTTGCCCATTATGTAAGTGACATCTATTTCATATGATTGATATGGTGACAAGCATTCTATCTAATGTGGAATGGAAAGATTTAAGTAGTTGTTGATTTTCTCCAAACAGTAACTTTACTGTAAGTACATCTGAATGAAAATACATTCAGAGGATTGTGTGAATTTTTGAAACACAAATGTTTTCAAGACTTACATCGTATTATAAATATGTGAAAACTATATTGAGACCTTTGATGATAGATGTTGCCCAAGTAATGTGTACATGAATTGAGCACATAACTGTTCCGAACAAAACATGTTCCTTAAGTTTACGCAATCTGCTGTAGTTGAAGTTTCACTGTATACATGTTACTACTGTCTCTATATACTAGCTTTTATGGTGCCAACAGTGGAACACATTAGGCATGAGTTCAAGTTCCTGCTAAGGTCACTTAGTTTCACTCATAGGGGTAGGAGCCAGTGGCTGCCCCCCCCCCCCCTCCCAATGTTCAGGTTCAGCATATACTTTGAAGCCTGGAAGTACATACTCAAAATTCTCTCCTCAGGTTGCCCCCCTCCCCAATAATTGAAACACTCCTAAACCCATACTGTAAATGGGTGATCTTGATGGGTAGAATTATCCAGTGTTGTTTTTTGAGAGGCGTTGGGTCAAGTTTTGGGTGGAACCCGCAACCTCTGACATGAGTGGGTTGGCTAACTGCAAACAATTTTGTTTTTTGTGATTTTCTAAACCTTATGAAGTAACAAAAATGAATGTGTAACATCACATCAAAGAATTATATATTGGTCACCGTCTAATTGAGAAGCTCCAATTCATGATGCATGATTTTTAAAGGTCGTAATTTGTTCTGGTGGTACTATGTACTTTGCTCCTGATATATAAACACAGGGGTAAAGTGCCTGGCACCAAGGACTTGTATAGACTCTATATAATAAATTTCTTGCTAGCAAATATCTCCCACCACCCCCACGCAAATAAAACATTACAAAAAATCTCTATGAAGACCCCCATCTGGTATTTACTAGGCACCATACATCTGTACAGTACCTCATTCGGGACAATCAGCTGTTCAGGTTCAAATGATCATACAGTATGCACGTAATCCTTGCAAGAGGTTGTTGCATTACGAGTAGATAGACATACCATCTAGTGCATCTACATAGAATTCTGAGTCTGACCCTGCATCATGTTTATGATGTATCTATTAGAGCTTCAATGGATATAATGATTCTTACCGCAAAATAAACAACAGTGTCATTTCCATCATAGACAGATCGTTATGCTTCCAGTTGTTTATCTTTGAACGGGAAGTTTATGCACGAATCGATGAACACAATCACCTTACGATGTGACTGCGGAGGCTGCACTGTGGGCACTGCCATCTTTGTTTACACATACGGAGTAAAGGTTAATAAGCAAAAACATTAAGCATTTTTTTTAAATAATTCTTCTTCTGATTCCTTTAATTTATCATAATTAGATACAAAATTAATTAAATAAAAGTACTACACCTATGTCCGTGGTTATTTCGAACGTTTACGGAAGTGGCCGAGCGATGTTCCGATTCACGCCGATTGTACACTCCGTTTTATTGCCTCGGAAATGTCTTAATTTGTGGCAGATAAATACAACGGACAATATGATGAGGTAATTGAAAGCAAACGCGTGGACTGCTATTTATAATTAACCTAGGATGTGTTATTTCCTCACAATGTCCCGCTGAATAAGTCATTGCGAATTAGAGATTTCGTACCACTATAATTTCGTACCAGATTGAGATGTTTCGTACCACACGTATGTTAATGCATAAACTTTATAGTGTTTCACGCCATATTTGTTTGTAATTAGTGTGTATATTGGATTGTTTATTACTTGGGGTTAAATTTGAGGTCATTATAAATTAATTGCTAGATTATCATCCATTTTTTCTTATAAAGGGGGAGGGGGTGAGGATTTTATTTTTATTTTTAATATTTAAATTAAAAAGGTTCTGGGCGGCGTGAAAATTAGGAGGAGGGCGGGGATGCTAATCTAGAAATTAATTTATTACGGCTGAACTATAAGACAACTATACTTTTGAGTGAACTGTCTTTATAATTGCGAGTGCTTGTTTGTACCTTAATTATCAAACATTATTTTTTTATTTCACTTGTCGGACAAATATTTCTAAAATATGCTTGTCCTGACCAAAAACAACTTGTCCTTACATTAATATAGAATTATGGTACTAGTCCTAATGATATAAAATTAAGAATAACTAAATAAACTGTTTTATTAAATTTCAAAAACAGGTGAAGCATTAATAATTAGGCAAGAAATCATTCAAATTTCACAGGCAACTGTTTTACATAAATACAAGGTGTATTGGTATGTAACCTTAGATATTTTATAATGTTTTCAACAAGCACATCTGTACCAACCTGAATCTTGCAGCATCTGGGGAGAAAATATGTTTTAACGGGAATATTGGTATGAATTTGCACAGCTGCTGAAATTATAGATACAAGTCTGCAAATATCTCTATTTAATATGAAACAGGTCAACTGTTACATATACACTGTAGCATAAGAAGTGCAAAGGAATATTACATCTGTTAAACATGTGAAAGTTCTTGAAACTGAAATTAATTTTATACATGTTTGTGTCATTTCTTTTGGAAAATAAAACACTGTTATAGATTGTGTAGTTAATATGCAGGAAATGTATAAGATTGTTTGAAATTTTAAATTGTTTACAAATGCTATATAGCGGTAGTTAGCTTATGTTGGTCCAACAACAGATATAGAAGTCAACACACTGCTTTAGAAGCCCTGGTTTAAATTGTTATGAAGAATTATCTGTCTGTGATCTGGTTGTCTAAGTTGCTGGCTCAAAATCATTTACCTCACTGTTGCGGTTTAGTGTTCTAGCTCAGTTCAGCCCACCGATAGATTAAATATGAGAAAGTTTGCCAGTTACTTGTGGAAAGTTAGTGATTTTACTCAGATTCATTCTGAGGTCTTTTTCCACCGGAAAAACTTGATGCATGTAATGTACCGGTATTACAAAATGTACATGTATATGTATATTTCAGGCAATATCCACTATTAACAGCCAGTTGGAGAGAGCTGGGCATATCTACAAACAACTGTAGCAATACAGCCAGCATTGGAGAATTTTATGATTCAGGTGGCAGAATACAGTATGGACAGACTGGAAGATAGAGTTGGCTGTGGTACCAGTGTTCTAGGCAGAGCTGTCAACAAATCTGCAGAATCTGGCACTGAAATACTGCAGCTAGAATAAATCATCATTTGATGAGCTCGGCAGAATCATACAGGTGTAAGTTATATTAGGATTAGCATTATGATAATATCAAAAACCTGGTGGATAAAGAGGACAGAGGGATATAAAACTAGGTGTATTTGGAAATGGACTGAAATATTTTGTTTATTGTTAGGTCTGTTGCTTTTTCCCTTCCAACTGTATGTACAGTCGTCTTAGTGTGTTGATTTCTATTTACTTTTTCTCAGAGGTATACAAAATATTACAAGGTGCATGGCGCTTAAGGGTAGGATAGACAAATTTATCTTCAACCTTGGTACTGCATGGTAAGACATATCCTCTCTCGGGCCAGTTTTAAAAAAAAATGTTTGTCGTGCTCCTACCCTTTCAAAATTGCAGCTCTCCAAACTTTTTTTATTGATTTCAAAGATTTCTATCAAATTTTGTTTAAAATGACTATGCAAAATTGCAAAATCAAAATCTGGAGAGAAAAAAATATCTACCTACCTACCCCACATAAAAAAACTAGGTCAGAGCACAACAGACAAACATTTTTTTTAAAGCTGGCCTAAATAAGGTAAAACACCTCTCATTTCTGTTATGATGGTAGTACCTTAAATTATTTCAAAATATAGGTTTCCTCTGTGACTGCTATTCCAGTTTGAAGTAGTTTGTAATTTAGTAGAGTATATTGATTGACTGAATATTTAGCGTCATTTTTATGCCATCGAGGGCTAACAGACGATCAGTTAACCTAAGCAATGTGTCCTGGGATTAACCAGTTCTCGAGCACACCCCATCTCCGCAAGTAACTGACAGCTTTCCCACTTGAATCAGTGGTTAGAGATGAATGATAATGAGACACAATGATGTATATATCAATCATCACCCTTTGGATTGACAGTCAGATGTGTAACAGACTCAGCTAATCGGGCCCGGCTAGTAGAGTATAGGAAATACAACTTACCTCCCTTGATTGAGATGCTACTATTAAACATGTAAATCATTTTTTCGTATATTGGTCATTCTATTTCAGCAGCATGGTCATGCTTATAGAATGTTGATGTCTGTCACCAAGACGTGTATTTTGGTTTTATTAACTGTAATGGCCAAAGGCGACATGATACCCTCCCCCCGCCCATTTTACATTGCACAGCGGTTTAAAATATACCCAGAAGATCTCGAATCAGCATGACTCGACTAAAGATGCCACAAGGCTTATAAGCACATATTAAGTGAAACTTTGAAAACGTTGTATACACAATAGCTCCCCATATTATCAAACTTGCACAGCAGTTATATAACCACAAGATCTCATACAAGCTATTGAACACGTGATTTGACCACTAATGCCCCCGCCACAGGGCTTATAAGCACATTTTGAGTGAAACGTTAAAAAGCATTTCTCTGAAAATTCAATGCCTAGACATGAGATATTTTACATGCAGCGTTACATGGAGGTCCCCTTAAAGGTTTGTTGAAGTTGTGTCCCTGGGTTCATATTTGGGGCTGCTACAGGGGTTATGGTTTTACAAAGAGTTATATGGGGAAAACATTGTAGGCGCAAGGCACCACCATTTTTCATTAAATCTTAACCAAATTTACACAGCAATTATATATAACCACAATATCTCCGACAAGCTCTTGAACCATCGTGATTTGACCACAAATACCCCTGCCACAGGGTTTATCAAAGCACATTTTAAACGAAAAAAATATATCTCTGAATGTATGAAATTGTAGTAGTGGTAGTTTTATTCAGCATACATGTTGAAAAAATAAGCTAGAAAGGAAATAAAAATGGATTTTAATCCCATTGGGGTTCATATAACACGATTAAAAAATATTATTAGACACTCACAATAAATTATTACATATTATTCTTTAAAAATGTATTAAAATTATAGATTACTTTGATGTATTTAAGTGACTATATATTATACAAGCGAGAAAATTTGCTTAAGACTAATAATTAATCAAATTAAAATCAAAGCAAGACAGTAGTCTAGAGGATAGAATGTAGCAGCTCACGGCAGAGGTCAGGGTCATCACATGGGTCGCGGTTTAACATATGTTAAACATAAATACCTCAACTTCATTGAGTGGGCACAGTAGCAACTCCACAATATTAGAGGAACGTACAAAAAAAACCCTGAAATGTTCATCTGTCCATTTGTTGCCAGTAGAGCCCCTCTTGGGCCGCTTGTTTGTCTCTATATTGTTGCATTAATCTTCTTATGAAAACATGATAAAACTCTGCTGCTGATGTGCAGCCGTTTCATACCCTGGGAACAGTTTGTTCTATGTACTTTGTATGCTACGTGCTATTTTCACTAACAGTGAAATGTTTTGTAAGGTTTTATTAATTATGTTAGTTTTGATAGCTGCTTAATTTGTTTACCTACATGAGTTACATGTCCTGTTGGAAGGACGGTGGTTCATATATTATTGAACCTGTTACATGTTAAAAATGGCATTAAAGTATTATTTAAAAAATGTTTGAACCAGATTATTGATGTAAGTGTAGAAGTTCTAGATATCATTTATACATGTATACTTGTGACAACACTTAACAATGTATGATGCAAACTTACTGACTGTACTAAATCTTGCATGTATCTGTACCAACAAAATGTTGTGTCTTTCTGCAAAAAGTTTTGGCATGCAGGAATAGGTATTTGACTGTGATAGACAACAGAGACAGGTCGTGGCTGCCAACAGTTGTCCTGCCGCTGGTCCACAGGATCCAACAACGATGAGGGCAGTAGATGTAGTCAACAGTCATGAGGACACAATAAGGGAAATATTAAGGTAAGTGTATATAATTGTTTACATAAGTTAATTAAAGCAACACATCCACGTTTAAACTTTTTTAAAAAAAATTTCAATTGAGTTGTGAGCACATTTCCCATACATAAATATATGGTCAGTGAGCTGTATATGTGCTAACAAACCCTATCCAGAACACTTTAGAATTATAAAAAAAGATGTTCAAATTATAAAGCGTGACAAACGCTTTATAAATTATTTTTAAATTGCCGAGGATTCCAACTTGGCTTCAAATTGAATTATGCGAGTCGTATTAAAAAACCTGACGTTTTGGTGCGTAGTATACTTTACCTACCTTGAAAGTCATTTTGACAATTTTTTTTGACTCGGGTGAGTTACACGCTTGTTTTATAAAGTGTAAGTCACGCATTATAATTTTGGCATCATTTTGTTCGGGATTGTGTTTATATGCTCATATACAACTTATTGATCATATGTTTGTATGGGAAATGTGCTCATAACTCAATTAATTTTTTTTTTTAAAAGTTCAAACGTGGATGTGTTGCTTTAAATATATCTCAATGAATTTATTGATAGAAGTGTTCAGTATAATATGACAACATATTGTGTGCATCACCTGGGTAGCTACCTTAATGGTCAAGGTTACATACTGGACTGAGTATATTATACCTGGGTGACGTTCTTATATTTGTGAAACAAAATATATAATTTTGTTATAATTGATATTGAAACTAAAAATCATCATTAGGGTATGATGTAATATATATAAAAACAGTAAATCATTATAAATGTACCAGTATTGTTCAGAAAACAAATATAAAAATCTCTGTAGTATAAGCTTATTTCAATCAGAATGTTTTTAAAAAAATTAAAACAAGTAAATAAATAGCAAAATATACATTTCACAAGTTAGACAGAATTTTGCATGATTTGAAGCCAATACCACCGATTACGGACTACATTTCACCATTCGGCAAAAGTCTACGTCTGTTGTACTGCTTATCTTCTCTGTACTGTCGGTAAGTTTTCATGTCGGCACCAATTTTTGAGACTGCCTGTCCTGTTCTCTTTGAAAAGTAAATACCCATGTACTCTATTTTTTAATTAAAGCAGTAGCTTGTCCATTATTAGGACAGCAGATGCACATCGTCCTATGTAGATGAAAAGAAGATCACATTTTTGAGGAACATTGTTTGATAATGTAGCTTTAAATGACTCCACTGATTTCATGATATGATTGAATTGTATGCTTTCTATTGCTTTTTTAAATAAGCTATTGCTAGTTAATTTGTTATATTTAGTAAAAGTGCTTGAAAAAATGTTAAAATAACGCTTGATTAGCACCGACTTTTAGAGCACTGATGCGACACCAGGTATACACTACATAATCAGTCTGCTCCCTGAACATAAAGGTAAGAAATGGGAGACAACTCTTCCAGTTTTGTCTGCTACAAATAAGTGAACCAGAATTGTCTTTTTTTTTTGGTGAAACACTCAGATTTGTATGTTGTTATCAATGGCTTTCCCATTATTGCCTGGAATCAGATGCCGATGTAAATAATCTCTCTCATTTTATTTATTATCAGTATTACTTGACAAACAGTATAAACACATGTACATGTAAATAATACTTTTCTTAAGCACAGTAACTTTCAATTTACCTTATTGCAGTTGTCAATTAATGCATCTGATCATTTTCATCTTGTTTTTTATTCTTATTAACATGTAAGGGGATCATCTTTTTTGTTTTATGTCATGGTAATTTATAACCTGTGGCTCCAGGGTATTACATGATTGGTGGCACAGACAGGATTACTGTTGTTCCAGCATTTGGTCAAATCTGCAGTTCTATAGACTAGGCTATTGACTGAAACTGGTTAATTTTCATTTTGCACATTCATTTATTGATGTTTGTTGACATTTTGTGTTGGTTGTCTCCATAATACCTCAGTTTGTTCATTAATGCAACATCTGATAACAAGTGTTGCTTCTTTTTAGAAATAAGTTCATTGCTATAAAACAATTTTAAATCACATGTTTTTATTTTACTCGTATTTTGATTTCACAGTTAAACCAGAGTGTATTGGGTTCCTATGTAAGATTTTGTTACAACAGTTTGACATCATTTACTGTATGGTCAAAACATTTTGACTGTCATTATGGTCCTACCCCAGGTAATTATTGGTTCACCTAAAACAGTTTTTTTCAGTACAGAAATTTGACTTTCTATGAAATAAGGCAAGAAAACATTTTTTTTATAAAAAAGACTTGGAAAAATGGTACTAGAAATTTTCTTGGTTGGTGCTCAGAAATTGCAGATCAAACAAAAGTCCAACTGCATGCAAGGCAGGTACCCTACCATTAGACCGCTTCAGTGTATGAAATATCCTTGTCAACATAGTTGTGGCTGGGGAGGTATATTGGCTTGAGATTGTTCGCCTGCCTGTAGACACAAACTTGTGTGATTTTTGCATTAATAACGGCCTTTTGGTTATTTAACATATAGGATCTTTCGTGGTCGAGTGTCATCTAATAACTTCTCCCTAAAGTTTCCGGATATCTCTCACAAAATATACATAGACTTTAATTGACTATTTTATATTTAGATAAAAACTAGTTGTTATATAAAATTCTCATAATGTATTTGTACTGAAGTGAAATTAGTTTTGTGTCTGGTACTTTTGAAAGATATACTGTTTATGTTGTTACATGTAATACTTATTTATTAAAATTATATCCTTATAGCCATTCACAACTAGTATGTTAGACCATGCTTTCTCTGGAATTAAAGAATGATGTGAACATGGACATAATGCCCTACAATTGTTTTGAATATTAGCATCATTTCATGCCATCAAGGGCTAACAGACAATCAGTAAATCAAACCGTTCCTTCCTGGAATCCTGGAAAGTTAACCTGTACTAGAGCACACTCATCTCTGCAAGTAGCTCGGACCATTCCACTTACTAGTTAGAATATACTGGTTTATTATAGTTTGATTGTAAAGAAAGCTCAAAGTTAATATGATTTGCTCTTGAATCTTAAACCAGTACTGAGTGTTGTTATTTGAGAGGCATCGGGTCGAGCTGGGGATCGAACCCGCAACCTCTGGTGTGCGCAGGCAACATTATCCACTACACTGCTATCCTGCTTGTCCGCCGAATCAGCAGTGGGAGATGAATGACAATGAAACGCAATGTTGTCTTAATCATCATGGAGGCTGGCTATACAGGGATTCGAACACACAGCCCCTTGATTGATAGTCAGATATGCTACCAAATGAGCTAACCAGCCCCCACCCCCCTACTAATTCTTCACCCATGCAAAACCTCAAAATGAATCTTGAGTAGAACCTCAGTCCTTCCGCAAGTCACTGGCAAACTCTTTCACATAAAGTTTTTGAACTGAGCTCGGCTCAAACCTATGACCCCAGTAATGAAAGTTATGTGATTTTTAGTTGGCAATTAGACAACGGCCATGGAAGACCCTCGTGTGCAGTATACATAAAGCTGGTACACAGATCTTAAAAGTTTATTGCAATATTCTTGTTATCCGTTAGTCTTTGAACATAAATTGATTTGTTTGTCTCCCGCTTCTGAGGCACTAAACCGTCAATAATATTAATTTATTAAAGTGTTTTGGTGTTACTTTAGATAATATAAAAGTCATTAGATAGTCTAAAAACCATTTTCTACACGTGACTGGTTGTATGTCACACATCCAGTAGGTAATGAATTTTGTCTATGTTAAAATACTTAATCTTTGTGTCACATGATATTTTCAGACACAGCATCTGGTGTGTGTGAACTGTTAGCTGCTCATCGTGAAGAACCAGACAACAAGGAGACTATAAACCACATATTTGTGTCCTTACTGGAGCTCCACCTTATGTTTGAACTGGACAAAATAATTCTGTAAGTTGTTTTAAACTTATTTATTTTACATTGATTGTGAAACTTAGGTAAAACCAGTACTAAGCAGATGCATATCTTGCTCAAGGACACTACACATAAATTGTGTTGCATGATTTTGCATTCTTGAGAACTTGTATACTTCATAACTTTTTTCAAAGGTATTTATGCAGTAGTAGTAATATATACAGCCAAACCTGTGTAAACTGTCACCTCTGTTAAGCAGCCAGTTCTCTTAAACAGTCATATTTGCTATTTCCCATGTCTATGCTTTTAGAGCAAATTAATCTGTATAAAGCAACAACCTGTCTTAAAAGGTCACTTTTGCTTCTTCCCTTGAATGGCTGCTTAAGACAAGTATTATATAAGCAAGGCAGTAGTTTTCACATTCTCACGCTTTTCAAGTGTTGTCAAATTTCTGTTGCAAATTTTGAATTCACATTGAACTTGGTGGCTTTTGCAAACTTTCTATGTACATGTATGTAAGTGTGATCTCATTTTTTGAGGCCGGGAAACATTTCAGGAGAAAATACTATTCAAGTTACCTTGTTTCTCATTGTTTTTGTTAGGTGAACGTCAGCCATTCTTTCCATTGGCTTCCCGCACATGGCCATTTGTGCTTTAGTTGCTTCTTTGAAGACTTGCTGTCCCCATCAGTAGCCATATTGTTTGCGGTTATTGTTTAAAATTGCCTCCATGGCCAGTTTCACCTCTGCGTTCATCATCTGAAAAAGTTATAATGAGAGTGTTTTCACTTAATCCTGTAAAATAAAATTTCTTTGGCTGTTCTGCTTATGTTATAGTGCTATTCCAATTCAGTTGTGTTGACCCGAGACAAGCGTTTAGTGAAATACATCAGCTGGTCATAGATATTGCATTATTACGACATGTATGTTGTTGTGTATAGCATAGGATATATATCAGGCCATGTTGTGGCTCAGCTGTAATATATCAGGCAGTGTGGTGGCTCAGCTGTAATATATCGGGCTGTGTGGTGGCTCAGCTGTAATATATCAGGTGGTGTGGTGGCTCAGCTGTAATAAATCAGGTGGTGTGGTGGCTTAGCTGTAATATATCAGGCAGTGTGGTTGATCAACTGTTTTATGTCAGGCCAGCTGTAATATATCAGGCAGTGTGGTGGCTCAGCTGTAATATATCAGGTGGTGTGGTGGCTCAGCTGTAATATATCAAGCTGTGTGGTGGCTCAGCTGTAATAAATCTGGCCGTGTGGTTGATCAACTGATATATATCAGGGCATGTTGTGGCTCAGCTGTAATATATCAGGCAGTGTGGTGGCTCAGCTGTAATATATCAGGTGGTGTGGCGGCTCAGCTGTAATATATCAGGCCGTGTTGTGGCTCAGCTGTAATATATCATGCTGTGTGGTGGCTCAGCTGTAATATATCAAACAGTGTGGTTGATCAACTGTAATATATCAGGCCATGTTGTAGCTCAACTGTAATATATCAGGCAGTGTGGTGGCTCAGCTGTAATATATCAGGCAGTGTGGTGTGATGGCTGAGCTGGAATATATCATGCTGTGTGGTGGCTCAGCTGTAATATATCATGCCGTGTGGTGGCTCAGCTGTAATATATCAGGCAGTGTGGTGGCTCAGCTGTAATATATCAGGTGGTGTGGTGGCTCAGCTGTTATATGTCAAACAGTGTGATGGGTCAGCTGTAATATATTATGCGGTGTGGTGGCTCAGCTGTAATATATCAGGCAGTGTGGTGGCTCAGCTGTAATATATCAGGTGGTGTATTGGCTCAGCTGTAATATATCAGGCAGTGTGGTGGCTCAGCTGTAATATATCATGCCATGTGGTGGCTCAACTGTAATATATCAGGCAGTGTGATGGCTCAGTTGTAATATATTAGGTGCGGTGGTGGCTCAGCTGTAATATATTATGCCGTGTGGTGGCTCAGCTGTAATAATATTTATTTTCAGTACTATAGTATTTCAGTTTCTTTTTTTGTTTTTTGTTTTTTCTTTTTTTACTTTTCTTTTTTAAGACGAATATTATAAACTTACTATTTGGAAATGATAATTAAAAAGAAATACAAGTAATGAACTTTACCTATTGACTGGTTACCCTTCAGATTTTTATTGCACCCTCCTGCCTTGTTACATGTTGCAGCATAGCTATGAGAACAGAGTTTGCTTCCAACATTTATTGCAATCACCTTCTTATGTTTTGTTTGCAACTCATTTATTGTTGTACTGACTTGAGTTGCTGGCTGCATTGGAGTTGTCTCCCCTGTATATCTCGGACTGTTTTGATACTGGGAATCCTACCTGGCTATAATAGAACAATCCCTGCCAAATCCACAGGCTTCATTGTTTTCGATGACCTGGCACAATGGCTTGGTGAAAACTAGCCTCTGCAACTTTTGTTGCTTTATCCGCTACAAAATTGCATTGATTTTGAATGGAGTTTAAGATGGAGCTTGTATTTTCAAACAAATCAACAGATATTGGACCAATTTTAGTGTCCAGCTGTCACGCTGCTACCGACTGGTTGATATCTGCTGACTTTGATCTACATGTACATCGACAAGTCTCAATTAGTTTGTAAAGATTATATGTTTCGCCCATAAAGCCACATTTAGCAATTTTAGTTTATCACATCATCCAAATGCTATATGCTTGTCAAATTCCATTTTAACCTTTAATTTTTCATTGCAGGTATCATACCAAAATCTGTTTTCTGTGTAGTTCTTTAATAACAATTCCACAGTCTTTCCAAAATGGAAAATACGGTTCCTTTTTTTTCACTTTCATCTTTACTACATGGTTTTAGTGCATCTTCCATAGCACTGACAGATGGCTTGCCTGACCTTAGAATCTTTGTGGCTGGTATATATTCTTATCAACTGCTACGGCCACCAAACCTTACTTCTTCGACTAGAACACCATTACGAAACCACAAACCACTTACATGGATGATGTCATACCTGAATGAACGTTACCAGTCAGTATGTGTCGATGGCAAACAATCACGTCCTGTGAATAGATTAGGAAATAGATTAAACAGTATTTTATTTAAAAATGTACATCATTTTAATACATATAACATTAATCACAATAACAAGAGTAGGTTTAGAATCTGTTTCCCATTGTTACATAACATTTAAGTTAATATTGACTCGACATCATCGATAACAGATATTTTGACTTAAGATGAATCAAGTAGATTATGTAATTCGTTGTTTTCATCATGATAAAAGTTTGTGAATAGCTACTTCAAAATATATAATACTTGTTAAGGAAATACTTTTCCACATCAGGCCAGTGCTGAAAGAACTCCATTGGTTGCTTGTGTATTATCGCATTCAATACAAACTGTTGGTTCACACCTATAAAGCCTTGCAAAATCAGTCTCCCGACTATATCAGAGACATGTTGGAGAAGTGCAGGCCAAATAGGGATTTAAAGCTGTGCCTAGGACAAGTACAAACCTGTTTGGAAATAGAAGCTTCCATTATGCTGCTCCTAGTTTATGGAACGCTCTTCCCACCAACATCCAAGACACTTCTAAACTAAAATGCTGTTAAAAACACACTTTTTTATACAATATATTATAGAAACTGAACTTTCTGGATATTTTAGATTTATTTGGTGTTTTACGGAATGGAAAAAAAGTTTTATGTACTTCAATGAACTGTCTGTAGTTTTAACTTTGGTATTTTTGTTGTTTTAACTGAACTGTTAACGATGACGTATCTTACTTATTCAATGACTGCAGTATATTTTTTACCTGCAACTTTTTGTAATATGTTTGCATTTTTTCCCTCAGGTTAAATGTGTTTCTAAGTATGTTGTTTCGTTTAATGTTGAAGAATATGTCTTTGTTTTATACACAGTATGTACTTTTTGTTTTGTAAAGCACTGCTGAGTGTATTTTATATATAAATACAGTATAATAGTGATAATAATAATAATAATAATATCTGCTCCACACAGTAAAATGTCTGACTTTTTAGCTGGACGAATATCCGGGAGAACTATTGCCATGACCCCGGCATTATTATCAGCATCATCTGTAGACACCCAGGTTAAACATTTGCGTTTAGTTGCATTTAAGTTTTGGTGTTTGCCTCCAATCTTAATCTTTGCATGGGTGGTGAGTTTTTTCCACAGGCGAGCTTTGTTGTCTTCTGCCTGTATGAAAAATCTACCCGGATTCCAGGCGGAGTCCAGGCGGATTCCGTGTGAAAATCACACGGAATCACTATTTTCCGCCCGGATTCCAGGCGGACACGGAAATTATGGCAAAAGTCCGTGTGGACATTCTGTCTTTTCCGCCCGGAATTTCAACCTCGAACACGGATTTTTAAATCTGAACAATTTTTACGCCCGGAATTTCTACAAGTCTGCCCGGAATTTCTATCTTAACACGGATTTTTAATACTTAAACGTTTTGAGAACACGGAAATTTCATACTTAGAAAAAAAAGAGCAACAAAATGTTACAATTCACACGGAAATCTCATACTTAGAAATTTTCAGTACCCAACATTTTGGACTCATCAAATGCATTAGGTTTATTCATTAGTTTTTAAATTAATGTTTGTAAATCATATGATATATAAAAATTAGCTTTTTGCTGATTTAATGTAGATTTTATTGATTTTCAATATAGTATATAATCATACTGTACCTTTAAGTTGTTTTTTAGACATTAATAATTAATACAAAATATCTTGAACCACAGCTACATATTTGACTTCATATGGTGCATTGCACTTGTTTTATAGAGTACAGAGAAGAGTCAAACAATTATAGAAAAGGGCAAGTATATGAAAACAGACTATAACCACTAATTACTGGTTTATTACAGTGTGAAATAATAATCAGAATACATGAATATATACAAAAAAAATGGCATTGTAGATACTTTAAGTTCACTTAACGCTGTATTCCTAAACTACCGTTTTTTTATTTTATTTTTTTTCAGTGGAAAATAAGTGCAAATTATTGGAAATTAGCACTGGTTACACATCATCCAAAAATATAAGTCAAATCACTGAGGTATAACAAATTAGCACCGACTCTACAAATACAGCATTTTGTCTTTTGGTATTGCATTTATTCATTAAATGAAATTCTTTAAAAAAAAATAAACACACAAAAAAAAAAAGAATTATTTTTAAATTTTAAATGTGAATGAGAACGGTACAAAGCAAATAGAATGTTAATGGAAGACTTCACCAAGTTTGTAATTAGAAATCTTGGTTTTTGTTCTTTTACGGTCTTAATCTTTGGTAGTAAGCAAGTCATGGTGTCTTGATTTATTAGTTTAATAATATAATAACATAGTAATTTTCAATACATTACAAGAAATATCACAGAAAAATAAACAAGAAAAACATTATTTCCTGTTTTTCCATAGTATTAAAATCAGTCCCCTTACTAGGCCCCAATGGACCGTATTCCCTTTACTTTAACAAACTCGAAAACCTGATTGATTGAGATCATTTAAAAAAAATATAAATAAATTTGGTCTCTCAGTTCCTGTGAAGATTTTTATGTAAGAGTGACCTTGACTTTATTTAACTCAAAGTTAATCTTAAATCACTTAAACTATTACTTGAGAACCTTAAATTCACAAACTTTCATCAAATTATGTAATAGGAAAACAAAAGTTGTCAAAGGCAATATTTTTTTTCTATTGTTTAGCAAAAGTGACCTTGACCTTGACCATGACCTGTTTTACCATCACAGTAATCCCTTTCCTTTAAAAAAAAAAGAACATAAATACAATATTTCAATCAAATTTATTTAAAAGTAAATTAATTTATTACATATTAATATTCAATTTACATAACTATATAAATTAATATTATTTACTGTCTTACACTAAGCATTGTTTATTCAATTATTCACTAGTTCACATGTTATCTTATCTACTCTAAAACCCTATAAATGCATCACCTATTTCCCATGTTGTGATGACAATAATAAACACATGTTATTAAAAATAGGGAAAATTAGTCATATCCACACCTGCAAGCTTTGGCCTGTAACGTATTATTTCATTGGTCCTCCTTTTGAAATTCAACCAATCATATTGTCGCTTACATGAAATGGCAGTTATAACTTTTAGTAAACACGAGTGTTTTGAAATTGAAATTGCTTTCGTGTTGTGTGGCTATAGTAAAGATTTTGTGATTTTGGATACAGTAAAGAACCCATACATACACTCCAAATGAACCAGCTGTATCTGCTGATAAACTATCCAAAGGTCAAGAAAGTGTCACTGTTTACAGATCTAATTTATACCAACAGCAGCAGATATAAACGTGTAATGATGTCTCAACCACCAGGGAAGAAATACATGCATCACATGAGTAATTAACAGGTTCGTGTTTTTTTGTAATGAAATGCATTTGTTTACATGTATACTTTGATAATATTTTTCATAGCAACATATATGTTCATATTTTTTATAATTATAAAAAATTGTGAAAACCCATGACATTGTCAGTGTTTTTTCCCCCCATGAACAGTGATGAAAATTTGTTTTTTTCTTCTTCTTCAGTTTTTTTATCAGTTGAATAGTAAAATCTTGTGTAAACCAAAAAAATTACCCAATAACAATAGCAATGAATAATTTTGTTGTTATTGTATGGTGTTTAGCGTCGCTTTCAACAACTTTTCAATCATATCGTGACGATGTCTGCTTGAGACAATATTCTGAGTGCTTTCACACTGGAGTATCATACCGCAGACACATGGTATGATACCCCGACCAGTCATATTATATGCCCAGACTTTAACTCTCCTCAAAATGTTGAGCATCAAGCTAGGAAGCTTCTAGTACCATTTTTTAAGTCTTTGGTATGACCCGGTCGGGGAAAATAACCCATAACCTTCCGCATGTGAGGCGGACCTCTACCACTAGACATCACTGGGGTCTGTTTAATTTTGTAAATTTTAAGTCAGTTTATGTTGTTAAGAGAGACAAACTTTCAATTTCATTTGCTTCTTTATCCAAGTTCAGAATTCAGAATATAAAAGTATAAACTTATGATAATTTGACAACAGATTTTATGATGTGTTTGAGTTACAATTATTTATTTATTGTTTTTTGTGTTTAATATTTCAGATGCCACAAAGTGTGGTGTACACCTCTACTGTTTGCAATCAGTATTTGCCGATGAAGGAATGGTACCAGCAAGACTGAAGTGTATTAGTTGAATGACAGTACATAACCCTGCCAGATGACAAGCCGGACATGATGCGAATATAGTTTTGGATGAGTGAAAAGAATTATACACATCTTTTGAATAGACTCGAACATCTGAAGACAGCCTATGCCAGTGCAGCTTGAGAGAATATTGAGTGAACTTCAGAATGTGCCAAACATCTAAATTATGGAAAACATTTGGTAAAACTTAGTGGCGGAGCTGTTGTGGCTCAATCACTATTGTTATTCTTGCGGACAGCTTTGTACATAAAGAAGAGAACTTACCTATATATTAACAATTAAAAAATCAAAAGGAGGAACAACTATATTGAAAAAAGAAAGCACATCCACTTGTGTTTTCTGAGTTTCTCACCTTGATAATAGTAGTGATGGTTAGACCTGCTATATTTAGAATTGCAGAATATGGTCACACTGTACAAGCTGTGACTCGAAACAATTTGTGATTGATGAACCAAATGTCAATGAAAGCAATACCTTTATGCACAAAAAAATGCTGTGGTGTATCTATTAGCTCTGTAAATTATTGATTTCTTATTTAGTTTGCATTGTAGTTAAGTACAGTTTACACTAAATTGAATTGATTTAATTTGGTAAACTAATGATATAACTTACATATGAATGACAACAGAAACACTCTGTCCAATAGCCCCCCCCCCCCCCCCCCCCCCCCCCCCCATTTACTGTTGTAAATAATATTTTGGGAAATTTACTAACACAGTGGGAAGGGGGCATCTGACTGAGTTTGAAAGTTTGCGAGAGAAACTGTTGAATTAACGCTTGCAAATGAAAATAATTTGTAAATGATATTCATAAGCATTTTTGTTGTCATTCTTGTATTATTCTGATTTAGTTTCATTACGATAATATAGTTTCATTACAAAGTGAGTTTGTAAACTAATAGATGTTGAAGATCAAAAATATAGAAATGTATATTGGAATGGTTTAGTATTGATTATTTTAATGATTGCAAAACAGAAATTTTAAATATAAAGAACTTTTTATGTCTTTACCAAGTCATTATCAATTGGCTTGAACTTTATTCATCACATGATAACAGTGTTTTATTTTAACATAAATTTTATATTTATAGGGTATGACTTTTTCTTATCTCGAGTGGGTGAGGGGTGGTTCAACATTTAACTTTTATTTTTTTTAATATACTATTCTTTGATTTAAACTCTAACACTATGATGGTTTTTTTTAATATATAACATGAATATATTATATTTTTGTTTATTTTTAATAATTTACTATTCATTGGTTAAAATATTGCGCCAAAGTAATATGAATGATTTGTTAACTGAAAAAAAATTGAAGTACCCTTAATGGATATACTTTTACAGGAGACCTTCCTCCATCCATTCAAAAACAACATGCTTTCTTAAAATCCATCAGTATGATTCATTATATAAATTGTCATATACAAACTAGGATTGAAATGAATTAGAGACATTGTTTTTGCTATTGTGTTTTAGTTTAATACATTTTAAAAGCCTGTATAAAAATTGTATAAGACAGAACCTGCCAAATTTTATTTTTCTGTCCATTTCTTTAATTTTAACTCTACTGGCCAAAGGCCAGCAGGGCTTATGTCATGGTAAATTGTCCGACGTCGGTCTGTTAGTCTTTTTCTTGTAAATGTGATAGCACTTATTTTTCATTGAATCTTAACCAAACTTGCACACCAGTTATATAATCACAATATCTCAGACAAGCTCTTGAATCAGCGCGATTCGAGCACATTTTACATGAAACTTACAGATTTTTTCTGAAAGTTCAAGGCCTAGACCTTACTTTTTTTTTCATGTTGCATTGCATGAAGCCTCAAGGTCGCCCAAAATATTTGTTCAAGTTGGGGTCTCTGGGGTCAAATTTAAGGCTGCAACAGGTGTCACTTTTACATAGAGTTACATAGGGAAAAGGTTGTAGATGCAATAGCACCATCATTTTTCATTGAATCTTAGCTAAATTTGCAAAGCAGTTATAACCACAAGATCTCGGATGAGTTCTTAAACCAGCATAATTCAACCATAAATGCTTCCGTCACAGGGCTCATAAGTACATTTTAAGTGAAACATTAAAAAAAACATATTCTCTAAAAGTTCAAGGCCTAGATTTTAGATATTTTATGTATAGCATTGCATGGTAGTCTCCAAAAAATGTGTTGATGTAGAACTTACAAAAAAACATTTCCTCTGAAATGTTCATCTGTCCTGATGTTGCAAGTAGAGTTATTCATGTCCTTTTGATCCTAACGTTTCATTTATCCATTAATAATTTCATATATGCCAGATGGTACCGTAATTTAAAGGGGCAAGATTTAAAAAGCAGCCGTATACCATCTTGTTTGGAATTCATATACCTACAGAATGACTTATAGAATTTTTACATGTAGGAATGCAATGAATTTGAAATTGTGTTTGCTATTTGTGTTTCAGATTGTTAATAAATGTTAAACGAATCATATCATTTTACTTTTTGTATCAGCTATAGAATAGAAAAATGCATATTTCATGGTAATTTGTCTGTCCATCCTTTTTGTAGTCAATACAATTTTTTTTATATAAATTTTTATATATATATATAAAAAACTGCCTGGACATTTGTAAAGCCTGTATACATGGATATTCTGATAGTCCGGGCGGAATTCTAAAAATCCGCCTGGACATTTTAAAATTCCACCCAGACTTTTAAGAATTCCGCCTGGATATTTTAGAATTCCGCCCGGACAATTTAAAAGTCCGCCTGGACATTTTAGAATTCCGCCTGGATATTTTAAAAGTCCGTCCAGACATTTTAAAAGTCCGCCCGGACATTTATAAAGTCCGCC
This sequence comes from Panopea generosa, assembly GCA_029582155.1. NCBI lineage: Eukaryota > Metazoa > Mollusca > Bivalvia > Adapedonta > Hiatellidae > Panopea > Panopea generosa. The sequence continues at coordinate 73,493,396 of CM055902.1, read as the reverse complement.
TGGACATTTTAAAATCCACCTGGAAATTTTTCCGCCTAGGTATTTAATTTCCAGGCGGAATAATTCTATAGAATTCCGCCTGGACATGGTCACATGACCCGGATTAATTTAAATATTTCGTCGATTTTACTATATAAATGTTACTAAAAATAGAAGTCCGTGTCAACTTAGTTTTATTCGCCCGGACATTTAGTCCGCCTGGAAAATTATTATTTTATCAGCCTGGATTCCGGGTGGAATCCGCCTGGAAGTTTTCGTACAGGTGACAACTCTCGTTGTCTTGTATGATAACACTATCATAAATGTATTTTGTTATTCTCTTCAGTGTGGTTGGTTGATTACTGGAATCAATATCAGACCATCTTTCCATGCAAGTTAATAATCTTCTTGGATCAAATCTTTTTTTGAATGACAATTTTTTATGCCCTTTAACTAGCATTTTTGAACCATTTTGTGTATTTCACATATTTACTGATTTTCTGATTTTTTTTTCACCACAAAATATATTACTTCCTAGCTCTTTCACAAACATTTGACAATTGATTTATCTTTATCTTATCTACTTGTCTCCATACAGGAACATGCAGCAGCTAACTGTACAGTAATTGGATGTTTGGACAGTGTCACCTGGGAAGATGCAGTGTGTATACATACAGATTATAAACAGATTAGTCAGACACGTAAATATATCTACAAACAATGAAGTTCATTTGGAAGCAGAAATAAAAAGTTAAAAGACAATGTTTTGTTAAATAATAGCAGAATTATTAAAAAATCATGTAATTCCATATATAGGCATATATTTGAACATCAGCAATACATACTACTACATATACAATGAAACATATTTAATTAAAACAGAATAATCATTTCAGAAAGTATATTATCATTTTTAAAGCAATTTAATTGACTGCCTCAGAAAAAGAGATATTCATGATCTGGTGATACCATGTTGGTGCAGTTTTGTTAAGTTTTCATGTTTACAGAAACCACCATAAACTGCACTGGATACCCTTCCTAATTCTAACCCTAATTTTAAAAATTGTGATTAGCAAAAGCAAAATATGTAATTTTATGTAGAGAAATAGTGCAAGTTTTAGCAACAAATTTTTCAGTGAGTTGAGGCAGACTGGTCTGCTCTTCATTAGGTCTTACTTAAGAATTACCTCCCTTACATGACAGTAGCAAATCTATTATGCTTGAGAAATTAGAGCTGTGTAAATTGGTTAGGCATATTTCTGTTTTGAAAATGATTTAAATGTTCATGTTTTTCCTTCAGATGAGAAGAATTGAACATTGCCATGAGTTGTGCCAAGTTTGGATGACATTAGGTGCTGTTTGATTAAGATATAACAGTTTGAAGATGCGTAGACTGATACACTGCAAGAAGTGGACAGAATTGTCAAAAATGAAGTGGTGTCATCAATCCATTGATATTATGGTCAATCCCATAGTTGGAGCAACAAATGACAACCTATGGAAACAAGGTGCTTTTAGAACCTTTGGTAATCAGAGAAAATTAATACATAAAAATATGTCACAATTAAAATATTAAAGGTATCTCAGTCATGAATACAAGCTTTCTCAGTTTGCTGATGACACTTCAGCTGTCCTAGACAGTTCAGAAACATCATTAAATGAAATACTTAAAGAATTATCATTTTATGCAAAAACATTATAATGAGGGAAGATATTATAAACTTAGGAAACATTATACAGATAAGTTAGTATCAAAATATGAAAAACCTTTTTGGAAAGATGTACTTAAAGCATACTCTATGATTTTAGACTATAGTAAGCCAAATGCAAATACATTTTTATCAAATTCATTGTTTTTTAGCTCTGCTGGCCAAAGGCTTATGTCATGGTAAATTGTCCATCATCCATCATCCATTGTCTGAAGTCTGTTGCCCCCCCCCCCCCCCCCCACGTTAACCTTTTTCTTGTAGACGCGACAGCACCTTCATTATTTTATTTTACATGTAGCATTGCATGGGGGTCCCCTAAAAGATTTGTTGAAGTCGGGTCCCTGGGGTCAAATTTGGGGCTGCCACAGGGGTCATGGTTTTTCATAGAGTTATACATGTATAGGGGAAATGTTTTAGATGCGATAGCTCCTTCATTTCTCATTGAATCAGAATTAAACCTGCACAGCAGTTATATAACCATAATATCTCGGAAGAGTTATTAATAAAATCCATCTATAAATGGCAAAGTTACAGGCCAGACACGAAATTTCGGACGGAAGAACGGATGGACAGACGGACGAACACTGCGATGAAAAATGGTACTAGAAGTTTCATCGCTTGACTTTCAGCATTAAAAGGATAGTTATAGGTCTGGTCGGTCCGGTGTCAGTATAATGGGACTAGGTGGGGTATATAAATTGGTATACATATTTCAGTTGGCCACGTTCTAAATTTAAACAGAAGGTTAGGGGGGAATAGCGGCAGTGCATCTGTCTATTTTAAGAATACATTATTAAATCATATAATTAGCGTGTTTGTTCAGAGACATATAAACAACACATTTTGAACGTTCACGCCTGATTGCCCAAAAAGTGCGCTAGTACAAGTTCTTGAAATTTACATATTTTAAACTTCATTCATTTTACTATAATATGATAGAAATGCTCGCGATTGTTTGCCAGATAATGAATGAACTTTAAATTATACATCTAACGGATGGACGAACATACATAAAATACAAATTAGACAGACAGTCAGACCGCATCGCACCGCACCACACTAAAACAATCGATGCAATTTAACTATATTTTTGCATTAATAAAACAGTGCGACATTAAGCGTTTGAGTTGCGACCTATACCGGTGGTACAAATCTTGTGACATTTAGCGGCAGAGGATTTGGCGACATATAACGATGGTCGCGACATTTAGCGTCAGTCTTGCGACATATAATGTTAGTGCGACATTTAACGTTGGTTGTGACATTCAGCGTTAGTGCGACGTATAACGTTGGTTACGGCATATAATGTTAGTGCGACATTTAACGTCAGTCTTGCGACATATAACGTTAGTGCAACATTTAACATTGTCACAGATGAGCAACTGAAAACACTGATCTAAATTTCAGGCGACATATTTGTCAAGTTTTAATCTTGGATCTGTCTATCATGCGGAAGGTTGTGGGTTCGATCCCTGGACCAGTCATTTAAGCTTCCTCGCTTGACGCTCAGCATTGAGAGGAGAGTTCTAGGTCTGGTCGGCCCGGTGCAGTATAATATGACTGGGTGGGGTATCATACCATGTGTCTGCGGCATGATACTCCAGTGTGGCAGCGCTAAGAATACTGTTTCATGTAGACACCGTCGCGATATGACCGAACATTGTTGAAAGCGACGCTAAACACATACAACAACAACAACAACAACAACATTAATTTTGGAAGCACATCTCGTCCTGAGCCAACCAACTTATTATTGTGATTTTGGTATCAAAAGATAGGAATTGACTGTACTTTGGGTGGTGAACTTTTCTTTTTTAGATTTAAAGAAATTAAAAACAAATGAGTTACAGTTATTTTTTGTGATCCTTTTCTTAATTTTAGACAATTTATAAAGTGAAAAATATGAAAAAATCCTAACTAATCAAATACACTAACCTTTTCGGTTTAAAAAAACAAAATTTCATAAAAAAAATCCGACATTTCTCGTTTTCAAACCGTAATGATTTAAATTTAAAAGAAAAACATCAAATGATTGATAAATAAAATTAGTCATCAAATTTATCAGCTTTACTTTGATACTAAAAATATTAAATTCAGATAAAGATTCAAAGAGTTATTGAAGCAATACTACAGGTGCCACCTGAAATTTGAGCCGTGTAGATTATATTGATATTAGCCTGCTAGTCTCTGTTACAAGTGTAATTAAGTCACTGATTACTTTAAATAATAATGGTTGTATTTGGTTTTAATTAAAAACAACAACACTAACACTTAAAATCTGCCCAACAGCTAGCTATATAAAAGACAATGCAACATGTCAGAGTTAAATAATATATTACTTCATACTTATATAGTTCAGGTTTCATTGTCATGTAAAGTTGCATATTCAACTCATGTCATATGTCATAGTTAAATGTCATGCTATTATGTCGTGTTCCATATTCATACCAATTATTACTTGCTGACATTTTTTGTTTATATTAATTTCATGCTTGTTCTGTATATTATGCTTAATGGTTTTTGTTTCTCAATGGGAAATAAAGAGTTACCAACATACTGAAACTAATTCCTTCTTCTGCACGTGTTATATTCCAGGTGAAGAATCCACTTTATATAAAAAACATGAAGTCCAGTTTAGTTGAATATGATTTTCAAACACTTTAGTAATAATATACGACACTATAACAAATACTCGCACAGGTCCGACTGTGTAGATAATTATACGCTTTGGACTGTTGTGTGGATATTCCGTGCAATGAATTGTGTAGTACAGACCTACAAACCCGTGCAAATAATGATGCACAGCTGAATTCATTTGAGCATGAATGATTAACTCTACAGGGGCGGATCCAGAATTTCAGTACAGAGGGGACGTACTTAGTGGACGCAACACAAAATCTGAACGAGCACATATATCGGTAGAAATATAGTAAATTAAAAAAAAAATGGAATTTTAAGGGGTTTTAAGGAATATATCCGCCATTGCTTTTTGTAAAGCATTGTAAAGGCCTAATAACGCCCGGTCAGTGCGTATACCACGGTCCATGTACATATAGAAACATGCCAATATCTCGTACTGTTGATTTTTTAATTACACATTTAAACAATTTTGAGTGTTTATGTAATGTTCATATATTTGATATCACAGAGTATTTGGAAAACTGTCCTTAACGCGTTCTTAGAAATGTAATATGAATATGAGCGTGAATTAGTGTGTACATTGTATGGCATACCAACAATGTATATTGTTTTTTTAAGGTGTTTGAATTAAAAAATACATATTTGACGATTTATCGGATAAGCTGACTTCCGGTGAAATTGATATAAGTAATTAAACTGTTTTTCTGATATTGTTTAAAATATCTCATTCCAGTGTTTTGGCAAAACATTTTCTTCAAAACTGTGAATTGTTAAAAAAAGACACCATAGTTTAATGACAAAAGTCGAGAGACAAGGCGTGATTTTTTTTAAATTGTAAACACATATGCATAGTTCTAGTTCTATCCAGGAAGACTGAGAGCGTGATTTGCCTAAGTTGTTTCACAATCGATGTAATATAAATAAGTTTAAACGTCTTCTGTAGATTACAGTGAGGATTATAGAGGAGCGTTAAACATTAGTTTGACAGTTGCTCAGAGATGATTACTGCAATAATTGTCACATTCAAAAGTCAAATGTAAAACCAAGTAATAATGAAAGAGAGAAAAACACTTGTTCAGTGTCATATTGAAACTTATCACTTTGGGCACTAAAAAAAATAAAAGCAGCAGTGGTCTCGTGGTCGAGTGTACTCCTCGCATGCGGAAGGTTGTAGGTTCAACCCATGACCGGGTCATACTAAAGACTTGAAATATGGTATAAGAAGTTTCCTCGCTTGGCGCTCAGCATTTGGAGGATAGTTCTAGTTCTGGTTGACCCGGTGTCAGTATGATGGGACGGGTCGGGATATTATACCATGTGTTTGCGGCATGATACTCCAGTGTGGCAGAGCTTAGAATACTGCTTCAAGTAGACACCGTTGTGATATGACTGAAAAATTGTTAGAAGTGACTCTAAACACCATACAACAATAACAAGTTGTTAAAAGAATATTACAACAAATACGATAAGTAGATAGTTTTCCAAAAGTAATTCATTTATTTAACAGCAATCAACACACATTATTATCATTTCCTGGATCTAGTAAGTAGTTAACAAGACACCTTAGGATCTCTGTTACTGATTACTTCCCCACATATTCAGAGGTGGAAGATTCAAAGTTCCGAAACAAAATTCTTGGACAATCATCACAGATATTATAGGCAGGCTGTGATCTAAAGTACCAATTCCTGGAATGACAGTCAAATACATCTACTACAAATGCAGCCATACTTGGCACAATAGGTGGAAATGTTATGTTAATAATAAATGGAGATCACATCTTGTTGAATGGTCTTGAAGCTCTGAATAGTTCAAAGTTATGTAAAGTGGCTACATAGTTGTGACAGAGATAAAATTAAATCCTCTGGCCCATTCAATACATTTAAAGTCTCACTTAAGAATTCCCTCCCTTACATGACGGTAGCAAGATTTTTTGTAAAGTTTGTTTGAATTGATTGGGTTTTAACAAAAATATTTTTGTTGAAAATGCATAAAACTGTCATAGTTTTTATGAGAACATTGGAACGTTGTCATGATTTCTGCCAAGTTTGGATGACATTGGGAACTATTTGATGAAGCTATAACAGTTTAAATATGCGTAATGATACACTGCAACAAATGGGCATTATTGTCATACATGAAACGGTGTCGTCAAACCATCGAAATTGTGAAATAGCAAGACAGACAGTCTGTGTAAAACCTAAACAGATATTCTCCATCTTTGTTGTTTGAGACCAAAGTACTATATTACAAAAACACACTGCCATTATATTCATTTGGTGCAGTTGAGATTGAGACCGAGATTATGGAATGGTTATTAGTTAAATACCATTCCATATAAGAATGATTGTGCAAAAAAGCATTTTAAAAATACAGGATCTGGTTTTGTAAACTGTAAGTTTCATTTGCAAATATACGTGTATGTGATTCTACTTTATAACTAATTAATAAATAATTATTTCTGATCAGTCAAAATCTGTGACCACTCCTAATGACATCATAAATTTAAATAAAGATGACATCACTTTAAGTTAATTCTGTGATTCGATTATAGATTTCCAAATGCAATTAGTGTGCAAATGTATTCGAACTCTAGTCAGAATAGTTCTGCAATGAGTACATTGTCGTCCTAAAAATTGAATAGTTTTGAAATATTTGAATATTTTTATATTTTTCAATATAAAAGTATTTTTGATATTACAATACTATTTTTACAGATTTTGTATTTAAAGAATTTTTAATTTAAAAAACACAAAACGAACACAGTTTCTAAAAAAAATCTATGTCTGGCATCGAGCCCTCGAGATACAAGCAACTCGTGTTATATATAAGAAGCTAACATATCACTTAAATAAATACATACTCATTAAGGAATCTGTTTGATTATCATTATTTAAAAGTTATTCAAACAATAGAACTTGTTATTTTTAATCGGGTTTAACACCATTACCAACACATTTGCAGAAGAAAATTGTTTGCCTGGACTTATTTTTTAGTAGATTTTGAGAAGGCATTCGATTCACTTTCTTGGACATTCATATGCAAAGTTTTGAAATTCTTTAAATTCGGGGAATCAATTATCTCTTTGGGTCAAAGTTTTTTATAAAGATGCAAAACTGTCAGTTTCGCAAGCTGGTAAACTATCACCATTTTTTAACATAGGAAGGGGTTGCCGGCAAGGAGACCCACTATCTCCTTAATATATATTCATACTTTAGCTATAAAAATACGTCACAATAAAAATATTAAAGGTATCTCAATAAACAGTCATGAATACAAGCTTTCTCTGTTCGCGGATGACACTTCAGCTATACTAGATGGTTCAGAAACATCATTAAATGAAAAACTTAACGAATTATCCTTTTATGCAAAAACATCAGGTCTTAAAGTTAATTTTGACAAAACGCAGGTAGTATGGATAGGAGCTAAAAAATATAGTCTGGATTCAATTAAAACAAAATGGAAATTAACATGGGGCAGCAACACTTTTAAATTATTAGGTATTCAATTTAATGTAGATCTTGACAAGATAATAGACATAAACTATAAAGACAAAATATCAAAAATTCAAAACCTTATTAAACTATGGAAACATAGATTTTTAACTCCACTAGGTAAAATAACTGTCATCAAAACATTATTGTTACCAACCCTTAACATTTGTTTATTTCAATTCCAAACCCATGTGAGTTAACCATTAAAAAATTAATGATATGTTTTATGATTTTTATGGGCAGGATCAGCAAAAATAAAAAGTAGTGTTATACTCAAACAATATAATGAGGGAGGATTAAAAATGATTAATCTTAAAGCTTTTATAAATGGACTAAAATCAACTTGGATCAGAAGACTTACAATTAAAAATGGGTCATGGCAACATGCAATGAAACATATCATAAATATACAAGATATTATAAACTTAGGAAAACATTATACAGAAAAGTTAGTATCAAAAATGAAAAACGTTTTTTGGAAAGGTGTTCTTAAAGCATACTTTATGATCTTAGACTGCAGTAAGCCAAATGAAAATTTATTTTTATCTAATGCATTGTTTTTTAACCCTTATATTAAAATTGGAGGGAAAGACATTTTTTATGAGAAATGGTATAAAAAGGGTATAGCCTTTATCAATGATCTTGTAAAAAATACAGGAGAATTTTATACATATGAAGAGTTTGAAAAACATTATAATTTAAAAACAAATTTTATTCAATTTAATGGAGTAATTGCTGCCATTAAAGGCTTTGCAACAAAATTTAATATTAAAATGCCAACCTTAAAAATAGCATGTCCATTTATTCCCTTTAATATTCATCCATTTATCAAAGACATTCAAGGATCAAAATGTCTCTATAATATTCTCAATCAAAATAATACAAAACCAACTTCAAAAACAAAATGGGAACTTATTTATACTATTGAAGACGAAACATGGTCTGATATATACACATCTCCTTTCAAATGTACAAAAAATACAATGCTACAATGGTTCCAAATACGAATTAATCACAGGATTCTCCAGACAAGAAAATTTTTATATATGATAAATATTGTTGACAGTCCTATTTGTAAATATTGTCAAATGGAAGAAACCTTGACACACATGTTGTGGTCATGTCCTGCTACACAATCGCTATAAAAGGAACTTAAACTTTGGCTATCCATAAAACATTTCAAATTAACACTGATAGAAGAATCATTTATATTCAATACAGGAAATAAATTATCCAACACAAAACTTCATATAATACTTGAAACTAAATATTACATATTCTATACTAAACGGAATCAAAGTTCATTAAGCTTAGACACACTCAAGAAACGTCTGGAAATATCATATGAGATCCTTAAATGCATATTTGTAAAAAATAATAACATAAATTTATTTGAAAATAAATGGTCAGACTTTACAAATGTTTTCATGTAATCTTTTTACATTGCCTGCAGCACTATTTTTGATATCGATTAACCAAGGAATTGACAATGAACATGCCCAATAAACTTATACAAAATATTTATATTCTTACATAAATAGACTGAACATCAATTAATCAGATGGAGTGAACATTTTTTTTTTCTTCATTTTTTAAACTTTAACAGATATAATATATTTATTTCAGCTTCTTTAAGAATGATATCTTAGTCATGTAGTTTATTAAATTATTAAAAATTGTAATTTTTACATCACATCTACTTGACACATTTACTCCATATTTTCTATGATTATACTTTATTGCTTTGTACGGTGTGACAGGGGGTGGTCCTCCCCGACCCTTGTCTCACCTATGACGGGGAGAATAAATGGGTCACCTTAAGGTGGCTGAAAAAAAAATCATTTCAGTGTATATCCAGTTTTATTGATGGAGAAAGACCTCAGAATGAATCTGAGTAAAACCACCGACCTTCTACGAGTAACTGGCTTTTTTCACATAAAGTGAAGAGAGCGGGACTCGATTCTACGACCTAAGTGATATTGAGACGGCGCCTTAGACAACTCGGCCACGGAGGACCATCATAATAGTTTAAGTGGTTAGTTTTACCATCGAAGCATTATACAAAGTGTTTAGTTTAGCTGAAAAACGATACTATGTTCATTGGTGGAAATCAATTGTAAACAAAATGAATTAAAATTATTTAAGTCTACACTGCTAAAATGCAATATACACTCGGGGACTTTGAACACGCACCACTTACATATACAAGTAATTTTAGTCAGAAAATGTCATCCGATTTCAAATTACAAAACTCACAGACGTCAATAAAGAGTGCATGTAGCCAGGCGAATGGTTTATACACCCGTTATTGACGCCTGTGAATTTTCACTTTTGGGGGTAGCTTCGAAAATTGAAGAAAAAAATGCATAAATAATTTAAGTCTCAGTCATGGAATTTTGTCAAGAGATGGCACTCTTGACGTATATACACATTCTTTGAAATCGGATGACATTTTCTGCATTAAAATTACCTGTTTTCAAAGTCCCTCAGTGTAAACACTCCAGATCATTGTAGTAGTTATTGAGGAGTAAATCATTTTCAAAATATACATGTAAGCACACAGGTACCAAAGTGGTGCAGTGATTGTTATATTATTAATATTTTATATGTTACAGCCAGATCTTCAAATTATGTTATACAATGTACTAATCTGTTGTGTTCTATAATATTACCCGCATTTTTTATTTGCGGGGAATAGTTCAAGCTTAAAACCCGTTAAATGGACCGCCGTACGCTACTCAAAAATGGCCAAATTTGCCTTTGATATATCTAATAATTACATGGTACTTGCTGCCACTACTTACCTGCTAGTCTGAAACAAGCCTGGAAAAAACTATTCTAAGGACGCCAAAGTTTCGAACACTGAATACAATGGTGAGAAGTTGGTGCCATGATCGGAACTGTGCTATTGGGCGACATGATGTGTGACTAATGAACTCAGGATTCAAATACCCTCCAAAACTCCTGTATAGCAACACCAGTATTATAAATGAAGTGCGGCCTTCAGATAATTGATTGATTTATTGATTAATTAGTTGGTTGGTTGATTGATTAATTGATTGATTGATTGGTTAGCGTCATTGTTATGCCGTCGAGGGCTAACAGAAGGTTCACCATTACTACCAGTAATACACCCCATCTCCCCAATTAACTTTCCCACTTGAATCAGCTGTGAGAGACAAATGATAACGAGACCAATGTCGTATACCGTTCATGACGGAGACTGTAACCGGGCGGAGATTCGAACTCACGACCAATGAATTGATAGTCAGACGCTTCCGACTCAACTAATCGGACCCGGCCTTCATAATAAAACTTATACATAGTCATAGCTGTAAATGTCCAAAATGTTGTCGGTATCACTCCATGTTTAAGTATAATTTGACATGTCAATATTATTTCAGAATGTGGTCCCTCGGTTGAAAATGACAAATTCCAGGTAACGGGGAAACGTAGACATGTTCGAGATAGGGGTTCCTGAAATACAATGCAAACTTCTATATCAAAGTAAAGCGACCGTTTATAACATGCCAGAAGAATTGTAAGTGGTCCCTACCCACAGCGACCTGCACGACCGAAAGTTTGACAGTTTGTAAGTAAAATTTAAACTCTCACGCATGGGCACAAACATACATTAAAATGTGGTGAAATTAAATGAATATAAAAAACAACGGTATCCATGGATACCATACAGAGGTAGTTACTGCCGGCAGATTGAAGTTAATGTTGATGTTTTGTGTTTCGATATTCGACATGAAACTAATCCTTACTCAGGCTGTCTTAACCGCTAAAATTGAAGACGCACATAATAATTGAAAGACAAAAATTGAATACAAAACAGTTAAATGGTGAATAAGTAAAATAGGTGATATCATTACATCGGATGAATTCTGAAATAGTTTTAAGCCACGTGCCAAGTAAGTATCACAATGTATGATATTTTATATATTATACGTATGTCTGTGTGAAATTTGTACTTAATCCGAATGGTTGCATACATGCGTGCTATTTTATGTAGCACCAGAACGGTTCTTTAATGACATTGACCTTCACCTGTCTGTTCTCTTGTGGGAAATTCAGCTATATGTCGCAGGTTTTTTTATTACGTATGTTTCTTATTTCTAAGTTTTTGGAAATAATCGAACTGGAATCTACGACCTGTAGCGGTCACGGAGCGGGTGGTCCAGTGGTAGAGCACCGAACCCATGATCGGAGGGTCGTGGGTTCGATCCTCCGCCGCGGCTATGTGCGGTGTCCTTGAGCAAGACACATTTTCCGCAAATGCTTAGTACTGGCTTTACCCAGGAAGACTTCGAGCGTGATTTTCCTAAGTTGTAAAAACTTGTTTCACAATCGAAGTAAAATAAATAAGTTTTAACTAAATGATCTTGAGACGATACCTTAAAACACAATTTAAAATGAATGTTGCTGTTTTACCCAGTTAATTACAATGTATAAACTATTGTTTTTATACAGCATGCCCGGGCCGTTAATTTTTTTTAAAAAAATGTGCCATAAATAATATATTTCGTTTATGCTGCATTGATGTTTCACCCTCAGTAGCCACCGTACTACAATTTTAGCTGTGATTCCCGAAAAGACGTCACCAGCCTCGTTCTCGCAAAGAGCTCGAGAACTGGTTACGTCATGGGAAAGTGTCAACAAGTATAATGAACGCAATGTAATCATGGTTTTGCATTTGAAAAAAAGGATGTATTCGTGTAATGTTGGCACACCAAACAAACAGGTAAGATCTGTGTTTGCTTTTGATTTGTCACGATGATCGTTTAAGTTACCGAGAACTGGTAACACCAGGGTACGTCTAAATTTGCGCCCGCACGTGTTGTAATAATGTTCAACAAAACATGGCCGTCAATATCGAATCTGCTGACCGAGCGAGTTTATAATATTCATAAACACAACTAACGATAATGTTTTCAAGATATGGCATGCTTATCAGTAGTAAAGTGTGTTTCGCTGTAATAAAACATCGTTTTATGCAGTTGTCACATGACACAGGGTGAATGTTCTATCGACGGAGCTAGACTGCTTGAATGAATTCTGGAAATTGGAATATTACAAAACAAGTAATTCTAGATGTTTAGAGTATAGATCTAGTTGTGTAGAGATAACCCACAGACAGGAATAACGGACATTGGTCCCCCACCCCTTCATAGTTTTTTTCAGAAATATTTTTTTTATATATATTTTTTTTTCAATCTGTGTTCAATACACAGGACCTATCTTACTTATCTTTTGGATAGCTATCGATATAAAGTAAATTAACTACATATAGCTATCCAAAAGCTATAGTAAGATGGGGCCTGCGGTTCAATCAACAAAGTTTAAAACATAAGTTGAGTAAAACTCTTTTACTACTAGCAACAGTCCACATACTCCCAACTGTTTTCTGACACCCGCTGTGCAAAAACTATAACGAATATTGAGCTAGCATTTCCGAAATAAGACCTTTTCAAATAGCCCATGTAGACTCTATTTGTAGTCAATAAATACTCATTTTCTCAGGAGACATATATATATATTATTAAGGCACTGATCAATCTGATCTTTTATATAATGAAATGCCAATTTTGTTATGTTACAGACGTGTGTGTGCGTGAGTCTGTGTGTGTACGTGTTCACAATGAATCTATATGTAGTCAATAAATTTTATGGGTCAATTTTACAATGTAATGAATTGTAATGCCACTTAGATATTTTACAGACACATGCGTCATATTCATGATGATACTATAAATACTAACTTTCTCGGTCAATCTGATTATCTATGTAATGAAAGGTCACTTTGTTATCTATTATACATTTTTATCCTCGTGCGTGCGTGTTTAAAATAACTTAATATGTAGTCGATTTCTACTACTTTCTCCAGAGACATATACTGGTATGTAAGCATCTGACCTTTTATATAATGAAATGCAACTTTGATATATATTTTATAGACACGTGAGTGCATGGGTATGTGTAAGCACAGTACACAATGCATCTAGTCAGTAAATACTAATTTTCTCAGTCAATCTGGCCTTCTACGTAATAAAGTCATTTAAGTGTAATGCCTATCAGATATTTACAGATGTGTGCGTGCGTGCGTGCATATTCACAATGACACTACATATTATGTCGAATAAATACTAAATTTCCCAGTCAATCTGACCTTTTATGTAATAAAATGTAAGTGATCATTTGGCATATTTGACAACACCTGCTCACAATATCTCTTAACACTTGACAATTTACATTTTTTTTCTATTTTCAAGTTTCTCAGTATATGCTTGGGAATTAATTATCAAACACAACCCCCTACCCCCTCAAGTAACATGTTATGTTGCAGATACAAAATATAAGAAAAATTATTTTGTGTTGGATGAACCAAAAGTAGTTCCATAGAAAATTGACAGTGGTCTTTCAAGATGGTGTGAGTGTGAAAATGCACATGACAGGTACTATTGCAATGTGAACTTGTGAAGGGAATATATTTTCCCAAAGAATGGTGCAGAATTGAGTGGACTGGTAGCTATAACACACAGATGGGACTATTTCTTACACGGTAAGAATTTTGCATACCGTAATTTGGCTGATTTGGCCCCTGTATGTGAAATAGGGACACCTACTAAATTGGCTTTGAGCAAAATTGTGAAATTGGAAGCAGTAAATGCCCATGTTTTTAACTGTTTTTTGTGTTCTGCTTGAATTGAATATGAATTCTGGAAATTCTCATGGAGTTTGGAGCACAACTGTAAGTGCAACAGTCTATTGTGCTAATATTATGGTCTATGTGAAATTAATGGTGGGCCAGCTTCAGTACTGATGACATAGCAGAAAGTGATGTGAGGTCACATACATAAATGTTGCATTTGGAAAAGAAACCTGATGGGAACATAAGATATTGTCAGCTATTTTAATAAGCTCACTTTGCATGGAAGAGACTTTTTCCTACAGAAGTCACTAACATGCATTTCAAAACCTCAGTAATAAGCTAACTGGGTTACAAGAACTATCTCATGGATTGCAGAGACTGGGTGTGCTCAAGTACTGGGTCATAGTTCAGGATCTCAGGAAATCATTGGAATGGATATAATACATGTAACAAGTAACAGAGCTGACATGAAGATTTCTAAACTGATTTCACCAAGGAGAAATGTAGGGCAGCTATTGCCACTGCCCTCTCAGGAGAGGAAAATGTTGTTCCTCTATAACATCTGTTGGTGTTGTTGAGAAGTGGCTGCAACATCAGGACTTCACCCTCCAGGTGTCACATCTGCTGGTGTTGTTGGGACAGACACTGAAGTGGCTGCAATATCATGGACTTCACCCTCCAGGTGTCACGTCTGCTGGCGTTGTTTGGACTGGCACTGAAGTGGCTGCAACATCGTGGACTTCACCCTCCAGGTGTCACGTCTGCTGGCGTTGTTGGGACAGGCACTGAAGTGGCTGCAACATCGTGGACTTCACCCTCCAGGTGTCACATCTGCTGGTGTTGTTGGGACAGGCATTGAAGTAGCTGCAACATCTTGGACTTCACCCTCCAGGTGTCACGTCTGCTGGCGTTGTTTGGACAGGCACTGAAGTGGCTGCAACATCGTGGACTTCACCCTCCAGGTGTCACGTCTGCTGGCGTTGTTAGGACAGGCACTGAAGTGGCAGCAACATCATGGACTTCACCCTCCAGGTGTCACGTCTGATGGCGTTGTTGGGACAGGCATTGAAGTGGCAGCAACATCATGGACTTCACCCTCCAGGTGTCACGTCTGCTGGCATTGTTGGGACAATCATTGAAATGGCTGCAACATCATGGACTTCACCCTCCAGGTGTCACGTCTGCTGGTGTGTTGGGACAGGCATTGAAGTGGCATTAACATCAAGGACTTCACCCATCAGGTGTCACATCTGCTGGCGTTGTTGGGACAGGCATTGAAGTGGCTGCAACATCAAGGACTTCACCCTCCAGGTGTCACGTCCGCTGGCGTTGTTGGGACAGGCACTGAAGTGGCTGCAACATCATGGACTTCACCCTCCAGGTGTCACGTCTGCTGGCGTTGTTGGGAAAGGCACTGAAGTGGCTGCAACATCAAGGACTTCACCCTCCAGGTGTCACGTCTGCTGGCATTGTTAGGACTGGCACTGAAGTGGCTGCAACATCATGGACTTCACCCTCCAGGTGTCACGTCTGCTGGCGTTGTTGGGACAGGCATTGAAGTGGCATTAACATCAAGGACTTCACCCTCAAGGTGACCATTATCATTTTTTATGAATATCAACACTAAATAGCAACTGTAAAAATAATAGTCTCAATTGTTGTTTTTTACTAAAGATTTAAATGTACCCTCAGAGTTATAATATGAAGCCATAAAATGTAAACATATATAGGCTTACAAGACGAATATATATATTCACAATAGATTAAGAAAAAAAATATGAGTGTTTGATCTGTCCCCAAATTATCTATGTAAAAGAAGCCTATCTGAAACGTTTTATAGCATTTTGGGCTGCTTTTTTTCCTTACCATTTAATAATGTTACATTCTTCAAAAAAAAAAAATTACCTGCCTTCTATAATTCTGAGCTTCGAAAGAGCAAACAAAGATTGTTTATGATTGACCTTACATTACCCAATATCATTGTATATATATATATTACCTGTGTCTTTTTTAATCTAAAATTCTAATTGCATTGAATACAAAATGTTAGAAGTTTGCAAAAAGTATAAAATTTGTTTAAAAATCTTTAATATTAACATTGTAATATACTTTTTCTTAGTTTTGACCCAAATAAAATGATCAACAAGAATCCAGACACATGACTGTTATATATGGCATATCCAGTTTTTATTGCTGAGAACATCAGATTGAATCTTTGTAGAACCACCATCCTTCCTCAAGTAATTGACTGCCAGTATTACTTTTAATTTAGAAACGAATAAGTGAGATTTCATGTTGGATTTTAGACTTGGAAGCATAACTGTTTTAGGCCTTGTCAGTTACACATTTCATCAGTTTGGCCCATTAATGAGATAGTTTCCTAGTTTTAACCTTGTTTGTAATAATACAATTTTCAAAACAAATAAATTGGTTAATATTGATTGTCTCTGCATGTACATGGTGACATATTAGGTGACCTTGACCTCTTTATATGCTTTTTCAGGGAAAACATTGATGTGTTCAGAGGTAAGGCTGCAGTCAAGAAGCAAGAAGAAAAGTAATACCCCATATGGCTTAATAAAACAATAAAGGTAGACTGTTGCTATTATTCAATGTTTGCTATCCTGTTAGTATATTATATTTCTATGTAATGTTATCACTGAAGTGTCTATAAATCACAAAATTGACTTCTGATAAAACT
This sequence comes from Panopea generosa, assembly GCA_029582155.1. NCBI lineage: Eukaryota > Metazoa > Mollusca > Bivalvia > Adapedonta > Hiatellidae > Panopea > Panopea generosa. Next base: position 73,476,218 of record CM055902.1, on the reverse strand, counting down.
TGCATCAAACACCATGCATGATTAACACAAGATATTTGTCATCTTCTCAATATTGTTTTTTCAAACCAACTGCACTGTACAATGAACATAAAGAAACCTTGCTGAAATTACTGGCAGATTTAGAAAGGGGCTGGTTTGGACCCTGTCCTCTTAGATTTCTTTTTTTTTTTATAAAAAGATACCTATTTCTTATGTTTAGAATCTGAAATAAATTTAGAATTGATAATCAAATACACTCCAGTTTGATTTTGTGATATTCTAAATGCTATTAAATATAGTGTTTGTTTTTTTCTCAAATTTACTAGCCAAAAATACCCAATAAATATTGAACTATCACAACTGATGTTTGTTGTATCAATCATTTGCTGACCATTTATGATCATAACAGAAAATAGTACAAAACATAGATATAAAGGGCTTCCCTGAGATATACAAAATATTAAAAAAGTAAATACCATGATTAATTGAATATTTAGCATCATTTTTATGCCATCTGGGGTAACAGACAATCAATTAACCTAACCACTCTTTCCTGGGTTCCTGAAAGGTTAACCAGTTCTCGAGCACATCCCATCTCTGCAAGTATGTGATAACTTTCCCACTTGAATCAGCGGTGAGAGACAAATGATAATGAGACACAATGTTGTATATCAATCATCACGGAGACTGGTGCCTGGCAGGGTTCAAACTCACTACCCCTGGATTGATAGTTAGAAGCGTTACTGACTGAGCTAATCGGACCCGGCAATACCAGTTTACTTGAAAATTATGAAATGTTTTTTGAACAATTGGCAACTAAGATTGTAGATATCTTGAGCTCTGTAATTTATCTGCATTAATTTACAAGTGTCTGGTTCTAGCCAGGAAGACATGAAGTGTTAATATTTGGAAACTTTGTAAATATTTGTTTCCCAGTGGTCTAAGATGTTGGCATCTAATGACTGCTTATCTCTCAGTGTGGCGTTTGTAGACTTGAACCCAGTCTGATCAAAAAACTGTGTGTGAGAAAGTTTGTCAGTTACTTGCTGAAGAACAGTGGTTCTACTCAGATCAACTCTAAGGTTTTCCTCCATAAGTAAAACTGGATATGTCATATATAACCTGGCATGTGTAGAAAATTGAGTAAGATAAAAAATAATTATACCAAATATTTCGTCATGTAGTAGTGTAATTACTAGTTAAGCAATGATTTAAATCTGACAGGCTGTGTTTTATTGTTTTAGCACTGTCTAGTGCTCAGGTTTGATCTCTTCCCCGAACGCCACCCCAGCGGCCAAGTGCGGTGTCGTGAGCAAGACACTTCATCCACATGTGCATATTTAGACTTTGAGCTTGAAGTTGTTAAGATTAATTAAGTTTAAACAATATTTTATTCACATAAGTACATATATTTAGCATACATTTAACAATAAAGCATAAAGTCATAATTTAACAAATAATGTGGAAAGGATACAGAAAAAACCTTTAGAATCTTGTGTAAATCTGCTTCCATAGCAGTTATTTTACATTTCTTATAGACTTTATCATATTGTTCTATAATAATTTCAATTTAGCCAAATGTGCAAAAATTGATAAATGAAATGATGGTTTATGCAGAATATTTCAAATAAAAATGAGAGTATTGGATGAAGAAAAGGAAAGAAAGAGACTTCACTGATTTTATCTTCTTTTATTGGTTCATTCCGATACATGGGATAGGTGTTTTGCAAGTTTATGTTTATAAATTATATATGTTTATAAGTGTATATTAATTTGAATTTTTTTTTATCATAGTTTGGACAAGGCTCACATTGAGTGTGCAAGATTCTCTCCTGCCTGTCAGTACCTTGTAACGGGATCTGTGGACAGGTTTGTTGAGGTGTGGAACTTTACATCTTTATTTTATTATATATTTGGCAGTAATGTTTACTCATGTAAGGTAAAAATTCCATTGGACATCGTCTTATGATTATAATACCGATAGAAACGGATGAAATAGGAACTTATTTCAAGAGCATAACCGTTCAAGACATCTTCATAAAACTTGACGCATATCAACCTAGTAGTCGAATAGTGCTGTTTGATATGAGAGTGTTTTCATTTTCATTATTTTTCTGTTACACTGGACAAATTGCCAAAAATTAAGAAATTCTCGGAACTCTAAAACCTATCATGAAATTTTGCACACATGACAACAAAGTGGTCAAGTAGTTACTTTTGCTATGAGGGAACGTTCATTTCCTAATGAATATTTTATTCTGTTACCATGGAAACATATAGTTAAAATTCCAAACGTTCTCCGTTTTTGGAAAGTAACTCGAAAGATACAAGATACAAAATCTTGATTAAATTGACATGAATCATAACACAATAAATATTAACTATGTATATCTGTTGTTCGACACTAAAGCCGGGCCCGATTAGCTCAGTCGGTTACGCGTCTATCAATCCAGGGGTCGTGAGTTTGAATCCCCGCCCGGCAACAGTCTCAGTGATGATTGATATACGACATTGTGTCTCATTATCATTCGTCTCTCACCACTGATTCAAGTGGGAAAGTTATCAGTTACTTGCGGAGACGAGGTGTGCTCGAGTACCGGTTAATCCCAGGAAACAGTGATTAGGTTAACTGATCGTCTGTTAGCCCTTGATGGCATAAAAATGACGCTAAATATTCAATCAGTCAATCAATTTGACACTAACCTTAAGGTAGATGACCACACATATGTGTTTTTAAATAAGAATTAAAGGGACAGGTTGATATATAAAACTTGGACCAGGAACCAGGGGGTCAAAATGCTAGCACTCTAAAGTAGAAAGTTAATAGTGTTAAAACAAAATTGTTCAAAATGGTACTATTGTTGTTTTGTTAATAATTTGTTGTTGGGAAAGCTGATTTTAATGTTGGATAATTTGTGGCCCAACCCTTTTGCTACTACATCAGGGTATTCAATAAGTTTGATTTGAAGTGGATCATTTCCAAATTGAAGCGGCTACTACCTAGTGGGGGGTGTGGGGGTCCTTCCCCAGAAAATTTTGAAATCCTAGATGCCTTCTGGTGAGTTCTGAAGGTGTTTTCAGACTGTTGAGAGAAGGCTTTCTTAGGTCACATTTATTAATTTTTTATCACTTTTAGCAGTAAAATCCAGCAAAAAAATAAAGAGTTAAGAAAATTTTGGCAGGATTTACTGCTAAAACATTCTTACAAAATGAGCTGAGAGGTCCATAATTTTAACCTTGCTAAGACTTGGTCTGTGCAATGAAGGTACAAATTGAAAAATGTGTTGTTTTTTGCTTTATTGATATATTTACTGTTTTTAATAAACTTTATATCAAAATGTGTGTCTGTGTTGTCTGTTCTGTTCTGCCACACAAGCACTTAACATCTGCAGTTGGTTTCAAAGTCATATTCATCATCATCATCATCATCATCATCACCATCCTCCCAGTCAGAATTAGTGTCCATTGGATCTTCTTTTCCATCGACTGAAGCCAATTTGAGAATTGACAAAATGGTTTTGATCCTCTCCCGATTGAGTTCAGATACATCCACCTCAACTTCAACTTCTGTCTGAGTACTTGCATCAACAGTAACAACTGTACTTTGGCTCTTGGTTGAATTTGTCATTGGTTTTGGTCCTGAGTGTAATTTCCTCCTAGATTTGACCTGATACCAAGCTCTTACACACTGACTGATAAGCTGATCTGCTGAACTGGGGGTCCATTAATGGAAACCTGCAACAGTGATGCTAACATCCTATTACTCAGTCTGTTACGAAGTCTTGTTTTTACTCGCTTTAGAGCTGATGCTCCACGCTCAGGCCATGCATTACTGACAGGAAGTGACAATATGACGGAAGCTAAGTGGGCAAGTTTTGGGAATACATATTCCTGTTGGGTTCTTAATATTTTTCTGCCTATAGTTTTAATGTTTTACAGAAGATTTGTAATTGTCTTATTACTCAGACCCTACTGTGGCCAGGTATTCAAAAGAAGTCTCACTTTATCCAAGGCTCTGATGATTGATTGAATGTTTCCAAAAGTCGTTGGCTGCAAATACATTATTTGAAGCAAAAGAAGTTGACCACAACAAGCAATTTCTCCTTTTGCAACAATGATTACAATTATTGTGATTGTATATTTTCTCAGATTTTTTTTCCGAATTTGTCTGCTGCAGAGTAGCTGAGTTTTTATATTGTGTGGGTGGGGTATGATTTTTTTAAAGAGCAAGCAGGATTGGGAATTGAGTGTTGCACTTATCCTAATGCAACACTCGCCTGCCTGTGCATGTTTTTGTTGAACTGACCTTATGTAATGTTCTTTTCTCCATCACCATCTCAGTAACCAACTCGTCGTCTCAATGAACGAAACATAACATAACTGAACGAAGGAAAAAACGCATCAAACGAAACAAAAACAGGGTGAATGAACTGTCAAAACATCGAATGTGTAATGCCATAAACGAATGCAGAATAAAAGGTTGTAAAAACCAATATCCGCGGGGCATTTCACCTGATTTCGGCCGAAAGAAATCGTGGATTTTTCTCTTCTTCCTGTTTATGCTATAATCATAAACGCTTTATAAACAAGCTTTAGGTATTGACACGCAAGCGCTCAAATGACTTGATGGGCTCGGGTAGGTTTATTTGGCGGATCGGCAATTTAAAGGATGCAAGGACAAACACGATTGATTCCTACATTAAAAAAATACAACTTTCATATTTTTTTTATTGTGGCACAGATTTGGACCGGCGATTTTGACAAATTGAAACGGCGATGATTCGCCGGGTGCCGGTCCTTATTGAAAACCCTGCTACATGTATACAAAAAAGCAATAAAATATGTTTAAAGTAAAGTACAGGTAACATTGTAATGTTGTCTCGCGTAGAGAATATATTTTCCCAGAAAATGGTGCAAAATTAAGCAGACTGGTAGATATAACATGCAAATAGGACTATTTCTTAGACAGTAAAAGATTTTTATAATTTGGCTTAAGTAGAGCATCAAACCAATGGTCAGAGGGTCATGGGTTAGATCCTCCCGCACGGCTATATATTTTAAAATGGTATGGATGTCATGTTATATTCCATTTCAACAATGTTTACAAAAAAGGCTGGAGCTGTATAGAATGTGCTACTATCCTTGGCTGAGAGAATTTGTTATTTTTGTGCCCCATCAATTCAAAGAGTTGTGAAGGGGCATTACATGTTACCCCTGTCCGTCCCTTGGTCTGTCTTAAATAGTCATCTGAGGTCAAGCCAGTTTCCGATACTAGCAGATCTATAAGTGACATAGTAGGGAGATTTTACTGTGGTTGACAGACATTCAGAACAAAAAATGTATCTTGGATATATTTTCCATAAATATGTAATCTAATCCTGAATTTGAAACTATGCTTATTTTCAGGTGTGATTCTACTTGAGTAAAGATTGTGATGATTTGGTTCTGACAAGTTGCTGTGTCTGGGGAGTCTGAAGCACGGGTTAGTGGTAACTACTGCCTCCACACCACAATGAGGTAATGTCTAGTGCACAATTGTCATTTATGTAGGTTTATTATTGAAAGAATTATTTCTCCTTTTTTTTAATTTTCTTTGATTGGCATGTATTATAAAAATCCGAGTGGATTTGTATGCATGTATCCGAGTGGGTTTGTATGCATGTATTGGAGTGGGTTTGTATACATGCATCTGAGTGGATTTGTATGCATGTATCCAAGTGGATTTGTATGCATGTATCTGAGTGGGTTTGTATGCATGTATTCGAGTGGGTTTGTATGCATGTATCCGAGTGGATTTGTATGCATGTATCCAAGTAGATTTGTATGCATGTATCTGAGTGAATTTGTATGCGTGTATCCAAGTGGATTTGTATGCATGTATCCAAGTAGGTTTGTATGCATTTATCCGAGTGGATTTGTATGCATGTATCCGAGTGGTTTTGTATGCATGCATGTCACCCATTGTTGATATTACAAGTTATAGTTTCAGCATTATATTGTTCAAGGAAGACAACACAGTCTTAACATGTAATTGTCCCATCATTGTATACATAAAATTCATACAGGTAAATCCTATTGGTATATATATTACAGGCTCCTTGACCATCTTTGATGATCTTTGATACTCTTTCTGCATTAAATAAGAACCATGGAATAATGTTGTTAACTAATTTCATGTACATTATTTCAAACTTTCTTTTCCCTTCAATATCAATTCTACCATTTTACAAGAAATAGCTATCCATTTTTTATTCCGTGATAGTAATATATGCTGTTTGCATTAAGGATTTAATGTTATCTTCATGTCATATACAGTTGATCTGGTAGTGGTCTACAATTAGACATGAATTGGAAGCAAATATAGAAATGTATTTATGGTTGGTTGTTGAATGAGCTCTCAAGTCTGTTTTCATGGTAAAACCTGTACTGGTTGTTCATTATGAAAGGCCACTGGGTCAAGCCAGGGATCAAACGTGCGACATTAAGCATGAGCAGCCAACAACCTAGCCATGATATCACAGGTGTGGTAAATAACAGAGATGTGTAATTGTTATAGGTATAACATTGTGTATATTACATTATAAGAAGATAGAGACTGTAACATAACTTGATTAATTACCGTATCTTTTCACTCGTGTATAGTGCACACCCACGTTTTAACACCTAAATCTCCGGAAAAATAATATCTCTTATCTATATATAAGGCCCATCAATATTTTTAGATATTGCCACAACACCATTTTGAAAGGACTGTTTGGGTCGGTATGTTTAAACGGAATTTGATTGGTCAAAAATTGTCACCAGACTGGTATTCACTAAAAATTATTGAATTTGTTCTAGTTTCTGTTATAGCCAGGCCCGATTAGCTCAGTCTGTTATGCGTCCGACTATCAGTCCTGTCATGAGTTTGAATCCCGGCCAGCAACAGTCTCCATGATGAATGATATACAACATTGTGTTTCTTTATCATTCGTTTCATACCGCTGATTCAAATGGAAAAGTTGTCAGTAACTGGGGAGATGGGGTGTGCTCGAGTACTGGTTAAACTTTCAGGATCCCAGGAATCAGTGGTTAACTGATCGTCAGTTAGCCCTTGATAGCATAAAAATTACGCTCAATATTCAATCAATTATTCAATTGTTTCTAATATTTAACCAAGTTGGCACATGGTAGCAGCCGATACATATTTAGTTTATACTAATTTATTTTAGCTCGATTGCGACGAAAGCTCAGAGCTTCTATGAACCGCTCTCCAGTCCACTTCCTGGGTAGAACCAGTACTGAGTGTTGTTATGAGAGGCATCGGGTCAAGCTGGGGATCGAGCCTGCAACCTCTGGCATGAGCAACCAACATTCTATCCATTTGAGTACCTCCGCGTTTGATACATATTTGCCAGTTATCACTGGTAGCAGTCTAAATTATATATTTTCTGAGAATCAGTTCCAGTATTGTTTTATATCTGTTGAAATTTTTACATACATTTTGGCAGGCAGGTCAATACAATTAATTTTAGACGTTTATGGTATATCAGAGCCGTGAATCCAAGTTTGAAGGGTATATATTTTGCTTAGAGAATATTTTTAGCACCATGGAGGCATCCTACAATTTGTACATACTAGAAACATACTGAGAAGGAGCCAGGTAGCTGGTAATTGTTTGTGTATTCTGAGGACTAGTGGTAGAATTAAGGTTGGTAATACTATGGACTTATGCTGGCTATGAATAACAGTGTCTCTGGCCTGGAGCCAGATGTGGATAACAGCAAGAAGCTTGGGCCGATGTGACGATGTGTAGATCATTTATGTCAAAATGAACTGTGCATTAACTTTTACTTATGATCATTGACCACAAGGAACTGACTGTGAAAGAGTGTTTGTAGTGTGTGTCCACAGCCAAAGTTCACAACATAATTGCACTAGTTCTGTTTTAAAGATTTGTTACGTTATTATCGCAAAGAGTAGCATAGCATAGCATAGGATAGAATAAAATAGCAGCAAAGTGATATGAAATGTCCATATGTAGTATAATTTTAATTCTATCAAGTATATTTTGTAAAATTCTGCTAGTATGTTTAAGCAGTAAACAAACACATGTTAGTAAATTTTATTTATATTTATTGAAATGGTCTTTTTCCCTTAACTTGTATGTATGACATCGAAACAGAATACATATCAAAAGTGTCCTTTTAAGACGAGATGTTTAATACAGGGTTATTTGCTCTGAAAGCATAGAAATTGGAATTAGCAAATGTGGCTGTTTAAAACAAGCGGCTGCTTAAAAGAGGTACCACCTGAACAAACAATATGACAAGATAGATTCAAAAAAATTCTGTCTCGGCTTGTCACATTTTCAATTGTTTATTTGTGTTACTGGTAGTTGTGGTCGCTCCTCAGTTTTCTATATTTTTCAGATGTCTGTACCACAGATGCTGAGATTCGAGTTTACTATGCTGCGGAAGCCTATGCTGCCATACAGATTGTCCTTTTGGTACTGCTGGTGATTTCTCGTGTCAGCGCCAATTTTGAGACTGCCACTTTGGTTAACTTTGAAAGGTAAATACCCATGTTTCTTTGAATTGGAGGCACAATTTACACATCTGAATGTGAACAATTGGAATATCTTGGATTTGCCTTTAGATAGGGCCACAAGTGGAACACCCTGCTTAGGTAAAATTATTGCAATTTTTATTCTAAAGACTTAAGAAAATGTTAATATTTGTTTAAGTCTCGTGCATTATATTATATGTAATACATTTATTGTTCCTTGACCTGTCGAAGTTTATAGGTATGTCAGGGCTCGAATTTAAGCACTCGCAAAATGCGAGCTGTATTTTGAAAATGCGAGTTGAAATTACTTAAGCTGGCTTTTTTTTGCGAGTGGATTTCAAGTTGAGAAAATTACTGATTGTATTCATTTTATTGTTTTTTGAAAATAAACAAGTATTATCCTGGTAAAAATAACGGATTCTTGTCAATTTTACCAAATTACCCCCTGGCAGCATGATTGTCAATGACATGTATTAAATATTTAATATGTGTAAACTGCGTCCAATTGTTTTTGATATCGAGTTCATTCTGCAAAAAGGAAGTAAAGTTAAAACCCGTCAACAACATAATGAGCAGACTGCATTTAGTTTGATCGATCGCGCACTCACTCTATAAAATAAAAGTTAAGTTGAAACCAGTCAACTTTATTGTTTACATATTTTGTCAGCTGTTTAACTTGACAATGACAAAAATGGTGTGTCAATTGTAGAAACCACACGATCAACAATTAAACTATATTACTATGATATCAGAACATTTACACATTTTAAACAATCGTCCTTGGCTAGATCAAGATCTTATTTTAAAACGAAAGGCCATTGGCTATATTAATTCTATAAATAGAAATGTGTGTATGTCCAATCTAGGTCCCTGTTCACTTGTTATTGTTGAATCCATGATTCATATTTTGGTTTTGTTAAAACTGTTTATTTATGATAAATCATTGTATGCATTTATTTATGGTAGTATAATAAATAACAAAGACAATTTTATTTTTTAAAATATTATGTTTTGTAAAGTACTGCTTTGAATTTTACCTTTACATATATAATAACCTTGATACCATTGTCTATAAATAAAAAAAAAGCTAATAATGCATATTAAATAAAACGCATACTTTGAAACACTTAATTTTGTGTTTATTTAGACATTTAGGACTACAAGTTTCTGTGAAAATTGGTTTGGCTAGTTGTTTTCAGATTTGGCCAGTTGAAACATTAGGCACTAGCCAAAATTGCCAGTGCACAAAAAAGTTAAATTCTAGCCTTGTATTCATATATATATAAAGCAAGAAGAAAAATGAAATAGGATACATTGTTTAAATATATACAGTATATGAAGTGTTTATGGAATGATGCTGATGAACCAATTTAAAACACCAGTTAACATACCGGTAGTACTTAAATAAAGACAGCTTATTAAAAGCTTTAGAAAAGCTGAAGTTTAGTGACAAAATATTTAAAGGAAAAGAAAATTGTAAACCTTGTTTGGACATAACATTTGTACATGTATTACATTATAGATTAAAGACAGATATATTGGAAACATTTATGGTTTAAATGGATTAAAAAAATTATTTGAAAAAGGGATTACAATTACTAAACATTTACCATTATTAAAGCTCTTCGACATGTTACACTCACTCGCCACTTAAATATATTATTGCAATTATTCTGTTTGCTTGCAGTTGAGTGCTGTCATGTTATGGTTACACAGCCCCTACCCCTGGGACCCATCCTGGAACTTTAAACACAGAGTTGCAAGATGTTCACTGCACCCCATGTTGTTGACTTCCCTCTAATGTCACATGCAGTCAGCCATGTAATGATGCCTTTGTGTAGATGTGACTTTGCATCGCTGTGGAATGGTCAGTAAAGATTTATGTAGAACTGCAGCACTGGATAGGTTCTCTGAAATTGTTAACATAATAGGTAGTTGTGTGTTTATAACATTTTAATAATTTTCATGCAGATATATAATTGCCAAGTAAATAATTGGATAAAATTGTAAATTCATATGGAAATAGTTACTTGATTTCCTTAAACAAACAGATCTCAGGGTAGTGAATGGGAGGGTATGTGAAGATAAAAATACCAGAGATTTTACCTATGTCAGTAGTTTTGAGAAAAGTGTAGGGGATTATTGTATTGTTTATCCTGACATACTTCCATTTTTTAAGGTTTTTATTCATGGACCTTATATCCAAAGTTATTACTGTTTAATTGAGTTTTCTTTGACAAGCACGTTTTGCAAAAATGTTAGTTATAAATTCAAATCTGTTGCACAGGATAGAACATCAGATACATGCAAAACATTTTACAAATGGGAAGATCGGAAAAGAATGATTTATATAAACATTAGCCAACGTTTCAGAAATTTCAAACTAGCTTTTATCTTTTAAGTAATTATTTAGATAATATTAACTCTAAAGACTATATTGACATCAATATTGAATTTTATGAATAATTTCGATGACGTGTGCATACCCCTTTTTGAAAAGTGTCTGGTCAGATTATAACAGAAAATATATGCAGTCAAGGGGAAGTAACTCATTTTTGAATAATGAGTGTCATACACTTAGAAAATATTTTAACAAGTTTTAAATGAATATCGAAAATAAAATCAGATGAAAATAGAATCCACATGGTCAATGCCTGATCATCATACAACAGTCCCATTTTTTCAAGCAGACGAGGATGTTATATATATATTTACTAAACTGTTTTAAAGGTGAATACATGATAACAGTAAATAAAATATACATACTGAGAAATAAGTTATACGTAGGACAGTCAATATTGCTAATTAATAATGCTAATATTTTGCATTTCAAATGTTAACAGTGAAAACTAGTTTGTAAACTAATTATATTAATATCCCAAACATGCGCAAAGCTCAAACTTCCATTAGCGTCAGCATTTGTTTACATTTTGTACCAGCAACTGTTTATTACTCAGCACACTTAAGTAACTTTATTACTGTTTTTTATTAATGCCATTATTTAAATGGTTGACAAAATTTTAACCTCCCTGTATTAGGTATGACCAGTATAATATGAAAACAAAGCATAATATTGAATACTGGTAATCAATATATTTAGTGAATAACTTTATAATGACTATCTTGATGTTAGAAATGGGAGACAACTCTTCTAGTCTTGTCTGCTACAAAATAGTAAGGCTGTTGGTGTATTTAATGAAAAAATATTTTTCAGGTTGCTGTTGTGAAATGTTGGTTTGGATGGCTTTCCTGTACTCATTTAGACATTATTGCCAGGAAGGAACTTCATCAATACCAGAATCAGATGCCAATGTAAATATTCTCTCTCTGTTTATTTTTTATCAGTTTTACTTGACAAACACATGTAAGTAATACTGCTTATCTTGAGCAATTATCTTACTACATTTGTTAATAAAGTGTGGGGAGTTGGGACATTTTAAGACGTCCTGTTTTATATACTGGTAATTAATAACTCGAGGATGTTTCATGCCGGTGATGGTACAAACAGAATTACTGCTGCTGCAGCATTTGGTAGATATGGAGTACCATTATCTGTTTAATTCGCTAAACTGGCTAATTCATACATTCAAACCTGTGTAAGTGGTCACCTGTATTAAGCAGCCGCTTGTCTTAAGCAGCCACATTTGCTATTTCCCATTTCTATGCTTTTAGAGCAAATTAAACTGTATTAAGCAACAACCTGTCTTAAAAGGCCACTGTTTCTCCTTCCTTTGACTGGCTGCTTAAAAAGATTTGATTTTTCTTTCTGCACATTGATTTATTGCTGTTAGTTGACATTTTGTGTTGGTACTCCATAATCTCAGTGAAAACGGAGGTTTCTGATCTGTATGGACACACTTTGTCAGTTGCTGTTAGAAAACTGTAAAAGTCATTTGTTGTTATCATTCAATAAATTTCAAATAAAAAAATGAAATTTTGAATTTGTGCAAGTATTCACAGTATGGTTTAATATTGCTGGTTTGTCCCAGAATCCAAACATTTTCATAAAACAGATTAAAATGGTATGATGATCTTGGAAAATTAAACATGTTTCATGGGTTTTGTTGCTACTAAAATGAGCATTAATATGTATAGATGCCATTGAAGAAAACTCATTGATGACATGTATTGGCTTCTGTCCACAATAGTGTTTATATTAAAAACAGACGTTGAATAGTTGGTTGAATCTGTATCTGCTGGACATTGGACATTAGTATTATTTTTTGACAGAAAATGTGATAGATTGATTTTAAAAATTTCGTAATTTTTTTTATGAAGTTGTATAAAATTGAACTCATACTGCTGAAGACATGGGTTTGAGACTAGCTCAGTCTAACAACTGTGTGAAGGGATTGTGGTTCTATTCAGATTCCTCCACCAATAAAACTAGATATGCCATAACCGTATGCCATAATTATAACCTATCGTGTGTTAAATTTTTAAAAATATAAATATTGTGGAATTTTTCATTTCAGTGCAAGCTGCAATTGTATAACTGTCAACAGTAAACACCCTCTACCCAGGAAAACCAACCAGTTTGTCATCTGTGACAGGGGTAACACTATTGTCATCATTAACGTACAAGGACAGGTCAGTGCTCTCCCTTAGTTCTTGTTATAATAGATACAGATGGGTTCAAAATGGTAATTACATAGAAAATTGACAGTAGATGTTCAAGATAATGCTGGTGTGAAAATACCCTTCATGGGTAATATTGTAAGGTTGAATTGTGTAGAGAGTATATTTTCACAGAAAATGGTCCAAAATTGTGTACACACAATTATTGTACCATCATGCACATGTCACTATAATAAACTTTTTACTTATAATATTCATATTATATATGCTTATTTATCTAATTGCATGTGTACCTTGTGTTTACTATGTAACATGGGCCGAAAGCCAATATAATTCAAATAAAATATATTGTCAGTCTATTTTTGTAGGAAATAGTGATTTGTATAAACATTGTCCATTGCTTATGGAAGGTGTTGATAACGTGCCAAACATTAATAAAGGGTTGTGTTTTTCAGATGATAAGAAGTTTCTCCAGTGGTAAAAGAGACAATGGAGACTGTGCCACAATATCGTCCCTTGGATAGTGGATCTACTGTGTGGTAGAGGACACTGTGTTGTATTGTTTCATTATCGCCATGGGCAAAAGAAAGAGAACATTGACGGTTAGTATAATACACATACATGGTCAATTTTTAAAAACTATAGAATTGAATGGGTTTAACGCCGTTTTCAACACATTTCAAGTTATATATGGCATATCCAGTTTTATTGATGGAGGGAGACCTCAGAAGGAATCTAGTAGAATCACTGTGTTTCTGCAAGTAACAGGCAAACTTTCTTACATAAAATGTTTTACCCAGGTACAAAGAGTCACACTTGTTGATCTGTCAGTCAGTCAGTCCATCTGTGGACAATTTTTGTGATCACTATTTCTCAGCAACCATTGACTCCAGCATTGAAATTTCACAAGAGTGATTGGTACCAAGCCTAATTGTGCATATCGTCAGCAGGTTGCACCAGAATAATAAGAGTTCAATGAGTCATGAACCTTTAAATTTTCTGACATTTTTTTAGCTGCTGTTTCTTGGCAGGCATGAATGATTGATTACTCTTATTGGTTCACTGTGTCAAAGGGGGCAGGTAAAGGGTGCAATAACTGTGTCGATGGGGGGAGGGGGGTGGTGATCATCTGAGGGTATTCATCACCTTCAGTGATATTTCTCCTTCAGAATAGTTTACGTCTTTGGTTTTGTACTATCTTTAAATTGACTTTCTTGTAGCTCATTTAAATATTAAAATAAAAACAAAATAAAACAGTGAAACTTTTTCATTTCTATAAAAAGAAAGTATTATAATGAAGGGAGTTTCGAGACTTTAACATTTTTAGGACTGACCCTTTCTTTTATAGATTAATGTTTCATGCAATTAAAAATTATCACACTCTAAGTAATCTATGATTAAACAATGGGTGTCTTCAACTACTACAATATGCATATAGGCTGTTTGTAGTTTGGTGTATACATGTACAGATGGGTATCCATGGAAATACATGCGAGATACACTAATCAATATTGAAATAAAACAAAAGGAAATAAAACAAAACTGAAGGGGTGACTGATAATATTTTCATTGAGTAAGTTTGCTTACTGCTTATCCATGTTATGATTGCTGACCCCGCAGAAACAAATTTATGTTGAAAGTTTAAATTACAACAATAAGTTTATTTGTATTTTAAATGAAAAATTGCATGCTTAACTATCAAGTTTTGTTGAATGAACATATACCATTTGATTCATAGAAATTAATTCATGTGTTGCCAAAAGTAGTGTATATATACATGCATGTTTTCTAGGTGTCATCCAAAATGCCAGTTGGAACACCTGATTACGTCTCACCAGAGCTGATAAATGTGATAAACAGTGAATGTGTGAACAACTACTGTACAGAGGTGGATTGGTGGTCTCTGGGTATCTGTATGTATGAGATGCTGTATGGTAAAACAGACTTCACTGACGAGGCAGGATCTATGGTGGCTACATACTCCAATTTCATGAACTTTAAGATACAGTTTATATACATATAATCATATTACAAATCTATTGAAATGTTTGCTTTAGACAATAATCCTGACCTTTGCTTCCATCAGCCTATAACTTAACTGCAGGACACGCTGCCATGGTTTTTGGCAATGTCACTCACAAGTTGAGGTCCCTTGGGTCAAATATTCAAACAGTGTATAAGGTGAATGGCTTTTTGGGATACAGCAATATTCGATTATTTCTAATTATATTATTAGAAACTTAAAATATAGAATGGCAGTAGTGAGCAAATAAATCATTGGTTTTGGGGAAAATCATTCAAACTACTCGAGTTCAATATTTAAAACTTCTGTGAAAAGATGGACTTACTATCTTTGCATGGTGTATTAATTGCCATTTTTTAAAAATTAAAATCAGTGTCATGTAAAATTTTGATTATTATCGTAAGCAATTGTCCTTGATATTCATATCTTCATGTACTTACAAATATATAAAAAAGCCTGATTTCTTTAAAAACACTTTTGTTCCTGTGCTCCAAATGGTCCAAATATATTATAGTAAGTTGTTGTAAACTTGCATTAAATTTACATGAAAAATTATTTTTAACCCTCATAATTATTCTTGGTTTGTCACCATCAATGGTGTGCAGTATTTAAAAGATAAATATAATTTTAGACCATAGTATATTTCTTTTAATTCGATTGTGCAAGTTCTCACAACTAACAAATCAAGTCTTCCTTGATAGAACTGGTACTAAGCATATGCAGAAAAAATGTCTTGCTCAAGGACACCACATATAGCCGTGACAGAGGATCTAACCTGTGACCCTCAGATCATGGATAAAATGCTCTACCACTGGAACACCACTCCACATTGATGCAAATAGTTTCGTATGAAAGGAAATTCCATCTTTTGATTCTTGTTGGAACCCAAGTTAATATAGTTCTATGTTTAACTGTAAATATTGTATTTAAAGTGTTTGCTATTTATTCTTGTTAATAACGGTCAATAATCAGAACAGAATGTTTGTGCATGTAGCATACCGCATCTGCTTTATACTGCAACTATTTGTCCCGCATCACTATTACATTTCCCATTGCAACACATATGTCCAAAAACACAGGAAAAAAAACCATGCAGCATGTGTCTGGTATCAAATTCTTCAATTAAGCAAATATAAAGGTAAAAAGCATGCCTTGTCCAGGTATTTTTTTTTAGATTCAATGCTTTTGTGATACCTATCAATTTCCAGAGTAGTAATATGTCAACTATTCGCCGACAATGCGGTTCAAACCAACAATTCTGAAATGACACATAATTGCTCAGAAATCTGGTATCACTACCAAATTTTCAGTGGTGATTTCTAACACATGCTAGGAATTAATTAATTGCTGCAATTCAAAGTCCTTAAAAAAGAACAAAAATAGAACTGAAGTTTTATTTCTACCTCCTCTATCTGTAGGTCCGGAATACTCAAGAGAGATAATAGTGGTGTGAGTCCTATAGAATTATAAACTCTATAAACAACACTGTCACAGAAATATAAACTACAACATTTCTTTTTTAGCAACTCGTGCATTTGTGCCTTAACTACACTAACTCAACCGTTTCTTTTTCAGCAACTCCTGTATTTGTGCCTTAACTACACTAACTCAACCGTTTCTTTTTCAGCAACTCCTGCATTTGTGCCTTAACTACACTAACTCAACCATTTCTTTTTCAGCAACTCCTGCATTTGTGCCTTAACTACACTAACTAAGATACAAGAACCATAACTCTGGATTGCATTTTGGCTCTTTTTGGACTTAATCTTTCAGGTTAAAGTTTTTTATCATGTAAGATATCTATGCAACCACTCACTGGATATAAATGAAACTTCACATGTGTGTTCACCATCATCAATGGAACACACAGAGACAAGAACCATAACTTTGGGTTGCATTTTGGCAAATTATGGCCCTTTTGGACTTATTTTTTCTACTGTAGACACCAAGGTTAAACTTTTGTGTTTAGTTGCATTTAAGTTTTGGTGTTTGCCTACAATCTCAATCTTTGCATGGGTGGTGAGTTTTATCACATCGGCGAGCTTTGTTGTCTTCTGACAACTGTTGTTTTTGTGGTAGTTTAACCAGTACTCAAGCACACAAATCGACTTAACAAACTGATAACTTTCCCATTTGAATCAGTGGTGAGAAACGAATGACAAGTAGATGCAATGTTTTATATTAGTAATCACAGAGATTGTGATTCGACGGGGATTCAAACACATGACCCCTGGATTGATAGTCAGATGCGCTACAGACTGAGCTAATCTGGCCTAGTGTGACATGATGGTAATGTTAATTATGATGTATTTCAGGCAACAACTGAGATGGTAAATAATATGAAAAGCATGAAGTCTCAAAATGAAAGTCTGATCAGATAACAAAAGGTGTGTATACTGTTTGGTTACTTGGAAGATCACGTGTCAGTATTTCCAGATCTGTTAGTGTATACTATTTGGCTACTTGGAAGGTCCCGTGTCTGTATTTCCAGATCTGTAAGTGTATACTATCTGGCTACTTGGACAGTCATGTCAGTACTTCCAGATCTGTAAGTACTCTATCAATGTTATTGATAGAAGTCACAGGGTTGGATCAAATTAAGGAATCCTGTATAACCAGAGATGAGTGTGGGATTAACACATTTTTTATTAGCTTGCCTTTTTGAGAGAGAAAAATGAAGAGTTATTGTTATGATCTTGGTGTCGGCGGCGGCAGCAGTGTTATCGTGGTACGGTTAAAGTTTAGTTAAGCTCTTTCTCTATTTCCGACAAACTATTCATGTTATAGTGACTAAACTTCATAAACACAGTCATTCATATCATGTTATACAAACAATGTATATAAATAAGTTACTGAAATTCCCATACTTTTGGCTCAAAAACCTTAGGTTAAAGTTTTTGTTTAGCTCGGGTTTGAATTTTCTTTTTTAATATATTTTTGTTTTTCATTAAGAGGTATTGTTTCTGTAAACTCATCACCAACATGTCAAAAAAAAGATACATGTATATCACTGAAAATTAATGGAAATTTAAAACATGGCGCTTGCTGTGCTCTTGTTACCCTCATTATATTCTGTTCTCCCTGGCCACACTGTCTCAAGGCCACTTAACCCTCATTTTTGGGGTCTTGGGTGTGAGTCTAGCTCCAAATATCTGAATGAGAAAAAGTTTTGTAACTTGTGTAGGACAGGAATTCTACTCGGAGCTATGTTGGTTCCATTTGGGGAAATCATTTATTTATGTGGGGACTAAATTTCGTCGTATGAAAAATTATGTCCCATACATAGGATTCAGATCTCTAGTAGTACATTAAAAAAATTCTTTTTATCTACATATACTTTGTGGTCAGGATTATTCACAACTTTCAACAATAAATATTAAAATTATGACACATCCTCTCAAGTGTTGTTTGCATAGTAATGTTATTAAAACTTATAATGTAAAAGAGCCGACTAATTGACATCCCTCCCCCATGATTACCCCATGTTGCAGTGTGCATGGACTTTCCTGTGTGTGCAGGTAGATGTCTTATTAAAACATGTAATCAAAAACTCGGATGTTAATGAGCCAGAAATTTTAAATATTGCTGATTTTTTTTTTCTTTTCTTTTATTTTGAACAGGAAATGAGGATCAGTTGTATACACATATTTCCAGTAGATAAGTCATTAAAAATGTATACATAGTGGGGCTTTTTTCCTGTAAATTGGGAAGAGGCCTAAGTCTTCAAGATTGGGGGAAAAACAGCAATTGAGTTTAAATTGGGAAATATTTTTTAAAGCTTTATCAGACTTGAAAATAAAGCATAATACTGTTAAGATCATGTTTTAACAATTAATTATCAGATATTACAATGTTTCATATACAGTGTTTTTATCCGTTTATGTAAGAAAAATTTACCACAAAACTTTTTTTTTTCCATATTGGGAATTGTTTTGGCCTCAGTTTGGAAAAACATGATATTTTAATTGGGAAGTAGCCAAATTGATCACTGTTTAGTGAGGTAAAAAGGCCATGCATATAATGGTGGTTTGATTTCTTTCTATAAAGTTGTTTGTTGGTTACTGCGAGAGAAGGTGGCCAGTTTGATGGAGAAGACAATGCTGAAGGACAGCCTTGCTCAACGTGAACATCAGTGTCAGCTAGAAACTCACGTATGTACACTTATAACTAAATGTTAATTAGAAACTCAGGTACGTACAACTAAATGTTAATTAGAAACTCGGGTATCTTCACTTATAACTAAATGTTAATTAGAAACTCAGGTATGTACACTTATAACTAAATGTTAATTAGAAACTCAGGTACGTACAACTTAATGTTAATTAGAAACTCAGGTACCTACACTTATAACTAAATGTTAATTAGAAACTCAGGTATGTACACTTATTACTAAATGTAAATTAGAAACTCAGGTACGTACACTTATAACTAAATGTCAACTAGAAACTTAGATATGTTACTAATAATGCTTATAATTAAATGTTAACTAGAAACTCCAGTATGTACGCTTATAACTAAATGTTAACTAGAAACTCAGGAATGTATGCTTATAACTACAGGTCAACTAGAAACTCAGATATGTATGCTTATAACTAAATATCAACTAGAAAATCATATATGTATGCTTATAACTAAATATCAACTAGAAACTTAGGTATGTATGCTTATAACTAAATATCAACTAGAAAATCATATATGTATGCTTATAACTAAGTGTCAGCTAGAAACTCAGGTATGTAAGCCCATAACTAAATGTCCACTAAAAACTCAGGTATGTATGCTTATAACTAAATGTCCACTAGAAACTCAGGTATGTATGCTTGTAACTAAATGTCCACTAGAAACTCAGGTATGTATGCTTATAATTAAAGGTCAACTAGAAACTCAGGTTTGTATGCTTATAATATAAGGTCAACTAGAAACTCATATATGTACTTTTAAAACTTAGTGTCAACTAGAAACTCAGGTATGCACGCTTATAACTAAATTGGATGTTCATTTATTGCACAAGATATTCATATTTAAGTCCCCAAGCCACTAGGTTACAGCACCTAACACCAGAGCTTGTGTTGTTCAGCATAAACTAGTTTTTAAATTATATAAGCTGAAGCATTTTGATAAGAATAACAAAGTGAACTTTTTTAAAATATGAATGTACATGATAATATTATGCAACATGCAAAGTAAACCCCTTTCACATAAACATTACTTGCCATGGTTCAAGTTCATATCTACTGTATATTCAACAAATAAAGTTCAATGTATACGCAAATAATGTGTTGTGTGTTAAATTAAAGCTGGTACACAGAACAGCAAAAGTCACGCCTTTTGTACACTATCTGTTGTTTCATGATATTGATTAAGAATGTCACAATTTACGGCATTTTTGACATCATGATTTTGCTGGAGCTAAAAAATAACTTCATGGGTAGGAGCTCATGAGAAATGAATGACAACCAAAAAGTTCTATATATAGATTCAATGTCATGAATGTAAATATTTCCAATTTGAATCAAATAATTATCATTATTTGAACAAGGTCCTCCTCCATGGCTGAGTGGTTTAAGATGCTGTCATCTACAGACCACTTACCTCTCACTGCTGAGGTCGGGATTCAAGCCTTTCTGGATCTTACATGTTTATGTGAGAAAGTTTGCCAGTTACATCTGATGATGTCTTTTCATTACAATATTTCACAGAAAGTTGACAAGTTGCAAACAATCTGTACAGAATTTGAGAATCAGATAAAGGACTTGGAGGCCTGCATGTGGAGCACAAGTCACAGGAAGCAGAATGGAAGAAGGCAAGACAATCATATGACAGAGTCATGGAGGAACGAGAAACAGAACTGGAGGGTACCACACACAGACTGAATGCTCTCAAACAAGCCAGGTAGCTGTAAACTTTATTTGTGAAATCATTATCAGATCATTCTGTTTCTGTCTCAAATTTTACATGTCAGAGATATAAGTAGGATACTGTAATGTTTATTGGTTTGTGGAGTTTGTGTACTGTGTAATATACACAACAGTCCCAATATAACACGGTTCCTGGGAGTCAAAGAGCCACTCTGCGATATAGATGTCTTATAAATATAACAACTATGGAAAATGCCACATGTGGAACAAGATATCATCTGTGGAATTATATGCAAATGTCTTTGTATCTCTTTCTTTCAATCTAGAGTGTAACTTGAAAACTATATTGTTGTTTTTCTGACTTTGGTGTCTTAACCTTGGGTCTGACTTAATAAAATCCTGGGTCCTTCCTGCCCAATTGATCTAAGGCCCTGCCTCAAGAACACTAACCTCTCACTGGTAAGGTCGTAGGCTCAAATCTTACTTGCTCCAAAAACTTTATGTGAGAATTTATAATTCTACAAACAAAGTTTGAGAAGGGGTATTCCCGAGTTGCTGTGTTTTTTGTTCTGTATACTGATCAGTCTGTCAGCAACTTGTGAAATGAACTTCTTCCACAGCTTCCATACAATGTACATTCCTGTACTGCTGTACAGCGGTTGACTACACTCCAGGTCCTCCTTTATTAGTGGTTTCTAATGACCACTTACCTCTCACTGCTGAGGTTGTGGATTCAAGCTCTGCTGGGTCTGAAATGTTAATGTGGGAAAGTTTGCCAGTAACTGTTCTGAGGTTTTTCTCCACCAAAAATCTGGATATACCTTATAAAATGTCATGTGTTTAACTACTATACTAATGACAATCATCACCATATCCGTACATTCTTACACTGCTATACAGTGATTTACTACTGTACTCCAGACAATCATCACCGTATCCGTACATTCTTACTGCTATACAGTGATTTACTACTGTACTCCAGACAATCATCACTGTATCCGTACATTCTTACACTGCTATACAGTGATTTACTACTGTACTCCAGACAGTCATCACCGTATCCGTACATTCTTACTGCTATACTGTGATTTACTACTATACTCCAGACAGTCATCACTGTATCCGTGCTTTCTTACACTGCTATACAGTGATTTGCTACTGTACTCCAGACAATCATCACTGTATCCGTACATTCTTACACTGCTATACAGTGATTAACTACTGTATTCCAGACAATCATCACTGTATCTGTACATTCTTACACTGCTATACACTGATTTACTACTGTACTCCAGACAATCATCACCGTATCCGTACATTCTTACTGCTATACAGTGATTTACTACTGTACTCCAGACAATCATCACCATATCCGTACATTCTTACACTGCTATACAGTGATTTACTACTGTACTCCAGACAATCATCACCGTATCCGTACATTCTTACACTGCTATACAGTGATTTACTACTGTACTCCAGACATCACTGTATCCGTACATTCTTACTGCTATACAGTGATTTACTACTATACTCCAGACAGTCATCACTGTATCCGCACTTTCTTACACTGCTATACAGTGATTTACTACTATACTCCAGACAATCATCACTGTATCTGTACATTCTTTCACTGCTATGAAGTGATTTGCTACTGTACTCCAAACAATCATCACAGTATCCATACATTCTTACACTGCTATGCAGTGATTTGCTACTGTACTCCAGACAATCATCACCGTATCCGTACATTCTTACACTGCTATACAGTGATTTGCTACTGTACTCCAGACAGTCATCACTGTATCTGTACATTCTTACACTGCTAAACAGTGATTTATTACTGTACTCCAGACCATCATCACTGTATCCGTACATTCTTACACTGCTATACAGTGATTTGCTACAGTACTCCAGACAGTCATCACTGTATCTGTACATTCTTACACTGCTATGCAGTGATTTATTACTGTACTCCAGACAATCATCACTGTATCCGTACATTTTTACACTGCTATACAGTGATTTGCTACTGTACTCAAGACAGTCATCACTGTATCTGTACATTCTTACACTGCTACAGACCCTAAACCGCTCAAGTACCCCATAATTGCACTCCGTTTGCGCTCAGTTTGCACTCCGTTCGCGCTCCGTTCGCGCTTAGTTTGCGCTCCGTTCGCGCTCCGTTTGCGTGCACTCGATTAAACGCGGTTAATTTAATGCACTCACAAACGCAAGTATTCGCTCACGACCGCTGTATAGCTAAGTGCTGTATTTAATACTCCTCTTAGCGTTCGCTTCGTTCAGCGTTCACTCAACGTTCAGTTCGCTCAGTTCGGTTTCCGGCCCAT
This sequence comes from Panopea generosa, assembly GCA_029582155.1. Taxonomy (NCBI): domain Eukaryota; kingdom Metazoa; phylum Mollusca; class Bivalvia; order Adapedonta; family Hiatellidae; genus Panopea; species Panopea generosa. The sequence goes on along the minus strand of CM055902.1, from coordinate 73,452,882 downwards.
AGCCAATCGCAACATCTCAACTCTTTAAACTGATCCTATATTGACTTTTTAATTTAATCTGTTCCAATGGAGCAATTAAATGTATCCATGGGATTTTAGTCAAGGTAAATTAATTCATAATCCGATTGTTTGTCTACAGATTATGTCACCCGCTGGGTGATAGGTTGAACAAGTATCGATAGTAGGCATGTTAAACGGAAGTGTCTATGTTTTGATATGTGATCAGTGGTCTTGGTGATCAAAGAATATCGCACGTTATACCGGCGTCTGTTATCCAGACACCGACGTTCGTTTGCGTCAGTATCTTCTTTGATATACCGTAAGCTGTTTGTTACAGGAAATCAATAAAGTTTGTCCACAAAATTTACATATACATCATCAACATAAACTAAATAAATTGTTATTTATAATTAAATTTAATTAATAATTCCATACTGTTAATACCTCATTGGCCTTATGATAATCCATAAATCTGCTCAGTGTAAGCAGTGACTTAACAACATGTGGATATATCACTGGTTTTGTTAATGTTCAAACTAAAATAAGCTTTATAATCAATAATATGCATTGCATGGGTGATGAAACATTTATTATAATCTGTGCGATGCAATTCGACATTATAATCAATGATTTTTGAAAAATAATAATCTTGTAGTGTTTTTTCTCGATTTGGGTCCAAATGTGGCTTCACTAAACTTAAAAAAAGATATTCTGATATTTTAAGTTTTTTATAATTATTTTCGTTATCATTATGTATATAAATATACTTGCAATAAACTTTTTTCAGTGGGTTTCTCAAATTATTCTTTTACTGATAGTATGCTTTATGTTGATATATTATTTAAAATGACAAACTATATTTAACTTGTTTGAAACTACACCCACTGTGCTATACCACTAATTATATGACACGCAGCAACACACCCGTGGTGTTAATTACGTTATGTCACATGCCAGTGAGAGCCGTGTCAATTAGGTTATATGCTAAAGCGGTGACTTATCGGTCTATTGACCACGGAAGATATGTATGATTTCATTTTGATTGTAATTCGTGCCAGATGGATGAATTTTAATTGAGCCAACATTATGTGATTGGAAAGAAAAAAATAAGAAAGAAAAACTGCCAGCCAATTAACAACAAATAAAAAAATTATTTAAGATATTGGTTATTCGAAGTTTCAGAACGCTTTAGTATGTAAATATCATGATGTTAATATCATTAAATTAACGAACCGAAAACCCCACGCCAGCTCTGAGTGAATGGTAGAAAGTGTGACATACACGTATAAAGGGATGTGTATTCAGGGCTGTCATTTTACCACAGCTACCATAGCGATTTCGTATAAAAACAGATCAGAATTGTTAATTTACAAAATAAAACAATCCTACAATTTTAAAACTAATAAAAATTAAAGACATGTGTTTAAATAATTCCTTGTAAAAATGTAGTATTTTATTTGTATTATTCTTTACTTTCATTATTTGTTTTATTTTTTTTTTTGAAATATTATTATCATTGGAGCTATTATTATAATATACATATTGACTTATTGATTTGTTTACAGCTTTTATATTGGATACGTGCGTATGTGCATCTGGTCAGTCGTTCACAATTAATATAACAATTAAATTACTATAATGAAGGCAGAGTTGCATGGCAATCATCAAAACAGATACGCATGATGAGAACCACATGTGTGTCAATAAATAGTTTATTGGTGATTTATCGGTCCATTGATCACAACGAACCCTGCCGGTGTGTTATTTTCATTTTGATTATAATTTGTGCAAGATGAATGAATCTTTATTTAACCCGCGGCATGTGATTGGATAAGAAATATATAGTCAAAATCAATACTTAAATATGCAGATTTTTTATAATTTTATTATTATCATCATTATTATTAATATCCATTGTATATTTTATTATTATTTATTACTATTATTACTAATATTATTGTTATTATTGCTATATTACTTTATTATTATATTATTATATTATCATATTATTATTATCTGAGTATTTTTTCTTCTTTATTATTATTATTATTATTATTATTATTGTTGTCATTTCTTACTTGTTGCCCCTTTCACAACTTTTATAGTGGCTTAATTGTTACGTGCTTACATGCACGTGATCAGGCGTATCGATTTTGTAGGAAAGCGGGAAAACAATATATTTACTTTTTTATAGGCAGTGAATACATGTTCTTTTTTGTTTATTTAAACCTTCCTCATGATCAAAAGCTGTTCTTTAGTCAATATAAAATCACAACCTCAAAAAGGTCACCTAGAAATTTACGTTTGCTAGTTTTTATTTCCTATGTCTAATGTGTTATTTCGGTCTGTCTTGTTAAATTTGGCATACATGCATTTATTTTAAATTAATTTAATTTAGCTTGATTGTCAAGTAAGCTCGGAGCTTATGCATATCTTTCTCCAGTGCATTCCCTTATTAGATCTGGTACTGAATTGTGTTTCGAGAGGTCGGGTAAAGCCTGGGTCAAACTCGCGACCTCTGCCGTCTGAAGCCAGCACCCTATCCGCTGTACTACTGACCCATTTTATATTTTAGAATACAATTAATTTATTATTATTTTTTAATGAGATGTGCACGAGTATAATGTTTCCACTTTAATTGCAATATAACAGTTTACGTAGATTTGTTTATAACTAAGCACAAACTCAGTGTAACTATGTTTGGGGAAAATATAAAACTAAAGTCCAAATTAAATTGAAAATTGGTAATTTTTATTTTGCCGAAATACCCAAACAAATAGAATCATAATCATATAATTTTACGCATATCTATGTTTTGTTTGATTCACGCATGCTTTGATATTTTTGTATTTGGAGCAGTATACGCTTAAATCGAAATAAAGTACATGTTTTGTATGTTCTATAACTAATTTATATCGAAATAACACGGCAAATTAGCCTTGAAACCGTAGATAACCAATGATGTGTCGTCTTTTGTATAATAGGTGTTTTAAACATTATTGTATTGATCAGCTAAATATTGATATTTATGTTATAATTGATAAATTGTTGACCAAAATAAGTTTTATCATGCGTTTTACAGTAAAACATTTATATTAACTACATGGTTTATATTCATTTGAAAGAAAATTTATTTTTATCTCGATTCACGATCAAATAATAAAAAAAGAGTATATCCGAATGAACGAGTGCACTCAGTAGCGCACGAAAAGTTCTGTTATCAGTTTTCTTACTGTGTCTAGCGTATACAGCGCTTCTGAGTGCACTCAGCGTATCTGAGTGCATTCAGCGTGTCTGAGTGCACTCAATCTATTTCATGCGTTCAGGAGTGCGTTTATTATTCAAAATCCAGCGTTTGCTTACGGTCCATGTCCGCTCCGTCTGCGCTCAATCTGCGCTCCGTTCGCGCTCCGTCTGCGCTACGCTCGCGCTCCGCTTACGCTCTGAGTGCACTCCGTTTGCGTGCAATTGGGGTACTTGAGCGGTTTAGGGTCTGTATGCAGTGATTTATTACTGTACTCCAGACAATCATCACTATCCGCAGGCTTTTACACTGCTATACAGTGATTTACTACTGTACTCCAGACAATCATCACTGTATCCGTACATTCTTACACTGCTATACAGTGATTTGCTACAGTACTCCAGACAATCATCACTGTATCTGTATATTCTTACACTGTTATGCAGTGATTTATTACTGTACTCCAGACTATCATCACTGTATCCGTACATTCTTACACTGCTATACAGTGATTTACTACTGTACTCCAGACAGTCATCACTGTATCCGTACATTCTTACACTGCTATGCAGTGATTTACTACTGTACTCCAGACAGTCATCACTGTATCCGTACATTCTTACACTGCTATGCAGTGATTTACTACTGTACTCCAGACATTCTTCACTGTATCCGTACATTCTTACACTGCTATGCAGTGATTTACTACTGTACTCCAGACATTCATCACCGTATCCGTACATTCTTACACAGCTATGCAGTGATTTGCTACTGTACTCAAGACAGTCATTACAGTATCCGTACATTCTTACTGCTATACAGTGATTTACTACTGTACTCCAGACTGTCATCACCGTATCCGTACATTCTTACACTGCTATACAGTGATTTACTACTGTACTCCAGACAGTCATCACCGTATCTGTACATTCTTACACTGCTATACAGTGATTTACTACTGTACTCCAGACTGTCATCACCGTATCCGTACATTCTTACACTGCTATACAGTGATTGACTACTGTACTCCAGACAGTCATCACCGTATCCGTACATTCTTACACTGCTATACAGTGGTTGACTACTGTACTCCAGACAGTCATCACCGTATCCGTACATTCTTACACTGCTAAACAGTGATTTATTACTGTACTCCAGACCATCATCACTGTATCCGTACATTCTTACACTGCTATACAGTGATTTGCTACAGTACTCCAGACAGTCATCACTGTATCTGTACATTCTTACACTGCTATGCAGTGATTTATTACTGTACTCCAGACAATCATCACTGTATCTGTACGCTTTTACACTGCTATACAGTGATTTACTACTGTACTCCAGACAATCATCACTGTATCCGTACATTCTTACACTGCTATACAGTGATTTGCTACAGTACTCCAGACAGTCATCACTGTATCTGTACATTCCTACACTGCTATGCAGTGATTTATTACTGTACTCCAGACAATCATCACTGTATCTGTACATTCTTACACTGCTATGCAGTGATTTATTACTGTACTCCAGACAATCATCACTGTATCCGTACATTCTTACACTGCTATACAGTGATTTACTACTGTACTCCAGACAGTCATCACTGTATCTGTACATTCTTACACTGCTATGCAGTGATTTACTACTATACTCCAGACAGTCATCACTGTATCCGTACATTCTTACACTGCTATGCAGTGATTTACTACTGTACTCCAGACAGTCTTCACCGTATCCGTACATTCTTACACTGCTATGCAGTGATTTACTACTATACTCCAGACAGTCATCACTGTATCCGTACATTCTTACACAGCTATGCAGTGATTTGCTACTGTACTCAAGACAGTCATTACGGTATCCGTACATTCTTACTGCTATACACTGATTTACTACTGTACTCCAGACAGTCATCACCGTATCCGTACATTCTTACACTGCTATACAGTGATTTACTACTGTACTCCAGACAGTCATCACCGTATCCGTACATTCTTACACTGCTATACAGTGATTTACTACTGTACTCCAGACCGTCATCACCGTATCCGTACATTCTTACACTGCTATACAGTGATTGACTACTGTACTCCAGACAGTCTTCACCGTATCCGTACATTCTTACACTGTTATACAGTGATTGACTACTGTACTCCAGACAGTCATCACCGTATCCGTACATTCTTACACTGCTATACAGTGATTTACCTCTGTACTCCAGACAGTCATCACCGTATCCGTACATTCTTACACTGCTATACAGTGATTTACTACTGTACTCCAGACAATCATCACCGTATCCGTATATTCTTACACTGCTATACAGTTATTTACTACTTTACTCCAGACAATCATCACTGTATCCGTACATTCTTACACTGCTATACAGTGATTTGCTACTGTACTCCAGACAATCATCACTGTATCCGTACATTCTTACACTGCTATACAGTGATTTACTACTGTACTCCAGACAATCATCACCGTATTCGTACATTCTTACACTGCTATACAGTGATGTATCTGTACATTATTACACTGCTATACAGTGATTTACTACTGTACTCTAGACAATCATCACTGTATCCGTACATTCTTACACTGCTATACAGTGATTTATTACTGTACTCCAGACAATCATCACTGTATCTGTACATTCTTACACTGCTATACAGTGATTTACTACTGTACTCCAGACAATCATCACCGTATCCGTACATTCTTACACTGCTATACAGTGATATGCTACTGTACTCCAGACAATCATCACTGTATCCGTACATTCTTACACTGCTATAGAGTGATTTACTACTGTACTCCAGACAATCATCACCGTATCCGTACATTCTTACACTGCTATACAGTGATTTACTACTGTACTCCAGACAATCATCACCGTATCTATACATTCTTACACTGCTTTACAGTGATTTACTACTATACTCCAGACAATCATCACAGTATCCGTACATTCTTACACTGCTATACAGTGATTTACTACTGTACTCCAGACAATCATCACATGACATTGCCCATATAGTGAAGCAGCAGCTGCAGACAGCCAAGGACAAACAAAAGGCAGATCTGGATATGCTGAGAACAGGTCTATGTGACGATGAGAGATGTTCAGAGATGACAAATACAGGTATTTTGTCCTATATAATAGTATCCTGCTTGGCGTTAAGAAGTTTTATGAAGACTGTCAACCTACACAAGTACTCTGCTAGTACAAAACGTAATATACCTGACAAAATGGTGCCCATATAATATCACACATTTTATACTAGATGCAGAGGTCATCCTACATGGTTTGTTCTGCTTTGATACGGAATTATTCCAAAACAGAAATTTCACATATTAATGTCATATGGCCTTCAGTGACCAAAAGCATTATCTGGATTAGTACTTTATTTAGCCTAAACTGTACAGTCATGTGATTAAACCACATGAAAAGTGACATCTTGGAGAAAATTGGGATGCTCTTGGTTCTCTTGTTCATTTTGATTATGACAAAGTCAAATCATTGTCTTCACCATGCAGGAAATAGTGCATGCCACAAACCTGTACTGTTACCATTGAACTGTAACACGTTGGTGTATGTAACATTCAATCCATTGTTATTGGATGTGATTTGGTTCAACATTCCTGTATGGGTATAAACACAATATATTACAGAGCAATACAACTAACTGAATGTTGTAAAACAAAAGATTCTTCCATCATTGCTATAAGATAATTTCTTATTATTAAAATCAGTATTAACAGAAATTATTTACTGAAAACCAGATATTGAAGACTCAGATGAGAATATATAGTTAAACAAAAAACCCTAATGGTTGAACATGCATGTTTCAGATGGCAGATTTGGAAAGACAGAATTCCAAGTTACAGTTGTCATGTACATGTATGTTTCAGATGGCAGATTTGGAAAGTCAAATTTCCAAGTTACAATTAACATGTATATTTCAGATGGCAGATTTGGAAAGTCGGAATTCCAAGTTACAGTTATCATGTACATGTATATTTCAGATGGCAGATTTGGAAAGTCAGAATTCCAATTTACAGATGAAAGTGAAGCAGCAGAAGACAATCATGGACAAAGGTATTGCTGAGAAGAGACGGCTCAAGGAGGAGGTGAGCAACTACGCTCCCCGTTAACGTCTCACTACACAGTTATGCCCCCCTTGAGCCACGGTAGCATGATTCTTACGCCAAAAAAAAACAGCCTTTTTCGGTTTGGTATATTTTGAAAGTGGTTCAAAGAAATTTTAAAAAAAAAATTTCAGATGTGTAAAACAAAGTCTTGGCTAAAATATACAGAGATGAGACTCCACTGTTTTATATAGATTATATATATGACTGTGGTGAGACCTTAAAATAGATTTCCCGCTTAGAATGGCACCATTTTTTGTGATGTATTAAATGAGTCATATGATTACATTTTTATTTCAATTTGATCTGTTATACAGGTTTACACGTAGTAAAAATTGTTTCATCTTAGAAAGAGTCTAAATGGCGAAGCATAGGTTGTCAAACAGTATTTATGTGTTGTCTAATTTTAGAATGGGAATTCATTTCAAGTTTACCACTCAAATTTAAATATCTATTTTGTCACACATGCTAAACTATTCGGATTATATTTATTAATGATAATGTGATGTTTTTTATTCATTTTGATAATTATTTCATTTTTAAGACATTTGTATCATTTTTTCATGATATACTTCCTTTAAAGCATAGCTTATTGTTCCCATGATGACATTTGCTAAATTACATCCAGACCTAGGTCAGTCCATAGGCCTGCAAGTAACTCGGTCTGATCATTGTCTACACTGTTTGGTTGTCAGAATGTTAATTAATTAATTTTTATTAACACTCATTTGTAAAGTGCATAAATATAGGCCAGAAATTCAGGAAGTTAAGACTTAACAAAGGTTCATTGAGTATCACTCCTTTCAAATGATTTAATAACATGCAGTGGTATCTAGAACCTATCGTTTTGGGAGCAAACATTTGCCTTTTGTTAATACTGTAAATATCGGTGGCATATTACATGTATATAAATTAGCTATCAGAAGGTCAATCTCCTTTAGTTTAAACAATATCAATCCTTTGTAGTGGTAAATAAAAGTGTTATCAAAATCGATGCAAAACAGGGGAAAAAAGCCAACATTTTGACATATTGCAATATCTTCTGAGTTCTGACAGATGTAAAATTTTGTGTTATCACTTACACAGTATCTTGATAGAAGGCAATTGACACATATCAAATTAAGTTTTAACATAATGGTATATATTTTTATGCCCTGCCATTTTCAATGGGGGTTGGGACAGGCATATAGTTTTACCGCTGTCCATACAAAAATGGTTTCCGACTTATATCTTTAGTTTTAATGAACAGATTTAAACCAAATTTGGTGTGTGACTTCACATTCAGGTAATACAGGTCAATTTGTACTTTGTTCCGGTTTGATGATTTTTTTATGGAGTTATGCCCCTTTTTGGACTTAGATTATTGACAAATGTCAAGAAATTGGTTTCCGTTCAATATCTCTTAAAGGATTGGATGGATTTGATTCATATTTGGTAGAAAGATGTATGGTGATAAACTATAGCTCAAGTTTTTATTTATGGACTGATTTCACAAAAAGTTATATTTGGCTTTCTATAAACAAGACCCAGGTCAAGTTTGACAATGAATGGAATTGGCGCTTAATAATTAGGTGACCTGGAATTGATTGGCTGAAGGTCTCCGACCTCTAAAATCGTTATTGATGGACCGATTTTGATGAAACTTGATATTTGGCTTTATTGATATCTACAATGTAGTTACAAAGCGTGGACATCTGTGTCCCGTTGACGCATTTTAGTTTCAAATTTTTTATCCACCAAAATTTTGCATTGACATTATATAAATGCTAACTAAATCATCAACTTTATTTTTATTTACTTCCAAAACAACTGTTCACCTGATACATAATTGATCTTTTTCTTCCAAAAACATTTGTTTGAAACAAGTCTCCAAACAATACAAACAACAGCTGCAGTTACAGATGTTATTACTGTGTGGAAAGACTTCATTGTTTCTAGACTATTGCCAACAGTTGCTCATTGTCTATCATCTGTGTTAGTTTGTTAAATAGATGATTATTTCATGTTGAAATATTGTAGCCTGAAAATGGGCATTTAATTAATTAATACTTCATATAAATATATTTTCCTATCTGGTAACACCTGATCTGAGATGACACGTATGGTACGTATTAAGACAAAGTGAACCACATATTTTGCAGTACTGAAGTTGAAGGGGGCTCACAGAGAGAAGTCAGCATTGAACACTGGCAATATCACAGCTGCCATACAAATACTCATCCAATCTCCGTCCAGTTGGCCCAACCTAGGCAATGCATTGATGACTCCCAGTACAAAGCGTTCAACCCGTATGCTTGCCGAGCCCATCCCTACCCCACAACGGATGCATCACAAGATCCCTCACAGATATGTGAATGGTCTGAACACCTGTGCCACAAAATGTGCGGTATGTTTGGGGAGAGTGCGCTTTGGGAAGCAAGCTGCTATATGTCGAGGTATTGTATTGTCTCATAACTCAATATCAAAACATCATATTTAGCTTACACATACCTGGGGCGTAATACCTCACACAAACACTCTAATAATGTATGTTTGAAAGTTAACTTCCCCATTTTCTTCTAGTGCTAAGCCGTATTGTGCTCTAGCCTAATAAACTATCATTTATTCGGTATTAAAAATTCTTAACTTTTTACTTTGGATTGAGAAGAAGTACGTCAGGATTTTTTAAAAGTTTTAAAATTGGTTAAATATTTATACAAATATATCATGCCTATATATTATGCCTATATATCATGCCTATATATACTCACTATCATGCCTATATATACTCACTGACCCGGTATTGCCATAAGGCTGTCTATTTAAACATGACAAATAATATATAAGAAAGGAATACTTGGCTTATATGCACCCATATTAGACTAAAATAAATTTCCCGCTTAAAATAGCAACGTATTTTGTGACATTAAAAAAAAAGAGTTTTGTGGTTTCATGTTGATTTCATTTTGATCTGTCATACTTGTTTACATATTGTAGAACTTGTTTCATCTTAGAAAGAGTATGAATGCCGATGTCAAGGTCGTCAAGCAGGATTTAAGTGTTGTCTATGTTTTGAATGGTGATTTCGTTTGAAGTTAATCCCACTCATACTAGAATATAGTTTTTGTCACATTTTGATGTACATACATTTTCCCCCAAATCACACATATTACTCTCAAAACAAAAACAAAAACATTTTCCGAAACACCACACATATTTTACTCAACAATAATGATGTACCATTTTATTTATTTATTAATGATGTTGAGGTGCTTTGTATCCATTTCAAAAATAATTTTATTTTAAAGACATTTAAAGAGGTTTTTTTTTGTTTTTGCTCATAACGAGCAATCTGAACACTTCCTGCACTGTTTTCCACTCTTCCTGCACTGTTCTCAAAGGCCTTTTGTGATTGGTGTGGGAAAACGCGTATCTATGCAGTAAAGGGGTATGACATTTTGAAAAAAATTGTAAGGTTAAAATAATTTGTAAACAGTAACGTGTTTTTAAAGCTTTGCTTGAAAAAGTGTATATAGATACTATTTTGTTGAGTGCAGTATTTGTACAGAATTAAATATGGCTGCAGCCACCATGTGTGTCTCGGGATCTGATTTTTATCAACATATGAAGAAGATCGTATCACTAAGTGTGTATTATTGTTAGAAATACTGATGTTTGTCTTGTATTAAATTATTTGGTTATAAATTTCTTCCTGTACTATCAAGTCAGGGGTTGTGAGTTTTAATCCCTGCCTGGCCAGTCATTATACCCCCAACAAACGAAGTTTTGAGGGGGTATACTGGAGTCATCCTGAGGTCGGTCTGTCTGTCTGTCAGTCGGTCTGTCCGTTGCAATTTTCCTTGTCCGGAACATCACTTGAAAATTTCATCAAACGTCATACAATGGAAGAATATAATGAGAGGAAGTGCAGTGTACAAGAAACATAACTCTATTCTTGCTAATTACAGAGTTATTGCCCTTTGATATTTTTTCTTGTCCGGAGCATAACTTGAAAAGTACCAGATGGAATTTCATCAAGCTTCATACAATGGTAGAATATAATGAGAGGAAGTGCAGTGTACAGGAAACATAACTCTATTCTTGCTAATTACAGAGTTATTGCCCTTTGATATATTTCCCTTTGATATTTTTTCTTGTCTGGAGCATAACTTGAAAAGTACCGGATGGAATTTCATCAAGCTTCATACAATGGTAGAATATAATGAGAGGAAGTGCAGTGTACAGGAAACATAACTCTATTCTTGCTAATTACAGAGTTATTGCCCTTTGATATATTTCCCTTGTCCGGAGCATTACTTCTAAAGTACTGGATGGAATTTCATCAAACTTCATACAATGGTAGAATATAATGACAGGAAGTGCAGTGTACAAGAAACATAACTCTATTCTTGCTAATTACAGAGTTATTGCCCTTTAATATATATTTCCCTTGTCTGGAGCATTACTTTTAAAGTACTGGATGGAATTTCATCAAACTTCATACAATGGTAGAATATAATGACAGGAAGTGCAGTGTACAAGAAACATTACTCTATTCTTGCTAATTACAGAGTTATTGCCCTTTAATATATATTTCCCTTGTCTGGAGCATTACTTTTAAAGTACTGGATGGAGTTTCATCAAACTTCATACAATGGTAGAATATAATGAGAGGAAGTGCAGTGTACAAGAAACATAACTCTATTATTGCTAATTATAGAGTTATTGCCCTTTGATATTTTTTCTTGTCCGGAGCATAACTTGAAAAGTACCTGATTGAATTTCATCAAGCTTCATACAATGGTAGAATATAATGAGAGGAAGTGCAGTGTACAAGAAACATAACTCTATTCTTACTAATTACAGAGTTATTGCCCTTTGATTTATTTCCCTTGTCTGGAGCATTACTTTTAAAGTACTGGATGGAATTTCATCAAACTTCATACTTCATACAATGGTAGAATATAATGAGAGGAAGTGCAGTGTACAGGAAACATAACTATTCTTGCTAATTACAGAGTTATTGCCCTTTGATATATTTCCCTTGTCTGGAGCATTACTTTCAAAGTACTTGATGGAATTTCATCAAACTTCATACAATGGTAGAATATAATGACAGGAAGTGCAGTGTACAAGAAACATAACTCTATTCTTGCTAATTACAGAGTTATTGCCCTTTGATATATTTCCCTTGTCTGGTGCAGTACTTTTAAAGTACTTTTAAAGCCATCAGTGATAACAGTTTAATAAAGTTCATGAAAGAACCAAGTTGATGAATACATGGAGTTCGAGCAAAGCAGGTTCAATATTGTATTCCTAGTGCTCTTGTTTGTTTCTTATCTATAAAATTGTTGTCCCTCGACATAACTCGAAAAAGTATAACATTTATTGATTGCCATGAAAGCTTGTACACTGCACAATAATTAAAAAGACCGTTTTTAATTTTAACAAATCCATAAAAAAATTAACAATACAAACAACTCAATCCATAACATTCTCTTTTATTAAGTTTTTTTTTGTCTGGAGCATAACTTTAAAACTATTGGATATAATTTAATAAAACTTCATACAATGGTTAACCATTTTCTGTCATGGTGGCATTCGGAGGTATTCATCTCTACAGTGATAGGTCTAGTTGTCATTGATCTCTCACAGCTGGTTCAAGTGGGAAAGTTTTCAAATACTTTTGGAGATGCTTAAGTACTGGTTAACCTTCCAGGAAAGCAGGAAAGAGTGTTAAAGTTAACTGATCGTCTGTTCGCCTTCAGTGGATAAAATGATGGTAAATATTCAAATAAACTGATTTTCTCCTATATATATATTTACAGAATTCTCTATAGTGTGTCATCCAAAGTGTGTGGTCTCCATCCCTGCCACATGTGGACTACCCTCTGAGTATGTCGACATTTCTCCACCATGATGGATACCGAGTAACAGTTACCTGGTAACATTTCCTAGGCTCAGCCTGAAGGTGAGGTCATCAAAATGAAGGGTTGGATGAAAACCCATTTGTATATATAAAAACTTAAAACTGTTCCAGAAATATATCCGCTGTTTATTATTTTATGGGGAGTCTTGCATTTCAGTTTGCGCGAGGAATTTCAAAGATGAAAAAGAATCAAACTTTCATACTCTAAGAGTCTTCCCATACCATCATTAATGGATTATCATTGTTGAAACATTGAAATACAAGTACATGTAGATGTTCTGAATTACCGGAATTCAAACTATGAGAATGGAGTTAGTCCATACTGGTTGTGACGCTCAGTTTCCCCAATAATTACGTAAATGTAGATATTAACACATCACCGTTACAGTTTTGACATAGTCGGCTTAGACAATACAAATTATTTTCTGCAGGAGAAATTTCAATGAACAGTTCCCTATCACACTAGTAACAACTTGGGGGGAAAACATGCACAGATCAGTTCCGGATGTCGTCTAGTCAATGAATTGCAGCTTTAGTTACAAAATTGCTGCAGTCATGTGATGCTTATCATGTTAGCCTTCGAATGTCTCGGTTAGTAATTTATGAGTTTTAACTGCTTTGCTGAAGGATTGGTAAACAGGCAGGATGGGAAAGATGCTGGTGTGTCATGGAGGGTAATATAAGATAAACTATTGGAGATTAAAGCTCACTGTTTAGATAAACTATCTGAGCTTCAATCTCACTGTTTAGATAAACTATCAGAGCTTAAATCTCACTGTTTAAATCAGCTATCTGAGCTTAAATCTCACTGTTTAGATAAACTATCTGAGCTTCAAGCTCACTGTTCAGATAAACTATCAGAGCTTAAATCTCACTGTTTAAATAAGCTATCTGAGCTTAAGTCTCACTGTTTAGATAAACTATCTGAGCTTCAAGCTCACTGTTTAGATAAACTATCAGAGCTTAAATCTCACTGTTTGGATAAACTATCTGAGCTTCAATCTCACTGTTTAGATAAGCTATCTGAGCTTAAATCTCACTGTTTAGATAAAGTAGCAGAGCTTAAATCTCACTGTTTAGATAAACTATCTGAGCTTCAAGCTCACTGTTTAAATAAACTATCAGACCTTCAAGCTCGCTGTTTAGATAAACTATCAGAGCTTAAATCTCACTGTTTAGATAAACTATCTGAGCTTAAATCTCACTGTTTAGATCAGCTATCTGAGCTTCAAGCTCACTGTTTAGATAAACTATCAGAGCTTCAAGCTCAATGTTTAGATAAGATTTCAGAGCTTAAAGCTCACTGTTTAGATAAACTATCAGAGCTTAAATCTCACTGTTTAGATAAACTATCAGAGCTTCCAACTCACTGTTTAGATAAACTATCAGATCTTAAATCTCACTGTTTAGATAAACTATCAGAGCTTAAAGCTCACTGTTTAGATAAACTATCAGAGCTTAAATCTCACTGTTTAGATAAACTATCAGAGCTTGAATCTCACTGTTTAGATAAGCTATCAGAGCTTAAATCTCACTGTTTAGATAAACTATCTGAACTTCAAGCTCAATGTTTAGATAAACTATCAGAGCTTAAAGCTCACTGTTTAGATAAACTATCAGAGCTTAAATATCACTGTTTAGATCAGCTATCTGAGCTTAAATCTCACTGTTTAGATAAACTATCAGAGCTTCAAGCTCACTGTTAAGATAAACTATCAGAGCTTAAAGCTCACTGTTTAGATAAGCTATCAGAGCTTAAAGCTCACTGTTTAGATAAACTATCAGAGCTTCAAGCTCACTGTTAAGATAAACTATCAGAGCTTAAAGCTCACTGTTTAGATAAGCTGTCAGAGCTTAAAGCTCACTGTTTAGATAAACTATCAGAGCTTCAATCTCACTGTTTAGATAAACTATCAGAGCTTCAAACTCACTGTTTAGATAAACTATCAGAGCTTAAATCTCACTGTTTAGATAAACTATCTGAGCTAAAATATCACTGTTTAGATAAACTATCTGAGCTTCAAGCTCACTGTTTAGATAATCTATCTGAGCTTAAAACTCACTGTTTAGATAAACTGTTGGAGATTAAAACTCACTGTTTAGATAAGCTATCAGAGCTTAAATCTCACTGTTTAGATAAGCTAGCAGAGCTTAAAATTCGCTGTTTATTTTAGTTATCAGAGGAGCTTAAAGCTCACTGTTTAGATAAGCTACCAGAGCTTAAATCTAATTGTTTAGATAAGCTATTGGAGATTAAAGCTCACTGTTTAGATAAACTATCAGAGATTAAATATCACTGTTTAGATAATTGATTGATTGATTGATTGAATATTTAGCGTCGTTTTTATGCCATAGAAGGCTAACAGATGATCAGTTAACTTAACCACTGTTTCCTAGGATTAACCAGTACTCGAGAACACCCCATCTCTGCAAGTAACTGATAACTTTCCCACTTGAATCAGTGGTGAGAGAAGAATGACAATGAGACACAATGTCATATATCAATCATCACAGGCTGGACCTGTTTAGATAAACTATCGGAGTCTAAATCTCACTGTTTAGATAAGCTATCAGAGTCTAAATCTCACTGTTTAGATAAGCTATCAGAGATTAAATATCACTGTTTAGATAAACTATCAGAGATAAAATAGCACAGTTTAGATAAGCTATTAGAGATTAAATATCACTGTTTAGATAAACTATCAGATATTAAATAGCACAGTTTAGATAAGCTATCAGAGTCTAAATCTCACTGTTTAGATAAGCTATCAGAGTCTAAATCTCACTGTTTAGATTAGCTATCAGAGATTAAATCTCACTGTTTAGATAAACTATCACAGATTAAATATCACTGTTTAGATAAACTATCAGAGATTAAATCTCACTGTTTAGATAAGCTATCAGAGTCTAAATCTCACTGTTTAAATAAGCTATCAGAGTCTAAATCTCACTGTTAAGATAAACTATTAGAGATTAAATACCACTGTTTAGATAACCTATCAGAGTCTTAATCTCACTGTTTAGATAAGCTATCAGAGATTAAATATCACTGTTAAGATAAACTATAAGAGATTAAATATAACTATTTAGATAAGCTATCAGAGTCTAAATCACACTGTTTAGATAAGCTACCAGAGTCTAAATCTCACTGTTAAGATAAGCTATCAGAGTCCAAATCTCACTGTTTAAATTAGCTATCAAAGTCTAAATCTCACTGTTTAGATTAACTATCAGAGTCTAAATCTCACTGTTAAGATAAACTATTAGAGATTAAATATCACTGTTTAGATAAACTATCAGAGATTAAATATCACTGTTAAGATAAGCTATCAAAGATTAAATATCACTGTTTAGATAAACTATCAGGGATTAAATATCACTCTTTATATAAACTATCAGAGTCTAAATCTCACTGTTTAGATAAGCTATCAGAATCTAAATCTCACTGTTAAGATAAGCTATCAGAGTCTAAATCTCACTGTTAAGACAAACTATCAGAGATTAAATATCACTGTTTAGATAAACTATCAGAGATTAAATATCACTGTTTGGATAAGCTATCAGAGTCTAAATCTTACTGTTTAGGCATAGTGCCACCATTGCAAAAAGGAAGTGTTTCCGTGGGGCAGTCGCATAATGGCGGTTGTAAATAATCCTCAATTCTTCTTCTTTAAAAATGCATTTTCCTATTTTTAATGCTCATTTTTTTATTTGAATGGCATTATTGATGTATTTTGAACATTTTGATAGCATTGTCATGTTTGAATTGTGAATTTAGAAAAAAAAAAATGATGCTTGGAAATTGGGGTATGAATTCATGATTTCGGAAGTCTACTTTCACTTTGTCACCAGTGTACACACTGAGCAGAAAAAAAATCTCTTATATGACACATGACCCCTACTTTTCTCATCATATTTTGATAGTGCAGAGGTTGACAAACAGTAAAATGTAGGTTTCACTTCTTTCATTTGGGACCCTCTATGAATGACAAGCCTTCAAACTTTTGTTATTTACTATAGAATAAAGAACAAAAATCAATGGTGGGGTTACACCTTTAGATAAGCTATCAGAGTCTAAATCTCATTGTTTAGATAAGCTATTAGAGTCTAAATCTCAATTAAGATAAACTATCACAGTCTAAATCTCACTGTTAAGATAAACTATCAGGGATTAAATATCACTGTTTATATAAACTATCAGAGTCTAAATCTCACTGTTCAGATAAGCTATCAGAATCTAAATATCACTGTTTAGATAAACTATCAGAGATTAAATATAACTGTTTAGATAAGCTATCAGAGTCTAAATCTCACTGTTTAGATAAGCTATTAGAGTCTAAATCTCACTGTTAAGATAAACTATCAGGG
This sequence comes from Panopea generosa, assembly GCA_029582155.1. Classification (NCBI taxonomy): domain Eukaryota; kingdom Metazoa; phylum Mollusca; class Bivalvia; order Adapedonta; family Hiatellidae; genus Panopea; species Panopea generosa. The sequence goes on along the minus strand of CM055902.1, from coordinate 73,435,204 downwards.
ATTAAATATCACTGTTTAGATAAACTATTAGAGATTAAATATCACTGTTTAGATAAACTATCAGAGTCTTAATCTCACTGTTAAGATAAACTATTAGAGATTAAATCTCACTGTTTCGATAAACTATCAGAGTCTTAATCTCACTGTTTAGATACGCATTCAGAGATTAAATATCACTGTTTAGATAAACTATCAGAGTCTTAATCTCACTGTTAAGATAAAAAATTAGAGATTAAATACCACTGTTTAGATAAACTATCAGAGTCTTAATCTCACTGTTTAGATAAGCTATCAGAGATTAAATATCACTGTTAAGATAAACTATCAGAGATTAAATACCACTGTTTAGATAAACTATCAGAGTCTTAATCTCACTGTTTAGATAACCTATCAGAGATTAAATCTTACTGTTTAGATAAATTATCAGAGATTAAATAGCACAGTTTAGATAAGCTATCAGAGTCTAAATCTCACTGTTTAGATAAGCTATCAGAGTCTAAATCTCACTGTTTAGATTAGGTATCAGAGATTAAATCTCGCTGTTTAGATAAACTATCACAGATTAAATATCACTGTTTAGATAAACTATCAGAGATTAAATCTCACTGTTTAGATAAGCTATCAGAAATTAAATATCACTGTTTAGATTAACTATCAGAGATTAAATAGAACAGTTTAGATAAGCTATCAGAATCTAAATCTCACTGTTTAGATAAGCTATCAGAGTCTAAATTTCACTGTTTAGATTAGCTATCAGAGATTAAATCTCACTGTTTAGATAAACTATCACAGATTAAATATCACTGTTTAGATAAACTATCAGAGATTAATCGCACTGTTTAGATAAGCTATCAGAAATTAAATATCACTGTTTAGATAAACTATCAGAGATTAAATCTCACTGTTTAAATAAGCTATCAGAGTCTAAATCTCACTGTTTAAATAAGCTATCAGAGTCTAAATCTCACTGTTAAGATAAACTATTAGAGATTAAATACCACTGTTTAGATAACCTATCAGAGTCCAAATCTCACTGTTAAGATAAACTATTAGAGATTAAATATCACTGTTTAGATAAGCTATCAGAGATTAAATATCACTGTTAAGATAAGCTATCAAAGATTAAATATCACTGCTTAGATAAACTATCAAGGATTAAATATCACTCTTTATATAAACTATCAGAGTCTAAATCTCACTGTTTAGATAAGCTATCAGTATCTAAATCTCACTGTTTAGATAAGCTATCAGAGTCTAAATCTCACTGTTTAGATAAGCTATTAGAGTCTAAATCTCAGTTAAGATAAGCTATCAGAGTCTAAATCTCACTGTTAATGTAAACTATCAGGGATTAAATATCACTGTTTAGATAAACTATCAGAGTCTTAATCTCACTGTTCAGAAAAGCTATCAAAGATTAAATATCACTGTTTAGATAAACTATCAGAGTCTAAATCTCACTGTTAAGATAAACTATCAGGGATTAAATATCACTGTTTATATAAACTATCAGAGTCTAAGTCTCACTGTTTAGATAAGCTATCAGAATCTAAATCTCACTGTTAAGATAAGCTATCAGAGTCTAAATCTCACTGTTAAGATAAACTATCAGGGATTAAATATCACTGTTTAGATAAACTATCAGAGATTAAATATAACTGTTTAGATAAGCTATCAGAGTCTAAATCTCACTGTTTAGATAAGCTATCAGAGTCTAAATCTCACTGTTAAGATAAACTATCAGGGATTAAATATCACTGTTTAGATAAACTATTAGAGATTAAATATCACTGTTTAGATAAGCTATCAGAATCTAAATCTCACTGTTAAGATAAACTATCAGAGTCTAAATCTCACTGTTAAGATAAACTATCAGGGATTTAATATCACTGTTTAGATAAACTATCAGAGATTAAATATAACTGTTTAGATAAGCTATCAGAGTCTAAATCTCACTGTTTAGATAAGCTATCAGAGTCTAAATCTCACTGTTAAGATAAACTATCAGGGATTAAATATCACTGTTTAGATAAACTATCAGAGATTAAATATCACTGTTTAGATAAGCTATCAGAATCTAAATCTCACTGTTTAGATAAGCTATCAGAGTCTAAATCTCACTGTTTAGATAAGCTATTAGAGTCTAAATCTCACTGTTAAGATAAACTATCAGGGATTAAATATCACTGTTTAGATAAACTATTAGAGATTAATATCACTGTTAAGATAAACTATCAGAGTCTTAATCTCACTGTTAAGATACACTATTAGAGATTAAATCTCACTGTTTAGATAAACTATCAGAGTCTTAATCTCACTGTTTAGATAAGCTATCAGAGATTAAATATCACTGTTTAGATAAACTATCAGAGTCTTAATCTCACTGTTAAGATAAACAATTAGAGGTTAAATACCACTGTTTAGATAAACTATCAGAGTCTTAATCTCACTATTTAGATAAACTATCAGAGATTAAATATCACTGTTAAGATAAACTATCAGAGATTAAATACCACTTTTAGATAAACTATCATAGACTTAATCTCACTGTTTAGATGACCTATCAGATTAACTCTCACTGTTTAGATAAACTATTAGAAATTAAATATCACTGTTTAGATAAACTATCAGATTCTTAATCTCACTGTTAAGATAAACTATTAGAGATTAAATACCACTGTTTAGATGAACTATCAGAGTCTTAATCTCACTGTTTAGATAAGCTATCAGAGATTTAATATCACTGTTTAGATAAACTATCAGAGATTAAATACCACTGTTTAGATAAACTATCAGAGTCTTAATCTCACTGTTTAGATAACCTATCAGAGATTAAATCTCACTGTTTAGATAAACTATTAGAAATTAAATATCACTGTTTAGATAAACTATCAGAGTCTTAATCTCACTGTTAAGATAAACTATTAGAGATTAAATCTCACTGTTTAGATAAACTATCAGAGTCTTAATCTCACTGTTTAGATAAGCTATCAGAGATTAAATATCACTGTTTAGATAAACTATCAGAGTCTTAATCTCACTGTTAAGATAAACAATTAGAGATTAAATACCACTGTTTAGATAAACTATCATAGTCTTAATCTCACTATTTAGATAAGCTATCAGAGATTAAATATCACTGTTAAGATAAACTATCAGAGATTAAATACCACTTTTAGATAAACTATCAGAGTCTAAATCTCACTGTTTAGATAAGCTATCAGAATCTAAATCTCACTGTTAAGATAAGCTATCAGAGTCTAAATCTCACTGTTAAGATAAACTATCAGGGATTAAATATCACTGTTTAGATAAACTATCAGAGATTAAATATCACTGTTTGGATAAGCTATCAGATTCTAAATCTCACTGTTTAGATAAGCTATCAGAGTCTAAATCTCACTGTTTAGATAAGCTATTAGAGTCTAAATCTCAGTTAAGATAAGCTATCAGAGTCTAAATATCACGGTTAATGTAAACTATCAGGGATTAAATATCACTGTTTAGATAAACTATCAGAGTCTTAATCTCACTGTTTAGAAAAGCTATCAAAGATTAAATATCACTGTTTAGATAAACTATCAGAGTCTAAATCTCACTGTTTAGATAAGCTATCAGAATCTAAATCTCACTGTTAAGATAAGCTATCAGAGTCTAAATCTCACTGTTAAGATAAACTATCAGGGATTAAATATCACTGTTTAGATAAACTATCAGAGTCTTAATCTCACTGTTAAGATAAACAATTAGAGATTAAATACCACTGTTTAAATAAACTGTCAGAGTCTTAATCTCACTATTTAGATAAGCTATCAGAGAATAAATATCACTGTTAAGATAAACTATCAGAGATTGAATACCACTTTTAGATAAACTATCATAGTCTTAATCTCACTGTTTAGATAACCTTTCAGATTAAATCTCACTGTTTAGATAAACTATTAGAAATTAAATATCACTGTTTAGATAAACTATCAGAGTCTTAATCTCACTGTTAAGATAAACTATTAGAGATTAAATACCACTGTTTAGATGAACTATCAGAGTGTTAATCTCACTGTTTAGATAAACTATCAGAGATTTAATATCACTGTTTAGATAAACTATCAGAGATTAAATACCACTGTTTAGATAAATTATCAGAGTCTTAATCTCACTGTTTAGATAACCTATCAGAGATTAAATCTCACTGTTTAGATAAACTATTAGAAATTAAATATCACTGTTTAGATAAACTATCAGAGTCTTAATCTCACTGTTAAGATAAACTATCAGAGATTAAATATCACTGTTTAGATAAACTATCAGAGTCTTAATCTCACTGTTAAGATAAACTATTAGAGATTAAATACCACTGTTTAGATAAACTATCAGAGTCTTAATCTCACTGTTTAGATAAGCTATCAGTGATTAAATATCACTGTTTAGATAAATTATCAGAGTCTTAATCTCACTGTTAAGATAAACTATTATAGATTAAATACTTTTGTTTAGATAAACTATCAGAGTCTTTATCTCACTGTTTAGATAAGCTATCAGAGATTAAATATCACTGTTTAGATAAATTATCAGAGTCTTAATCTCACTGTTAAGATAAACTATTATAGATTAAATACTTTTGTTTAGATAAACTATCAGAGTCTTTATCTCACTGTTTAGATAAACTATCAGAGATTAAATACCACTGTTTAGATAAAATTTCAGAGTCTTAATCTCACTGTTTAGATAAGTTATCATTGTTATATAAAGGAAAACTATTTTTTTAAGTATATTTATAACCATTTACAAGCAGTTGAAAAAGGAATTGTCGATACTGTTCCAAATCATATCGCTTTATTATCTTAAAAGCCATTTTAATGCTAAATGTATGCTATTCTTAGAAATTTAACCAATATAAGCATGCATGTATATCATTTTGATTAAATTATTGATACAAAAAAAAAACACATGTATATATATATATAATATATATTTGTCTTTTTTTTTTTAATGATTAAGTTCATTCCTGAGGCAGAGATTGTTTGGTGATGTTGATTCTGTTTATCTTTTGTCTGGTAATGTTGATTCTGTGGCAGTAGATGTATGGGAACTTCAACATAGGAACCATGCCAGCAGGCAGATGGACAGTTTTCCTTGTGGAATACATGCATTAAATGGTATTATAATTTTTCTCAATTACATGTTTAGTTATTCCAATACAACACGCAGTTTGATATATAAAATTGTGTGAAATAGTTTGCTATAATGTTGTATGGTGTTTAGCGTCGCTTTCAACAATATTTCAGTCATATTGCGACGGTGTCTACATGAGACAGTATTCTAAGCGCTGTCACACTGGAATATCATGCCGCAGACACATGGTATTATACCCCACCCAGTCACATTATACTGACACCGGGCCGACCAGATCTAGAACTCTCCTCTAAATGTTGAGTGGCAAGCGAGGAAGCTTCTAGTACCATTTTTAAAGTCTTTGGTATGACCTGGCTGGGGATTGAACCCACGACCTTCCGCATGCGAGGCGGACGCTCTACCACTAGACCACGCCGTGGTAGGTTTGCTATAAATAAATTAGATGTACGTTATATTGTAAAATGAATTAGATGACTTACATTTCAAATGTGTATTAATTAATATTACATGTTAAATGTTGTCAGATTGAGCTCTACTTTAAGGCCAGGATGTTACATTTACTGACACCATGATTGTTTTCAGTACTGCAGTACTGTTGGGGCAACCATACTGGCTGGCATGATGACAACAGACACCAGTAACAAATCAGGATTGCAGACAGCCCATTGTAAACTGAGAGATGCCATTAAATGTAATAAGGTAATAGCTATTGCCTGTAATATAACAATTATTCTGTATTTTCTGAAGTTTTAATTAAGATCTGAAGTTAAAAGCTGCCTACATATTGCTCGTCAATATAGCTTGTTACATTAAAGGGAATTTATCAGGATTTTTTAAAATTGGCTATAAACATTTTTTTCCAATACAGCATGCCTATATATACTCACTGACCCTGTATTGCCATAAAAAATATCTATTAAATCATTCAAAAATTATATATTGAAAAAGGATTTCCTAATTTTGGCTACACGCCTAGGTTCGATTAAAATAGATTTCCCACATAAAATTGCAACATATTTTGTGATGTTTGAGATAGGTCACGTGATTTCATATTATTTTGATTTGATATGGTTTACAGGTTTACACATAATAAACAATGTTTCATCTTAGAAAATGTCCGAATGATGACACAAAGGTCGAAGAACAGTATTTAAGTGCTTTCTATTTATAGATTGGAGATTTCATTTCAAATTTACTTTATTTTGTCACATTTTGGTGTGTCTGACATACCACACCATTGTAATTGTCTTTATTTATGATAATCAGATGTGTTTTATCCATTTTATTTTTTATATTCAGAAAAAGACACTTTCATTCATTTACCCTTTGACTTTAAATGCTGGCAAGAGAACTTACTGTATCTGTAGAAAAACTTTGTATGTTTATTCTTATTTATGATGGACACATTCATATTAACTTTTTAAAAATGAAAACATATAAGTTTCACAATATTAAATTTGATTCAGTTGGAGATGAAAAATTATTATCTATTATAATCCACTGCAATGCAGGGAATTTGTACCTGGGATATTAACTTGGGCACTGTGTCCGTCTATGTGTTCGATAGCAATTCCATAACTCCATTTCATGAAATTTTGTACACATATAAACCTAATGATCTAGTAGTGACTTCTGATCTGAGGGTGATCTCATTTTGAATATTTTTGTTTCCATGGAAACATTGCCCAAATAATAAATTTCTTTGTTGTTAAGGAGGTCATTGTTGCATGATCTTCCAGAGTTTGACCCACATCTGATATGAAGACTGAGTGCAGATTGGTAGAAGAGAAGTCAGGAATCAGAGCTCTGAAGGCATCTGTAGAAATATGTCATTGTCTTATTTGAAATACAATTTTCATTTGCTTTACCTCTTTTAATCATAGTGACATTTGCAAGCAACATAACAGATGTTTTCTAATAACTGTTTCAAGATATTGGCACCATTTCTTTAACCTTTTCAAAACCATTAAAATATAATCAACTTTCAAACTGGGCCCTTATGAGGTTTTTGCATCAATATGTTACTATCTATGACAAAATTAATACTAACTATATGTCTCTATTTAAAGACGTTTACATGATCAGTTTATCCAAGAATGGAATAAATCTATAAATAATGTGTCGAAACTGGACTATTATGTTAAATTTAAACGTCAGTTTGGTTATGAACAGAACCTTAACAAATTGAATAATGATTCACTAAGAAAGCATTTTACATGCCTGAGATTAAGTTCGCATTCCCTGGAAATTGAGACTGGGCGATACAATGTATATGATTGTGCTAACAGATTATGTAAACTTTGTTACCAGAATGTCATTGAGTCAGAATACCATTTCTTGCTATGTTGAACTAGATACAATGATATTCGAACCAAATATTTAGGCCGCATATCTTGGCCAACACTCCATAAATTTACACATATCATGTCGTCTGTAAATGGAAAGATGTTGTTAAAAATTTCAAAATTTATACAAGAAGCTCTTGTAATAAGAAAGAGTACCCTTGAAAATATGATTGTTTCGTAAGAATAATAATCCTGTAATGTGTTGTTAAATGTGTTATGTATGCTATGTAATGTTTATTATATGTACGAGGTATGTCTCAAAAGTAATTAGGACACATTTAGAATCCAAACAAAACTTGGCATGAATATTTTTCAATATTTAAACTATAAGCATGCAAATTTTCAATATCATACACCACCATTTAACATTAATTTTGACAAGTCAAAATGTATATATAACAAAGTACGGGGGAGTTTGATGTTATTTGTGCGACGTCAAGTTGACATTCAAATGAAAGTCATTCTTTTTTCGAACTATGAACCTCTGTGCAAAACACAATTTTTGTGGTACAGCACCAACTACTGATACATGATAAGATACTATGATGACTCATAGATCCTAACCACAGAATGTACACTCAGGCACATGGTCCGGAGGTACTGAAAGTGGTTTTCATCAAGATCCGACTTGAATTCCAGGAAAACCACACAATATTTCGGTCGTTCAGATCGCTGATGGTCAATTACTTTTGTCTCACTATTGGAAACCTGTTTGTACCACCAATAGATAAGACTCCAGGATATGCTTTTTGTTAAAGAATTGTGTGAAATAAACTTCAGAGTATCCTGTTGGGTCATATTACACCCAACACTAAATTTTACCACACTCCAAATTTCCACTCTTGGCGTGACGTTGTCCAATGTTTTTACTATTCAAATTCGCACTTGTTCTTTCGAAAGTGCGCAAAATATTCAAATGTTTATCGATAACGTCGAATTTTTTAACGGCATTCGCACATGATCTAAAATTACGTCCACCCTTATTTTATAACATTTGGCGCAATATTGAGGACGTTGTATGCTTTTCAAGGCAATGTTGCTTTTTTAAATGGCGTCTTATTTCAAAGTCCCCCATACTTCTAAACTCACGTTACTATGGTGACTTTTGCATGAACTTAATGATGACTGAAAGTTGATTTGATGTTTTATGACAATAGAAGAGATGTCGATCTATCCATTGATACCATTGGTTTGCATGTAACGCCCTAAATACAAAAATGACAGAGTCGTCTTATTACTTTTGGGACATACCTCGTATAATTGTCTTTGCCATATTTCTTTAAATGTAAATGGCTAATGCAAAATTTGCCAATTGCTGAATAAACTTGAATTGATAAAAAATATTTTTATTTCAATAGGGTAAAGTCTTTCTTGAAATATTTATAAAATCAGTAGTAATATTATGTTATTAATTAAGTGATTTTATATTGGTTCTGTTATTGGTCCAAAGTTATAGGCTGCAGGCCAAAATGTTCGTATGAGACCAATTACTTTCTAGCTAATTTGAAATCACTTAATCAATAACAAGTTTATTAATTTAAATAACCAGGTCAATTTTCAATTATTTTATTATGTAAATTAATGTAATAAAGGAGGCTTATAATATTTTTCAGTGCACTTAACATGAAAATATGTGTTGATACTGTCGATATTGCCAACCTCAGCATTACAATGTCTTCTTTTTATCAACAGTTTTAGTTGATTAAGTAAACAACTTAAGCTTCAAACAATCATAGTCGTATTGATTCAGTTCTGGTTCATATTGGCTGAGTCCGCGATATATGATGACATAACTTTTGCTGATAGCAAGTCAAATACAAACCATTTAAGCTGCTATTCATTATCTGTGTACTTTATATCATCTCTTCCATTATCTGTGTACTTTATATCATCTCTTCCATTATCTGTGTACTTTATATCATCTCTTCTATTATCTGTGTACTTTATATCATCTCTTCCATTATCTGTGTACTTTATATTCTCTCTTCCATTATCTGTGTACTTTATATCATCACATCTCTTCCATTATCTGTGTACTTTATATTCTCTCTTCCATTATCTGTGTACTTTATATTCTCTTTTCCATTATCTGTGTACTTCATATCATCACATCTCTTCCATTATCTGTGTACTTTATATTCTCTCTTCCATTATCTGTGTACTTTATATTCTCTTTTCCATTATCTGTGTACTTCATATCATCACATCTCTTCCATTATCTGTGTACTTTATATCATCTTCCGTTATCTGTGTACTTTATATCATCTCTTCAATTATCTGTGTACTTTATATCATCTCTTCCATTATCTATGTACTTTATATCATCTCTTCCACTATCTGTGTACTTTATATCATCTCTTCCATTATCTGTGTACTTTATATTCTCTCTCCATTCTTGTGTACTTCCAGGTCAGAGTAAAGAGGAAGAGTTCAGAAGCAATGTACTGCCAGCTACTAATATGATTATATGAATATGTTCATCGTTCCACTAGGAAGCCACCACAGTCATAGACTTTTTCTTTTCATAATAGTTTGTAAGGTTATATTTGTTTGAAATAATGACAATATCAGGTACAAATCGTAATTTAGAGTGTATATTACAAGTTTTGTATTGCAATATTACAAGTAAACAGTTTACTGAGGATGCTATCTGATGAGGCACAAAGAATTTAAAAATCTAAGTGTGTATGTGTGTTTATGTGTAAGTATGTGTGTGTGTGTGTGTGTGTGTGTGTGTGTGTGTGTGAATAATATTTACTTGTGTATCATTAAAGACATATTATATTTTTGAATAAAATAGGTTGTTTAAATATGATAACTGTTTGCAGGAGAGCATTGCTTAGATAAGAACGACCCACAAAAGATATTGTTTTTAATTTGTTGATAAACTTCACATGTGCTAGTCACATGATAATTTCTTTAAAATGCATTAAACACTTCTGGAATTATGTAACATGCATCATGTAGTTCTTGAGTAACACAGTGGTTTCTGCCACTCCTGTTGACTCTACGCAGAAATTTTAACTTACTTCTTATTTCTTAAAATTCAAAAAGGAACAAATAAAACTGTAAACAACTGTATTAATTTGCAATACATATCATATTATACAATTCTATGTAAAATTACCATAGTGTATATCTGCGGACATTCAGTGTATTTTCTTTTAATTACAAATGTTTCTTCAACTACATGTGTTTCTCCTGTTACACTTATTTATATGAATGTGTCCATACTGTTACTTACTAAATGTATGTTTATGTTGTATAATTACGTTTAATGAATATACAAATACAATAGCTGAACTTTACATCACGTGTTTATCCTGACTACAACACCCATCTGCAACCATAACTGATGGCCCTTGCAATTCATAGATGTTACAATATTCTAATTGGAGTAAATATGTGTGATGATAAAAGCACAAAGAAAAGTACCGGTGTTATAGACCAGTAAAACTTGTATATTTTTTACAATTCAACAGGCAGGGCATGGTTAGCGCAGTCGGTAACATGTCTGACTATCACTCGATGGCATAAGAATAACGTTAAATATTCAAACAAAACAATAAGTTTAAACTTATTTATTTTACTTCAATTGTGAAAAAGTTCTTACAACTTAAACAAATCACGCTCAAAGACTTCCTGGAAAGAACCGTACTATCCATATGCGAATAAAGTGTCTTGCTCAATGGCACCATACATAGTCATGGTAGAGGCTCGAACCCATGACTCCAATCCTGGGTCTGATGCTCTACCACAGACTCCACACAAAGCAATAAGTACACTTTGTACCATACTCCAGTCGTATTTACATATCTGGATATGTATACATACTGTTCCATAAACACATAGCTTGGTGTTAGAACTAGGAAGAAACTGCTACATTTCCATTAATTGTGAAACCACATTCTGGCTGTTAGAGTAGCACTATTACGAACATTTACTCGTAAAACTAGTATCTAAGAACTGCACTGTAATATTTGTCCTTAAAAGAAACTTTGAAAATAATTTATGGAGGGAAGTCCAAATATTACCAAAGACAGACTTGTATAGAAGGACAGGAATTTGCATCTCTCTACTAAATGTTGATAAGTAACATGCGAAGAATTAGTATTTTGACAAATTAATCATTCAAGTTTCATAGGCAACTGATTTCTTTAACATAAAATGTAAGGTATATGTAACCTTATATGTTTTATAATGTTTAAACATGCAAAATGATCTTGAATTTAAAATATTGCAGTTTGAAGTAAAATTGCCAGTACTTTCCTTGATTCTTTAATTGCAGTATACAAATTTTGTAATTCATAAATACTTCGACAATTTTAAGTATAATTTGCTGGGAATGGTCTCATTTTGTAGAGAATTCCATTGCACAAAGAAAGAATTTTGATTTGTATTTCTGAGATGAATGGAAGTTAATAGGATATTTGAAAATAAGATTTTGTGTGAAACCGCAAGCTTTCATAACATCTCAACCAGTTATTTTTCCTTTTCTATATATATACCGTGGCATGGTCTAGTGGTAGAGCGTCCGCCTCACATGCGGAAGGTCGTGGGTTCAATCCCCGGCCGGGTCATACCGAAGACTTTAAAAATGGTACTAGAAGCTTCCTTGCTTGACGCTCAGCATTTAGAGGAGAGTTCTAGGTCTGGTCAGCCCAGTATCAGTATAATGTGACTTGGTGGGGTATCATACAATGTGCCGAAGGCTAACAGGTGAGCTTTTGTGATCCCCTGGTGTCCGTCGTCTGTAGTCCATCGTCTGACGTTAACTTTAGCTTTTAACAACTTCTCCTCTGAAACAACTGGGTCAATTTTGATATAATTTCACAGAAATGTTCCTTGGGTGACCCTCTACCAAATATATTCAAGCCATCTTGATTCGTCAAAAAACATGGCGGCCAGGGGGTGAGGTTAGTTTACTATATAAGCTATAGTAAAAACTTAAAAAATCTTCTTGTCAGAAACTACTGGCTCGATTTTAAAATAATTTCACAGAAATGTTCCTTGGGTGACTCTCTACCAAGTTTGTTCAAGTCATCTTGATTCTTCAAAAAACATGGCGGCCAGGGGTGGGGTTAGTTTACTATATAAGCTATAGTAAAAACTTAAAAAATCTTCTTGTCAGAAACTACTGGCTCGATTTTAGAATAATTTCACAGAAATGTTCCTTGGGTGACTCTCTACCAAGTTTGTTCAAGTCACCCAAGGATTCGTCAAAAAACTTGGCGGCCAGGGGGTGGGGTTAGTTTTTTGTCAAATTACTTCCCTTGTTTTATACCATAAATGTCTGTGTATTGCAATTATTATAAGAAGAGGTAATAAACTCTTTTTTTGCTGTTATTATACAATATTATACCAGATATAAGTTTTTAAAAGATAATTCATCATAAAAAGATTAATGATACAATTATAATCAATGACTGAAATATTATTCTTATATCGTGAACCATTTCTGAATATAAAAGTCAGAGTTTTTATGGTTCAGACAGGGATGGTTTACTGTTTCATAATAAAGTTATACAATACTTTTAGCTAGTTTCATCACAGCAAGAAGTCTGCTTGAGATTTGCAGTGTCAAAGTGTACTTGAAATCTGGGAGGAGGAGCTAAATTGTTTTTTGGAGAGAGTGAACTGCGAAAAAGATTTTTTCAAGCGATAGACTTTGGGAAGGCCTGTGTTTGAAATTCATAGGAATATTTATTGTGCTTGAACTGTGGATTGTTTCATGCACAATAGTTTAGTCTGATGCTTTAGTTTGAAACCGTTCTCAAACATAACAGGTTAGTTTTGTGCTGGAACTGGATTTTTATCTTAGTTCGAAGACTTAGCAGCTATAGTAAAAACTTCAAAAGCCTTCTTGTCAGAATCTACTGACCTGATTTTGATGTAACATGGGTGAACCTCTACCAAGTTTGAACTCTTCTACGCATATGTTTCATCTTCAAAACAAATCCAAAATTCTAACTTCTTGACCACTACTCGTATTTCTGGAATTTTAGTGTACATGTTTTATATAATCTACTTATGTTGGGTGACTCAAGGTCAGTCAGGTGAGCGATATAGGGCCATCTTGGACTTCTTGTTTTTTATATTAGAAGCCGTTCACGGAGGAACTGTTATACAAAACGGTGTTACTGGGGAAATTAACAAAAAACTAATGGTTGCGGGATTCGAACCGAGATCGACAAAGCAGTTAAAGCCACTATGTTGTGAACCTAGATATGTTAGCGGTCGACTCTACATTTCAAACTTCTCGGAACGTTGAAAAGACGTTGGTGTTTGTTGAATAAGATTTTTTAAAAAATGAATGGTTCAGAATAACATCGGATGTAACGCATCTGCTGTCTTTATGCTTATAAGCGATACGCAAACTTCTCTTTTGATTATTTTAATTAAAGATACTCCCACTATTGGGAAACAGAGAACCGCTCCAAAAAATGTTTGATATCTTAAACACCAACAGCTGAATCCTGCTCAATTGATAGAAAATATGCCAATGTTTTTTTTTACTTTGAAAACACGCACGTACAACACTTACATGTATTTAAAAGCGAGTCTCAAACCCTGCACACTAGCGGCACTGTGAGTCAAGACGTAGAGGGATCAAATTATATTTATGTCTATTCATGTTTTCATAAAATAAACGATTGTATAACTATTACCAAGTCAAACAAATTGGATTCTGACGCAATCTAAAATCATGGTTTTTAGTAAAATCAAAATACTAGACGAATGTTTAACGTATAGTGTCTCATATAACAAAATAAATTGTGTATTCTGTGGTAGGTATCGATACTAATTACTACTCGCCACAAATCCTACACTTATTGAGTCTGCAGCTCATTTTCAACGGCTCCTGTTGACGTCACATGTTTCTCAAACAAATATGCGCTGTTGCGGCACCGAATACTGTTAACTCGTTTTACTTATTTTTTTTAAGATTTAAAGGGGAGATTAAAAATAAAGTTTACAGATCATCACAACTTGAGAATTTTGATTTTCAATCTGTAACGAGCTGGAGATTACTTATCTTGTCAAGCGAGCGCCTTGCAATTATAGGCTTAAATTATCGGTGATTTTGGTATAATTATTTATTTTACATCGATAACGAAACTTGGTAGAACCAATAATAGTCTAGAGGTTTACAAAGTTACGCCGGCACGGAAAGTGGACGACCGATCACGGCCAAAACGAGGGTTCTCAAAATATTTTCTTCAGAATTAAAGCAGACGACAACTCGATACATGCTGAAATGACACATATTAACAATATAATCAGCGATGGACTGCAAAAGAATAACACTGAACCCTTCTGGAACTACGTGAAAGCAAAGAAGGAAGACAATATTGGTATTGCTCCATTACGGGACCATGGCCACCTAGTTAGTGACTGCAAGGGCAAGGCAGAGATCCTAGTCAACCAATTTGAGTCGGTGTTCACCAAAGACGACGAATCCGCTCAGCCGCCACAAACTACTAACCGTGTGAACGTAGATGTACCAGCCTTAGAAATTGGAATAGACGGTGTATCGAAACTCCTGAGAAACATCAAGACCAACAAAGCAATCGGCCCAGATGAACTACCGAATCGAGTCCAACAGACATGTGCCACAGAAGCAGCACCAGCCATCACTGCCATCTTCCAACGCTCCGTGGACTCTGGAGAACTCCCCAAAGATTGGAGGGACGCCAACGTCGCACAAGTATACAAGAAAGGAGATCGACATACTCCAGAGAACTACAGACCAGTTTCCCTTACATGCGTCCTGTCCAAGTTACTGGAACACATAATCTGCCACCACATTCTAAACCACTTTGACAAGCACAAGGTCCTCACTTCTTTAAACCACGGCTTCCGCTCAGGCTATTCCTGCGAGGCTCAACTAGTAGTAACAGCCCATGATCTGCTCAACTACTACGACAACAACAATCAAGTCGACACAGTCATCCTTGACTTCAGCAAGGCCTTCGACACAGTACCACACAAGCGCCTACTACAAAAGCTCGACAACTACGAAATCAGAGGCCCCTTACTCACCTGGATTACAAGCTTCCTAACCCAACGAGAGATGTGCGTTG
Source organism: Panopea generosa (assembly GCA_029582155.1). Taxonomy (NCBI): domain Eukaryota; kingdom Metazoa; phylum Mollusca; class Bivalvia; order Adapedonta; family Hiatellidae; genus Panopea; species Panopea generosa. The sequence continues at coordinate 73,419,642 of CM055902.1, read as the reverse complement.
TCGTCGAAGGTGAGAAGTCCCGCCCTGCCCATGTAGGTTCCGGCATTCCACAAGGCACTGTACTTGGACCCCTGTTGTTCCTGTGCCACATAAATGATCTGCCAGAAAGAGTCACATCACATATACGCCTGTTTGCGGATAACTGCCTTCTGTATAGAACCATCAAGACCGTCAAAGACCACCATCTTCTCCAAAACGATCTTACCGATTTACAGCAGTGGGCTCAAGACTGGGGCATGAAGTTCAATGCCAAGAAATGCTACCTCCTCAGCTCCAAGAACCGGTCCAGTCACTTCTACACTATCGATGATGTGATCCTTAAACAAGTTCAGGATAACTCATACCTGGGAATCACTATATCAGACGACCTGAAGTGGAAAACTCACATCAACAACATAGTCAAGCGAGCCAACTCTACATTAGGATTCTTTCGACGAAACCTTAGGCACTGCCCAAAGGACTGTAGAAAGAACGCCTACATAGCGCTCATCAGATCCAAACTGGAATATGGATGCACCGTCTGGGACCCTTACCTGCAAAGTGACATCGACAAGCTTGAACGTGTCCAGAGATCAGCAGCACGCTTCATAACATAAGACTACAGATCCCAAGAAGTAGGATGTGTCACCGACATGCTGAGGGACCTAGAGCTACCACCACTACAGGAGAGACGACGCCACCAGAGGCTGACGCTGCTGTACAAGGTGGTGAAAGGGCACGCACCGGCTATCAACATTGACCACTATCTAAAACCGCTAAGACCAAAACGAACTGTCAGGGCAAAACAGTGCGAGGACTTTATTCAGAAAAATATTGTAGAAAACGGTGTGAACAATAACAAGTGCTTTAAACCAATATTCACAAACACATTGAATTACAAGAACTCATTCTTTGTGAAAACTGCCATAGATTGGAACAAATTAAGTGACAATTTAGTGGAAGCTGACTCCATCGAGTGTTTCAAGTCACTACTAACACAATTGGACTAATACGCATTCCTTCCCGTTGAGTTAAAGCCAGCAGTGGTCACTTCAACGTATTAATCCAGATCCAGATCCAGATGTTATGTTCTTGTATATATGTTAATATTGCGCATATGTGATTTCTTTCTTGCACACTTGTATAAACTGTATGTTTTCATATTGTAATCTTCTTATTGGAGGAAATAAAGATATTGTTATCATTTCAGAAGCACAGATACAGCAAATCACATCAAGAATCAATATGGACATTTTAATGACATTTTAATGCACTTTCTTCATACATGTCCCGCGAGACAAACTACAGTTTGTAAGTCGTCTGTTGTGAACTAACTCTAAACCCAACCTTAATTACCGCCAATATTGAAGAGTTTTATTTTATTGCTTTATATATCACAAAGTATCTAAAGAATCGCGCTGCAAGTTCTTACAACATTAATAAAAGCCCTTCCCGGCAAAATAGTTGTATACAAATATTATTCAAGATGAATTACCGTCGGGTACGGTAATGGTAACTCTACGCATAACACGACGTTAACGTTAAAATTGTCTAAATCAGAATATCGTTAATTCAATCAATGCTCTTGAATCAAATGATTTGAGGTTTGAAGGAAAACTTATCGTAATTTGTCGTTATTTTAGCTGCAGTATACAAATTTTTTTTATGACAATTTCATTCTGCAGTGTAAGAATTTTGATTTGTGTTCCTGAGATTAATGGAAATAAAGATAATTAAAACGAGATTTTGCGTGAATACGCGAGCGTTCACAAAATCTCATTCAGTTGCCTTTCATTCTCTATATAATTCCTTGCTTCATACTTTGTGGATAATATCATTGATATTCTTCTATCTACGCGAACTATTAGAATACATAATACAATGTGCATATTAAATAGGCGGCGTCCATTAGTTCTTGCCGTATTAAAACAACGTCAAACTGGCGTTGTTAATATTTGATAGAAGACATCGGAGATGCTTGTTACGAGGTTCTCAATTTTATCAACATTTTGGAACACCACCAGAAACTTAATTTACTCGTAAATATAAATTTTAAGAGACAATGTTCTGTGATAAAAACATCTGTTACAGGAAATTATGTCAACAGTGAATAGAACGCCTGCTCTTCCGCGCAGTTTTTTAACATAGCATTTTAACCGGGACCCGTGTTAAATGTTACGCCGGGACATGGGGCAAATGAGCAGATAGAAGTTGATATTCGTTTTTCGTCTTTTGATATTTAAAACTTTTCAAATTGGAGGTTAGGTTAAGGGTAAGCGTTAGATTCATCAATGGATATCGAATATCGAAAATCTGCCGGGGAAAATGACCGTTAAATGTGACTTCTTGTCAAATTAAAATATACGCTCGTATATTAGTAATAATATGATTTGATATATAAAAGTATAATTTACGTATTTCAGTATTCGAAGACAGCTTTATATTTTTCGGGTATTAGTTTTATTTAAGGATTTCAACTTGATTAAAACGTAAAGAGGTAATCGTACGCTGAATAGGGGGCGTAAACAAAACCGTACAAACTTTTTAAGCTCTGCCCAGCTGCAAATGTTTTTCTTTTCCGTGCGCGACGTCAATACATTTAACATATTGGAAGTAAAACAATATATAAGAATTACTTGATGAAAGAGATCAAAGAACTAAAATTTCTTGAAGAGATTAAGGAGAGAGGTACGATCAACGGAAGGGTCTAAAGTCTGACAAGCGTGTATGCGTAGCAAGCTACGCATTCAGTAAATTAGCAAACCGTTTGATGCCCTTAATGAAATTCTGAACATGATTCAATAAAGTTATATTATCCTGTTTATTTTGATAAAAGGGATATTGCTTAAAACAATGTTCGGCATCTCCCCTTTTATACCCATATAACTCACTTTAAGTCGATCGTGTAAAGGTCATAGTTTAAGTTACTACACCTATTTCGTAATAAACCCGTTTCCGGTTAAGGAGCTGTGTACTTTGAACGGTTTAAAATATAACTTTTGATATTTGAAAGATGTAAGTTTGTGAATAACGTATTTATTCTAGTATACTGTTCCACAAAGATATATATGATGGAATGAAAGAATGTTTGAATGCTGTAAAAACATCGGTGTTTCATAAATTATAATGGTTTGTTATGCTTACAGTTTCAGGAAAAATATCCGATATATAATCTCAGCTTTAAAAGTAACTACTAGTTTTTTTTATATTTTCTTCTGTCTTCTAACAATATCCAACCTATTTCTTTATAAAACAATTCTATAGAAGATGAGCGGTTTAACCCTGTAACAATGCGAGATTTCGTCAAGACTATCTTATCCGAAAATAAATATACTAAAATACAAAACCACCAGATTCCCTTTTTTATTAAAAATATTACAATCTTGGTCAAGTATAAACTTTCAAAATAAACCAGAATTCCTGTATTTATAAATGCAACGTATGTAATATATATTATTTATTTCCTCCATTAGCGGAGAGCGACATGTATGTTATAACATAAAGAACATATTAAACATGAACATGAGTAGAAAAATAACATAAAAGTTCATCAATATTAAACAGAGTAAAGCATACAGGACACTTAACATTTGATTTGCAAAGCGCTACACCACTGCACTAACACTCGCAGATACACGCAATTACAGACATACATGAACACAAGCTTGATGAGGCACAAGCAGACACGTATACAGACTTAAAAGCAAACATGCACATATACTCACGCCTTCACAGACATATGAATATGAACACAAAATGAATACATACATCCACAGTTTTAGAGTCAACTCAATGCTATGTTTAATCACTATACAAAATAAAGTAAATAAACACAGGCATATAACAATGGTTATTTCTGTACAATCTTTTCACCGAGTAAACAGGGGAAAACACTGAAAAGAGTTTTAACCATGTTTGTAAATATTAAATGAAAGTTACATCAGTATGAATATATAACACTTAATATGCATTCACTGATGATATCTGGCTCGTTAGAAGATTAATTCATAAGCATATTGTGAAATGAATTTACGACTATTTTCAGACGTAAGTCTTGCTCAGTTTTCAGCTGAATTATTTTGTTTGACACATAGTAAAGATGAGTTATTTGGGATTGCATATCGGTAGATATGAATCGCAGAAAACACTGGAATCCAAATACTGAATAAATATTATTCCAAAGCATTTGTCTGACAGTTTCATTAACTGCACAGTCAAACACTAAATGGAGAGATAGATCATTTGTACTATGTCCGCCGCACTTATGACACGTTTGCCGGTAAGCATGAGAGTAGGTAAAACTTAATATTTTTATAGTGCTCCTACATTTTTCGAGTAAAATAGGACATTCCTTGCTAAGGGACCAAATCGGCGAGATAATGCCAAGCGATGAGTGATAAAAACTAAAACGATGGAGATTCTCATCATCCCTTAATCTTAAGCTCAGTGATAATTGCTCGGATGTATCTACATATTGTCTTAAGATACATTTCCAAACATGTTTTGAAGGAAAGACACCCGATTCGATAAAACGTTCATAAATGTGAACTAAGTTGTAATGGCTTGATAAGTTATATATATATTTATCTGGAATAAACCCTCTTTTATTATACGGGTTGTCATTATAACGTATAAGTCTATTTAAAAATATTTCTCTTGCCAAGAAATGAAATGATGAATTACACAATTGGCCGATAAAAGACAGCTTTCTGTAAGCAATTTCGCTCTTAATTGTATTGGACACAATACGACTTAAAGCTACATCCGTCCTTTTGTTTGAGGGAATAACATGTATATACTATGTTTTTCATGTTTACCACTACTCATTAAGCTAACGAACGCTCCATGCAGTTTAGAACTAGCTTCATTGATATTGGGCAGGCTACTCATAGTTTTTTTTTCACAAACAATACCAAATGAACATACATATCTGTTTCTTTAACATGTTCAGATCCTAATTTCCAAACACGGTTACATACTTTAAAGTCACGATCAGATTCATTGAAGACAATAACGGCACATTTATTAGCATTGTATTCAACCTCTATCGGCATGAGGTACTCGTTTAACAAATATCAATCATTTTGTCCATTTTTGATAATGAAATCAAACACATACCATTTGCGACAGTGGTACTTGATAAATTCCAATCATTAATATCCATAGACCAGAATCGCGTAGTTCTTTTATTTAACCATTGATAAAAATTAAGTACAGTGTCGGGCTGCTGACCCCACCTAGTCTAGTACCCTGTATAACAGGGAAAGGGTCAGAAAAGTGATCAAGAAATTTAACGCGACTCTTTACATCATTGTAAAGACTTAAGAAAGCCTTATATATACTTTTATCTATTTTTAGTTTATTTAATTTAAAAAAATGCCATATTCTATCTAAGAAGCAAATATAAACTTTAGAATCACAATATTTTCTAAAGAGAATACACCTTCTAAGTGAAAATGATGTCAGCCATTCCAAATGACAACTTTTCTTGGAAACCACCCTGCTGTCTATCTATTTCTATATTGGCATTACCCTTTAACCTATCTAATAACATAAGTTCATATAATCTAACAAAAACAGATGATAATGTGATAGCCCGATAACTGTTTGGGTCATCACGTGACTTCTTGCCACCTTTATAACGAGTAATTATAATAACTCTCTTCATATGTTTTGGTGTAAATCAATGTTTTGGAAATGTCAATTTTCTGAAGTTTTCTGGGCATATCTAGAAGTATATCTTAACGAAAAGCAGTTAACAATAAAGTTAAATTATATAGTAATATCTCTTGATTTTACTAAATGGGGTATTAATACTATATTAATTTATGCTAAATATTTAATTTACAAAAACAAGTATGCAAAAACGATTCCCATGTTTATTGATTTCGTTAAAGATTTAAAACACATAGAAAATATAGAAAGCATAAAAGCAACGGAAAAAGAAAAACTTTGACAACACCGGCAAATATGACGAATAACAACCATCTAGTTTGGATATGCATGTACATGTATATACAGTTTCCCGCAATAAATCACGTTCTTGTGGAATTTTTAATTTTACTCTAATTTGAGCAACCAAAGTACACAGCACGATTTCTGTATCAGCTCCCCGATCTCCGCAATGTCATTTTTCAGTATTTCATTTTACTATATGTATGTGAGTTTTCATTTTTGTCTTTAAACTTATAGGTTAGAATAATGGTTGAATTTGGGATTTTAACAAAGTTGGAATGCTAAATAAATATTTGTTATCATTATCGCGTCATAGTTGAACAGAAGAAAACTGCTTTCGAAGAAACCGTATTCGAGACATCATCAAAAAGTTGAGGTCTCAAAACCGGATCGAATTCTATATTTAGAATAAAAAGTAATGCTGACAATGAAGAATTGCGATTTTCTTACCCGACGTGTCATTTCTTAATCAACGAATTCTGTTCCGGAAGTACCACGGATGGTACAGACGTTGTACAATAAGTACTTTTAGCATATGTGTAACAGTCACATGCCGATACATACTGGAAATAAACTATTTGAGTGTCAGGTGTGTAATTAGAAGTTTACATGTTCGAAACATCTAAACTGTTACATGCCAATACATACGGGTGATAAACCATTTGAGTGTCAGGTGTGTAATAAGAAGTTTACATGTTCGTCACATCTAAACAGTACGACGCCGATACATACGGGTGATAAACCATTTGAGTGTCAGGTGTGTAATAAGAAGTTTACACGTTCGTCACATCTAAACAGTACCATGCCGATACATACGGGTGATAAACCATTTGAGTGTCAGGTGTGTAATAAGAAGTTTACATCTTCGCCACATCTAAACAGTACCATGCCGATACATACGGGTGATAAACCATTTGAGTGACAGGTATGTAATAAGAAGTTTACATCTTCGCCACATCTAAGCAGTACCATGCCGATACATACGGGTGGTAAGCCATTTGGGTGTCAGGTGTGTAATAATAAGTTTACATCTTCACCACATCTAAACAGTTACACCGGTTCATAAGAATGTATCACATAGTTTACGGTGCATAAACCCATGACATCATTTTAAATATTAACCATAGTAGTGTAATATCACTTATCAGACGTTTTTTCATATGATGACTCACGGACACAAATTGCCGATTTTTTTCTCGTTCCTTATATAGATGATCTGTTAAATAAATGGTAAATGCATTTTTTCCTGAGTTATGTGATAAAACGAATCTTACATTCGTGCGCATTTATTATTGAATTGAAAAAAATGATATAATGCTCGGCAAAACTTCATATAATTTTTTTTTCTAACTCATTTAATCAATTCAATAATAAATAAACACTCGTGTAAGATCAGCTGCTTGCCCAGAAAAGAATGGCGAGGCTGCCAGTTCCTGCCATTTTCCTGCATTTTAAAACCTATTTCGCCCATTTGGAGGTATTGGTTTTGGATACTTTTTTGATATTGATACAAAAAAATCACAAAATGACAAATCACAAAATTCAATAAGACATCTCACTTATTTATCAGATCTACACTATCAACACATTTTTTGTTTGCAAAAATAAAATAAAATAAAATTAGTTGATGTATACAAATGTCTTGTAATGATTGAAATAAATAAATTGAGTTGATGTATACAAATGACGTGTAATGGTTGTGCGCGTTCATGAATATATATTCACATAAATATAAATTGTACAAGTGTGTAACATAAGTCTTCAAATCTGTTCTTTGAAATTGAAATTGAAAAACTTTAATAAGTATTAGATTAAGCATTCACCAGCGACTTTCTGATAACAAATTGTGACAATTTGCTGATTATTTGTCGAACATTAGAATATTGATATTATCAAAGGCGTACCAATACAGCATAGTTCATATAGTCATGTTTAGTATTTTCCCAAATGTATTATGATTTAAACAAATGTAAATGTTCAACTGAATATGTTTAATGTTTAATTCTTTATTCCTCTAAATGATTAGTTCAAACATTCATGCCAAATGCCTGATTCTAAATACTTGATTATCATTTGTATACAAATTGTATACTGCTTTATTCTTAATCTCTATTTCTTAGTTCTATATGATACATTCTTCATTCAAAATGAAAGGTTTAATGCTTCATTTCTATTTAATAGTAGTGGTAGTGGTAGTGGTGATTGTAGTGGTAGTGATTGTGATATTGTTAATGCTAGTGGAAGTAGTATAAGTAATGTTTGTGATAATGATAATTGTAATTGTATCGGTAGGTGTAGTGGTAGTGACATTGGCAGTAGTTATAGTAGCTGTTGTGATAGTGGTAGTAGTACAGGTGACAGTGGCAGTGGTTGTGGTGATGGCAATGGTAATGGTGTTACCCTGCTGTAATAAAAACTAGTATTGTATGATATTTAGAATAGTTATTCTTGTCATTTATTTTTCATTTCATAGCTCTGATATGTTTTAAAATATGTGTTAATATGTTTTTTTTTTAATATTCTTTTCCTTCATATTTTCATTTTATAAACATTGTTCGTATATTATTTCCTTAACCAAAGTCCGGGAGTTGGAGATAAAAAGTTCATGCCATGCTATTCAATTTTTAACACTTGCTCGAAAACTGCTAGAGGGAACTGAAATCATTTAAATAGTCCATTCCAAAAACAATTTCCGCTCTAACGTCTAGCCTTAATAGCAATTAAGGTCCATTTGCAGACAAAGTAGATTCTGTGACCTCCTTTATGATTTGCACGTGGTTGTAGTGAAGTATTCTATCTTGCCTAAGTAGTTCATTGGTCATGTTTTAATTATATGCAAAGAAAGCATTGCGATAAAACGTTGTTAGAGTTGAATTGATGTGTGGGAGTTCTGGTATCCATGGAAACAAGCCTGAGGAACCAAATCCATGAACTAAAGAACCTAGCCACTCTTGAATTAAGTTTTGCTTAATATTGATAAAGCTTGTTTGTGGGATTTATTCAGGGACTAAATTTATATTAATACAGCGTATACTGTCCTGTATTCATCACGGTACTGGACACAGATACATAGGTTTATCACATACTACCAACTCACGCTATATATCACAGCATGGACAACAACTGGCACTGGTAAATATCATAGGGTAAAGAATCAAGTATATGTAATTCTAACAATCCATGTTCAAATTATTTCCATATCTTGTAATCGAGGATTCGTTGATTTTCTTTAAACAATTTAAGTATATGATATCATTTACTACCGCCACACAGGAAAATAAGGAGACATAATAACCACCCATTTAAACTTTGTCATATTTAATGTGTGATGTAGCCAATGCTGCACACATGGTTATATGTAACTCATCTACCATTGAATACATTGTCTAAAACCTTACAGCAAACTTGTTGACTGGGTAACTGAAGTGAAGTACCCAGAGAAAGAGATGATGATAATAATTTTATTTATCGTCGCCACCGGTTTCCCATTTGGGCAACGCCTCCAGAAGAGTATTAGTAATTTTAGATTCTTGGAGGATAGTGCAGAGATACAGAAGACCCTTTTGTAGTGCCCCTGGTTCTTTTACATGCCCGGTGTTAAGCACCGATACATGTGACCCCGATTTTTGTTAAAGTCTCAACCGAAAGACTGTTTAGTAATTTGAGATGGAGGCACGGGGGGTCGAACCTGCAACCCCTGTGTTTGCAGTCTAAGGCGCTAACCACTGGACCATTAATCCACAGAGAAAGAGAGAAGAACAAAGATGGCTAATACTACCAGTATAATGACGTTCATAAACCATGTTCCAATTATTACACGGGAGATTGCACAGTGACTATCATAAGTTGTGTTCCAGTGGCAGAAGTATACAGTTGATTCACACACTCTGTGCTAGTTCCAGTGGTCAGACGCTTTGTAAAATAGTTTACATAGCATTTTACAGTGACGTTTATAAATTACATTCAAGTTCTTGTATACGGTGAAATTCATAAACTATATTCCAGTACATCCGATATTGTGTTTAGTGGTTCGGACAATGAAATACAACGATATTCCTCAGATAGTATGTTCAAACGCGTCGATAATGTTATACAGGGACATGCCTAAACTGGATAACAGGTCATCAGATGCTGTGTTTTAGGTTCAATAACAATATATAGTGGCGTTCATAGACTATATTCTATAATATTCTGGAAATTGGAAAAAAAATCAGACAAGCTTGGTGACATTGCAATACACATTCAATGTTCGCACATGCCTGCATTTAAAATAATAATATATCACCAAGTTAAGAATCATGGCGACATTGCACGTATATATTGTTGATAACAAAACCTTAAAATAACAATAGTGTATGTGCTGAATGTAAAAAAAACATGCTATGTATACAATATGTTCTATTTTTTAATTTTGACAATATGTATTTATTTTCTACATGAGTAAACCCCACGTCCGGACAGCCCACGGTTCTAAGCGAGGCCTTCAGGAAGTCGTTTATATCCATGTATGCGTCAGTATGAAATATAAGCTTTAATTATTGATGCATTAATTTTCACTACTACAATCATGTTTTGATTATCCGTCCAATAATACAAATAGTGTAACAAATTCCAAAGCTGCGTTCAGTTCGGATAAACGTTAAATACTTATTTTCCTGGACACTGGCTCAATCTCAAATTAGCACACAACACGCAACACTTTTAGGGAACCAGGTATTAAACGTGTTTGCTGTTTAACGGTGCTGAACGCAACCCAATTATTTTAAATTATTTTGGAAATCTGAAAAAAAAATCAGATAAGTTTGCTGACATTGTAATATACATTCAAGTATGAAGCACCACCCAACAAAAAAAATAGATGTAATATCGAGATGTAGCAATAAGCATTCGCCCTAGTAAAATGTTATTGGTGTAAAGTAAGTAAGTAAGTAAGTAAGTAAGTAAGTAAGTAAGTAAGTAAGTAAGTAAGTAAGTAAGTTACAAGTTTATTATATATTGACATGTGCATGGCAGCACACTAATATATGAATTACAAAATGGAAAATAGTAGTGCGCCCAGCTCAGAGGGCCTACAAGTCACTGCCAATAAATAGTTAAAAGTAATATGCAATTTCGCATGATAATTGTGGTTCTTCCTACTCGAATCCACCTGTTAACACAATGTCATTTACTGCGTTCAAACCACTCTCCGAAAATGATATTTTGAAACTTGTATATGCATCAAAATCGACAACATGTGAACTTGATGTGATTCCAACTTCAAATTTAAAGGAGCATTTTTCACAACTTGCTCCCGTTGTGACAGAAATTGTAAATCGATCACTGCTATCTGGTGTGTTTCCTGAGGAGTGGAAAAGTGCCTTGTTAAACCTTTGTTGAAGAAGAAAGGTCTCCCGCTGGAACTGCAAAACTATCGTCCGGTATCAAATTTAACATTCCTCTCCAAAATTCTTGAAAAAGCTGCATTAAATCGAATCAATAAGCATATTGAAACTAACAATCTCCTCCCAGCTTATCAAAGTGCCTATAGAAAATACCACGGGGTTGAAACAGCAATGGTCAAAATGTATAATGATCTTTTAGAAACCATAGATAAAAATCAAGTTACAATCGTGGTCATGATCGACTTGAGTGCAGCGTTCGGTACCATCGATATCCCAATACTGACTCGAATCCTTCAAGATGAATTTGGTATTCATAGCACTCCGTTGAAATGGATTGAATCTTATCTCACGAACAGAACTATGAAAGTCTTAGTCGAACAGTCAGCATCTGACACTGAATTAGTGAGGTTCGGTGTTCCGCAGGGTTCTTGTGCCGGTCCGGTGATCTTCACCCTGTATATATCGGCTCTCAATCGAGTTGTGCAGAAATATCCAGCCGATCTTTATGGATATGCGGATGATCACAAGATTGCGTTAAAAATTCAGTCGGGAAATGCTTAAAACGAGACAACTATTCTTCAACAACTCAACAGTTGCCTCAATGAAATCATACAATGGATGACAACCTTCAAACTGAAAATAAATCAGTCTAAAACTGAAATAATTATATATGGATCCAGACAACAGTTAGCGAAATTGAACATCACACGTGTTAACGTTGGTGGGTGTGACGTAAAATGTGTTGATCATGTCAGAGACCTGGGTGTAATCATGACCAATACACTCAACTTTGACCATCACATCCAAAAAAAGTGTCAGATAGCTCATGTGCAGTTACGAAATCTTCGAGCTATACGTAAACATCTCACACAAAAGTCAACTGAATCATTAGTGCATGGATTGGTTCATTCCCACATTGACTTCTGCAATGGTTTATTTACTGAAAGCGAGTCCAAAATCATGCCGCTAGAGTTGTCATGAATGCTTCCTATGATCAACCAAGTGCAGAACTTCTAAAAGAATTACACTGGCATCCAGTTAAAGCTAGAATCATGTTCAAAGTCTTAGTAATGGTTTTCCGTGTCATCAATGGTACAGCTCCAGCATACCTGAGGGAAATGTTTGTACCTACTCGATTACGGTACAGACTACGATCACAAGGTGACATTAACTTTAACATACCTAGACGGCGAACAAAACTAGCAGACAGATCTATGACCGTTGTTGGTCCAAAATGGTGGAATAATCTACCGAGTTATCTGAAAGACATTCAATCTGAAGCCGGTTTTAGATCAAAACTGAAAACACATTTGTATAGTCAGTTTCATGACCAATGAGTGTACTCCGGTTAAATACAAAATACCTGTAGCAATATAAAACAGTATTGATTATTGATATATATATATATATATACATGTCTAAATCTAAGTTCTAGAATCCTGTTAATATATTGAATGTATATGTTTTAAATGTGTGTTGTGTAATTGTGAAGCGCAATAGAATATTTCATAATTTTTGCGCTCTATAAATGTAATGTATTTGTATAATTAATAAACAATGTCCCAGAACATAAATAGAATAATTTAGGTAAACTTTCAAAAGCACAAATGTAGTTGTGGTGATTAAATAGTAGTGTAAATAATCGTCTCCTTCGAAGTTTTTAGATGCCTTTGTCAAAAACTTAGCCACCTGTCTTTTATCAATGTTATCAATGTTTTAAAACAGGTTTCTGGGGAAGTTTAGAAAAAAAAAGGTAAAAATGAAAATTACATAGATCTATCTAGGCATTTTTTAAAGACATCTGTTTTAGATTTTCTTAAAAATGTAAACGTTAAGATAGTAGATATGTAGGCCTACATTCATGGCCAGTTATACTATATTGGATCGGAAAGGGAGTGGGGACAATACCATTTTATAAAGAATAGGTTTTGGGCAACCAAATTTTTTGTTCTTTCCGGCCTAGTTGCAAATCCAATTATTATATATCAACCACTGACTTTTTTTTTAATCGCGTGCAACACAGCTTTTTTTTTTATTGCTGTTTCTTTTTATTTCAATTTTCAAGCCATATCATGTTTCACAAATTGTATAAACGGCATGTATGGTATAGTTTGCAACAGTTACGCATATTTTGTTCGGTTTCATCTGAACAGCCCTACAGTAACACCCGTTTGTTTTCGGTTATCAGTCGCGCACAGACAATTCCAAACCGTTACTTATATGTGTATACGTACAACAGCGTCCACATAGGTTCACATTCATTTTTTGTGGTTATGTTGTACTAGGGAATGGTATATTAATACAGTATTGCAATTTATTCAACCAGGCGTTTTTAATTACTGTATATTGCGCCTCAAATATGTTTCGTACCTAGCCCGAAAAACAGGGATGCATCGGCTTCCTGGGCCTCAGAGTAGCCACGGGCTTTTTAAAAGGCCCCTATATATTTTTAAATACTAACAGTCTTTGTTGGTATGGCGACGCATGCCTAGAACCCCAGGAGGGGTTTGCCCCGGGATATGGTTTATAAAATGCAAGCAACACGTGTAAGTCATGTGACACAATATGAAAAATAAACACAAGCAAGCGTCGTAGGTGATCAAGATCAAAAGCACATGACAAATGAAACCATTTTATTATTGAATCTTCGATTTATTCATAAACGAGAGCCTGACAGTAAGTATAAAAACATAACACGAACTTGTTATTACAGATTGTTAAACACATTTTATTTTAGACAGAAAAATAGCTCTGTAAACATACGAGTCACGATAAAATGTAATTTGAGAATTTTTGTCATGTGTATTCGCGATAAAATTCCAGCATCATCAATTCAAGGTGTAACCCCACCATTGATTTTTGTTCTTTATTCTATAGTAAATAATAAAAGTTTGAAGGCTTGTCATTCATAGAGGGTCCCAAATGAAAGAAGTGAAACCTACATTTTACTGTTTGTCAACCTCTGCACTATCAAAATATGATGAGAAAAGTAGGGGTCGTGTCGTACAAGAGATTTTTTTTCTGCTCAGTGTGTACACTGGTGACAAAGTGAAAGTAGACTTCCGAAATCATGAATTCATACCCCAATTTCCAAGCATCATTTTTTTTTCTAAATTCACAATTCAAACATGACAATGCTATCAAAATGTTCAAAATACATCAATAATGCCATTCAAATAAAAAAATGAGCATTAAAAATAGGAAAATGCATTTTTAAAGAAGAAGAATTGAGGATTATTTACAACCGCCATTATGCGACTACCCCACGGAAGCACTTCCTTTTTGCAATGGTGGCACTATGCCTCAACATTTCGCACCTATCTGTTTGTTACAACGATAAGAATACAATAGCAGAGTTGAAATTTTAAAACAATTTTATAGTTTACAGTTATTTATCAGTTTTCTCTTTTATATTCTATTCTATGTAATACAACATGGGCTAGTTTTTAGTGTAAACCACAATTAATTTTCCTTCTTATCTTTATAACGAATGAAACGTTTTTAAGCACTAAAACGTTCCAAATACATCAATAATGCCATTGAGATAAAAAAATGAGCATTAAATACAGGGAAATGTATTTGTAAATAAAAAATACAAGGATGTTTTATCACCACCATTTTCTGTTACCAAGGATGTGTAAGGATGGTGGTTGTTTTGTCTACTTTCTTCTGATACTGTCACCACTGATCATCACAGCAGTGTCCTACATACTGGTTTGTCTGCCCTGATTTTGTGTTAAAGACATGTGGTTTCATCAAGTATAATTTCATGCATTGTTATGTTGCATGCTGGTTAACCAGTTGTGATAATCCAATATACAGAGCTGACAAGAAGAATGATGATTATTCACAGGTGAGAATCTGTATTGGTCTGGTGAACAGACTGATGCTTTAATTATAAATAGTCCAGATTGTCATTGAAAAGGAAAAACTAGTAACATAGATATTTATGAAATTTAGTCTGTGACCTGTTGAAAATAAAATCTGAAACAAATTTCTGATTTTCAGGTTCATTTTGACCTCTGACCTTGGGTTGAGAACAGAATGCTGCTTCCTATCTGGATATCTCTTTAAGGTTAATAGTATGGGACACCCACATAGACAGAGTTGCAGCCAAGGCCAACAGCACCCTAGGCTTTGTCAAGAGGAACATCAAGGTAAAGTACCCCAAGATCAGAGAGTGTGCCTACAAAACCTTGGTCCGCCCTCAGTTTTTAACCCCCACGCCAAGTCCAATATTGACAAACTTAAAAGAGTTCAGAGACATGCAGCAAGCTGGACCATGAATGATTATTCCCATTACTCCAGTGTTACTAACATGTTAGAAAGACTAGGTTGGAGAACCTTAGAGCAGCGCCAGGCAGATTCGCGTTTATGCCTCCTTTACAAAATTGTTCATGAGTTGGTCACCATCTCTATACCTCATTACTTTGAAGCTAACCACCGGGTATCAAGGTATTATCACTCTATGTCTTTCAAACAGAATCACACTAGGGTTGACTACTACAAGTATTCATTCTTTCCCCTTACTATAGTACAGTGGAACTCGTTACCTGCAGATGTTGTACTCCTGCAAGATTTTGATTCATTCAAGCTTGCAGTTAGCCAGCTACACTAAAACATGAGCATTTTGAGTTTGTTTTTAATCTTCTTTTGTCTTGTCGCACTGTTTTAACACCTTTAACACTATTTTACCCTTTTCCTTATTATGCTTTACTTTTTCTTTTCTATTAATATAAGACATGATGTGCAGCTGCCCGATTATGCCTGTGAAGGTGTGTGGCAAAATATAAAGATAGATAGATAAACTTGATTTGTTTGCTTCGATTGTGAAACAATTTATTACAACTTATACAAATCATGTTTGAAGTCTTCCTGGGTAAAACCAATATTAAGCATATGTGGAAAAAGTATCTTGCTCAAGGACATTACACTAAGCCGTGGGGGAGGATCGAACCCACAACCCTCCGATTTTATGTAAATGTTTTCTGTTAAATCTGCTTTATTAGAGTTGTTCTAAATTTATATATACATGTACAAAAAACATTAAGACAATAAACAAAATCAATATTTAATAATTCATGGACTTAAATTGTGATAATTCAATGAATTTAAAGTAGTGAATAGTTTCCTTTCATTTCTATCTAAGCAGTATAAACATAGCAATGTATTTTTTTTTCTTGCGACTGGAAAATATTATGATACACATTTTATTGATAAACTCATTCATTTAAGTTCATCCTCAGTATTTTGATACATTTGATAACATAACAAAACATATATTAAATCATAAATAATGTATTGTATGATATATATGTTCTGATAACTGACATGTGAATATAAGTTGTATACGGGTATGTGGTAAAAAGAATCTTATTTCTGTGTTCATTGATTATTGAGTTTATTAAAGATAATAAAAAGTATTCAAGAAGAATCTTGGGTCTGATAAGCTCAGTCGGTAATGCTTCTAACTATCAATCCAGGGATCGTGAGTTCAAATCCTCACTCGACAACAGTCTCCGCGATGACTGATATACAGCATTATGTCTCATTATTATTTGTCTCCCACCTCTGATTCAGGTGGAAAAGTTATCAGTTTCTTGCAGAGATGGGGTGTGTTCTAGTACTGGTTAAACTTTTAGGATTCCAGGAAACAGTGGTTAGGTTAACTGATCATCTGTTAGCCTTTGATGGCATTTCATGATTCTAAATATTCAATCAATTTTCTCTACACTAACTTCCACACACTGCCCTCTATCCAAGTCGCTTTGTAAAATAGTCCCTCCCATATCTTTAAAATAGGCTCCTGACAAGCAAAAATAATGGGGGAAATATAAAGCAGAAAAAGGGAGATAATTATGTCATTATTCAGGGTGATGGACAAAACACCTCCCGGACAAAACACCTAACCCTCATTTTTGTATAGACGGACAAAACCCCTCACACAGATTTTACAAGGCGGACAAAACCCCTCATGCAGATTTTACAAGGCGGACAAAACACCTCATGCATATTTTACAAGGCGGACACATGTGTTACTCTTACACTGGTTAAATACAGTCACCATTCTTAAATGAACCTTTAAAATCACAAATTGGATAAAAAACACAAAACTGAACCTTACAAACAAATTGTGTTGCCCGGTGGCCAGAGTTCCTCAGTCACCCGGCATAGAGCTGCCACAAGGTTGCCTACCATCTGCCCAGTATTTTTTTGGCAATATATCGACTCCAGGTATCAAGTTTGTCACTTCACATCCTTCATACAGGACTTCATTCATGGTGTAATCTCTATCTGCCAGGGGGTGGGGTACAGATGCCCTGAACAATGTCTGGTGTAAAAAAGAAATGATAAAAAATGAAGAAGAATATTTAACTTAAAACTGTTACAGTTTCTCGTTACAAAACATGGATTTCTACATTGTATACCGTAACTCAGGGAAGCGATTTACCAGGTCACCTCTATAAGGTGACAAAAATCATATTTTTGCCAACTCATTTCATAAACTCAATAATAAAAGTGCACTCAAAGAAGATTCTCTATTTATTTATGATATTTGCACAAACTCATTGTAATTGGTTCATGATGTTATTATGAAAATACAAAATGAAAATATAAGAAGCACAACCTTGGTCTCACAGTATCTGCCTTGTATGCTGGAGGTTGTCGACTCTATCCCCGTCCAGGTTTTTACAAGAAGGACTTAAAAATGGTAGAAGCTAGAAGATTCCTTGCTCGGCACCCAGGATTTAGAGGATAGTTCTAGGTCTGGACAACCCTATGTCAGATTAATTTATCAACTCATGTGTTTGTGACATAATATTTGAGTGTATTTGGTTGAAATTAGCAAAAGCAGATTCCTTGCAAAATTATTGTTTCAATAAGAGTGAAAATATTCATAAAATATCAACTGAAGTTGAAATATCGTCATCATAATATAGGCATTTGCAACATTTCAGTGTTCTTATTTTCTTTATTAATCATATGGTTAAATATATATATGTATGTAGTTTTGATACATTACAACTTTCACATATGCACACCTTTAGATGACACACTTTACAAAACTCAGATGAAGAATATGAGGAGGGTAAGTTGTAAGATATGTTCAGTATGCATGTACTTAAACCATGAGTACTGATGTACCTAAAATCATATACTCTTGTGGATTTAAAACAACAATCTTCACAAGAACATCTTCACTAAATTCCTGTAAAACTGTACTTGAGGAGGGGACCCAAAAGGGTAAAAATTGGGAATTAAAAAAATAATTTTCTTCATAACCTGTGTCTCAGATTTGTTCATATTTGGCATAAATTATCCCTATGTGAAGGGGTTTGTTTGCAGATAAGAATTTAGTGACTAAAATTTATAGGGGCCCTGTAAGGGGACTTAAAATTTTACATAGGGATACTACGGGAAAACAGAAAATTCTCTTTTTCGTCTGTTAGTAGCACTTTCTCTGAAACCACTAGGTCAATTAAACTGAAACTTCACATGAATGTTCCTGTTGCAAAGGTGCAACCCCACCATTGATTTTTATTCTTTATTCTATAGTAAATGATAAAAGTATGAAGGCTTGTCATTCATAGAGAGTCCCAAATGAAAGAAGTGAAACCTACATTTTACTGTTTGTCAACCTCTGCACTATCAAAATATGATGAGAAAAGTAGGGGTCATTTGTCATATAAGAGATTTTTTTTCTGCTCAGTGTGTACACTGGTGACAAAATGAAAGTAGACTTCCGAAATCATGAATTCATACCTCAATTTCCAAGCATCATTTTTTTTTTCTAAATTCACAATTCAAACATGACAATGCTATCAAAATGTTCAAAATACATCAATAATGCCATTCAAATAAAAAAATGAGCATTAAAATAAGGAAAATGCAATTTTAAAGAAGAAGAATTGAGGATTATTTATGTTACCGCCATTATGCGACTACCCCACGGAAGCACTTCCTTTTTGCAATGGTGGTACTATGCATGTAAGGAGACTATTAATTTTTTTTCCATCTGAAATTCAAGATGGCTGCCAATACTAAAAATAGTCTAAAACTTAAAAAATCTTCTTCTCATTAACAACCTAACAGATATTCAAAATGTTTATTTAGTAATGATACCCAACTATAGTTTTGTTAGATTTGTTCAACTGGTGTCCTTAGGGTTAAAAATGACCCCACCCTGAGGGTTCAATAATAATAAATATTAGTTTATTTTTTTCAAAATGGAAATGATTTTGCCTGTATATTCACAGAAGCTTTTTTTGGTGAACAAGATTCAGATTTGTAAAAATGACTGGGTTTCAATATCTTAAGGGGTCAGGAGGGGCAGCAAAAGGGTAAAAATTGGGAAGTACAAAAATCGTTTTCTTAAGAACCTGCGTGTCAGATTTGTTCATATTTGGCATAAAATATCCCTATGTGTAGGGGTTTGATTGCAGATAAGAATTTAGGGGCTAAAACTTATAGGGGCCCTGTAAGGGATACTATGGGAAAACAGAAAATCCTCTTTTTTTTCATCTGTTTAGGCAAAATTATTATTCAGTTTGAGTTCCGAAGTATCATCTAGTCATAGGAAATAAGATTATGCTCAATAAGGAGAATAGACTTTCCATATGGGGCCAAGGTGGGTCAAAAAAGGGTTAAAATAGAAATTTTTCAAAAATCTTCTTCTCAACAACTGGTCAGTCAAATACTTTCATATTTAATATGGATTATCCCAATGAGTATGGGTTTAAAGTTTGTACAAATCAATCGACAATGGGATGTATAGAGGCCCTGAAAGGGGTCTTTGAGTTTTACATAGGCATACTATGGGAAAATGGAAAATTTTCATTTTTTTGTCAATTTGGGTAAATATGTTGTTCAATTTGAGATCTAAAGCATTGTCTAGTAACAATAAATTTGATTTTGTTCAATAAAAACTCAGGATTGAATTTCCATAAGGGGGCAGAGGGTGGATGTGGCAATAAGGTTAAAATTGGAAATTTTCACAAATTTCCTCTTAATAACCTTTCAGTCAAACTAGTTCACATTTGATATAAATTATCCTTACATCAGCAAGGATTGAAGATTCTGCATATCAAGAGACTGGGATATATAAGGGCCCTGTAATGTGACTTTTACATAGGAATATTACAGGGAAAACTGATTTTTTTCATTTTGCATACATGTGTACAAAATAAAATTGTTTTTAAAATCAAGAATCATTTCTGCTCATAACAAATCGCCGAGAGTGGGTGATTGAAGTTCTGACAAATTAAGGGGCTGTGTTGTATAAGGGTTCTGTACAGGGGAGTATTAAGTATATTTTTATGCCCCAACTTGATCAACATGTCGTTCCGAAAATGGTTAAGCTAGAAGACATAGTTATAGACCACATTGATACTGAGATAGAGGGTTTGCCACACTTTCGGAAAAATATGCACCGGACTGTCTTGCTCTTAATCAGTTTCTGTATGGTAACCGACCAGATTTTGATGATATATTAAAAAAATCAACGTCGTCAGAATCAATCTCAAATGCAGAATAACTGGTATACCGACAGTCCGTTGAAAGATTCATCAACAACACATCTATAGTGTCTGATAAAGCAAACGGTAGCAAATTTGGAAGCAGAACTGCATATGATAAAAGCTCAAAGACTATGGAATATAAACTAACCTTAAAAAATCTTTCCAAAACTATGAACTCTGAAATTGCTGATCTGAAACTATAACTTCAAACTTGCGCCGGACTAATCAACGAAGTAATACCCTCATATGACAATGAGTTAGTGCACTCAAAATTATCAAACAAAATACGCAAAGTTACAAATGTACTTGTGAAGTTTGATGCACATAGAGTAAACGCTCGTAAACTCTTTGCAGAAATTAATACGAAGATAAGAGACAATTCATCAAATATAGAAAATATTTATGATGCGGATACACGAGGGAAAAACAACATGAAGTGTAATATCAATGATCTCAAAGAAAAGGTTGAAAAATACAATGCTAACATAACTCGGTCCAAACAGAAGCAATTCGCTGGTATAACCAATATATAAAGCATAAAATATTTATGTGAAAATGATGATAAGATGCGTATTATTTACATATTATGTATGTATATAGTACTCAATTACTTACGCACAGAAAGAAAGAATTTATATCGAAATGTTGTATTATATTCATATTTCAATGTTGATTAATTTTGTTCACAGTTCAATATATATGTATTTGTACAATCTTCGTTAAGTTATTAAGGAAATAAAGTTGATAATAATAATAATAATAATAATAATAATTATATTAGCTATCTGATTAATGTACATATATTATCTGTAATCCAATAAACACTTGCTACATGTATCTCATTTATCTTCTTATATCTGATTCACCAGCTCTCTAATTACTCAACTGTGTCTGATTCACCAGCTCTCTAATTACTCAACTGTGTCTGATTCACCAGCTCTCTAATGATTCAACTGTGTCTGATTCACCAGCTCTCTAATTATTCAACTGTGTCTGATTCACCAGCTCTCTAATTATTCAACTGTGTCTGATTCACCAGCTCTCTAATTATTCAACTGTGTCTGATTCACCAGCTCTCTAATGATTCAACTGTGTCTGATTCACCAGCTCTCTAATTATTCAACTTTGTCTGATTCACCAGTTCTCTAATTATTCCACTGTGTCTGATTCACCAGCTCTCTAATTATTCAACTGTGTCTGATTCACCAACTCTCTAATTATTCAACTGTGTCTGATTCACCAGCTCTATAATGATTCAACTGTGTCTGATTCACCAGCTCTCTAATTATTCAACTGTGTCTGATTCACCAGCTCTCTAATTATTCAACTGTGTCTGATTCACCAGCTCTCTAATGATTCAACTGTGTCTGATTCACCAGCTCTCTAATTATTCAACTTTGTCTGATTCACCAGTTCTCTAATTATTCCACTGTGTCTGATTCACCAGCTCTCTAATTATTCAACTGTGTCTGATTCACCAACTCTCTAATTATTCAACTGTGTCTGATTCACCAGCTCTATAATGATTCAACTGTGTCTGATTCACCAGCTCTCTAATTATTCAACTGTGTCTGATTCACCAGCTCTCTAATTATTCAACTGTGTCTGATTCACCAGCTCTCTAATTATTCCACTGTGTCTGATTCACCAGCTCTCTAATTATTCAACTGTGTCTGATTCACCAGCTCTCTAATTATTCAACTGTGTCTGATTCACCAGCTCTCTAATGATTCAACTGTGTCTGATTCACCAGCTCTCTAATTATTCAACTGTGTCTGATTCACCAACTCTCTAATTATTCAACTGTGTCTGATTCACCAGCTCTATAATGATTCAACTGTGTCTGATTCACCAGCTCTCTAATTATTCAACTGTGTCTGATTCACCGGTTCTCTAATTATTCCACTGTGTCTGATTCACCAGCTCTCTAATTATTCAACTGTGTCTGATTTACCAACTCTCTAATTATTCAACTGTGTCTGATTCACCAGCTATCTAATTATTCAACTGTGTCTGATTCACCAGCTCTTTAATTATTCAACTGTGTCTGATTCACCAGCTTTCTAATTATTCAACTGTGTCTGATTCACCAGCTCTCTAATTATTCAACTGTGTCTGATTCACCAGCTATCTAATTATTCAACTGTGTCTGATTCACCAGCTCTTTAATTATTCAACTGTGTCTGATTCACCAGCTTTCTAATTATTCAACTGTGTCTGATTCACCAGCTCTCTAATTATTCAACTGTGTCTGATTCACCAGCTTTCTAATTATTCAACTGTGACTGATTCACCAGCTCTCTAACTATTCAACTGTGTCTGATTCACCAGCTATCTAATTATTCAACTGTGTCTGATTCACCAGCTCTCTAACTATTCAACTGTGTCTGATTCACCAGCTTTCTAATTATTCAACTGTGTCTGATTCACCAGCTCTCTAATTATTCAACTGAAATCATTTTCACCATCTCTATAATTATTCAACTGATATCTGATTCACCAGCTCTCTAATTATTCAACTCATATCTGATTCACCAGCTATCTAATTATTCAACTGTGTCTGATTCACCAGCTCTCTAATTATTAAACTAATATATGATTCACCAGCTATCTAATTATTCAACTGATACCATCTTCACCAGCTATCTGATTATTCAACTGTGTCTGATTCACCAGCTATCTGATTATTCAACTGTGTCTGATTCACCAGCTCTCTAATTATTCAACTGATATCTGATTCACCAGCTCTCTAATTATTCAACTGTGATCTGATTCACCAGCTATCTAATTATTCAACTGATATCTGATTCACCAGCTATCGAATTATTCAACTGTGTCTGATTCACCAGCTCTCTAATTATTCAACTGTGATCTGATTCACCAGCTCTCAAATTATTCAACTTATATCTGATTCACCAGCTCTCTAATTATTCAACTGATATCATTTTCACCAGCTTTCTAATTTATCATCTGATAATTGATTCACTAGCTATTTAATTATACAATTGATATCTGATTGGATAACTGATTCGATAAAACCCTGGAGCCTGGTAAACAAATGTTTTTGATGGTTGGTTTAACAATATACAAACTTAAATAACGTTCACAATGGTTCTGTTTTCTTTGGTTTATTGTTTTATAGATTTCTTTGGTTCAGTAGACATGTGAAAGTGTTTATTGGTAGAACCTGTGACATAGGATTTGTGTGAAGTGTTTATTGGCAGAACCTCTGACCTATGACTGGTGTGAGGGTGTTTATTTGCAGAACCTCTGACCTATGACTGGTGTGAGGTTGTTTATTGGTAGAACCTCTGACCTATGACTGGTGTGAAGTGTTTATTGGTAGAACCTCTGACCTATGACTGGTGTGAAGTGTTTATTGGTAGAACCTCTGACCTATGACTGGTGTGAGGGTGTTTATTGGTAGAACCTCTGACCTAGGATTGGTGTGAGGGTGTTTATTGGTAGAACCTGTGACATAGGATTTGTGTGAAGTGTTTATTGGCAGAACCTCTGACCTATGACTGGTGTGAGGGTGTTTATTGGTAGAACCTCTGACCTAGGACTGGTGTGAAGGTGTTTATTGGTAGAACCTCTGACCTATGACTGGTGTGAAGGTGTTTATTGGTGGAACCTCTGACCTAGGACTGGTGTGAAGGTGTTTATTGGTGGAACCTCTGACCTAGGACTGGTGTGAGGTTGTTTATTGGTAGAACCTCTGACCTATGACTGGTGTGAAGTGTTTATTGGTAGAACCTCTGACCTATGACTGGTGTGAGGGTGTTTATTGGTAGAACCTCTGACCTAGGATTGGTGTGAGGGTGTTTATTGGTAGAACGTGTGACCTATGACTGGTGTGAGGTTGTTAATTTGTAGAACCTTTGACATATGACTGGTGTGAAGTGTTTATTGGTGGTGGTGGAACCTCTGACCTATGACTGGTGTGAGGTTGTTTATTGGTAGAACCTCTGACCTTGGACTGTTGTGAGGGTGTTTATTGGTAGAACCTCTGACCTATGACTGATGTGAGGGTGTTTATTGGTAGAACCTCTGACCTATGACTGGTGTGAAGTGTTTATTGGTAGAACCTCTGACCTATGACTGGTGTGAGGGTGTTTATTGGTAGAACCTCTGACCTAGGATTGGTGTGAGGGTGTTTATTGGTAGAACGTGTGACCTATGACTGGTGTGAGGTTGTTAATTTGTAGAACCTTTGACATAGGATTTGTGTGAAGTGTTTATTGGCAGAACCTCTGACCTATGACTGGTGTGAGGGTGTTTATTGGTAGAACCTCTGACCTAGGACTGGTGTGAAGGTGTTTATTGGTAGAACCTCTGACCTAGGACTGGTGTGAAGGTGTTTATTGGTGGAACCTCTGACCTAGGACTGGTGTGAGGTTGTTTATTGGTAGAACCTCTGACCTATGACTGGTGTGAAGTGTTTATTGGTAGAACCTCTGACCTATGACTGGTGTGAGGGTGTTTATTGGTAGAACCTCTGACCTAGGATTGGTGTGAGGGTGTTTATTGGTAGAACGTGTGACCTATGACTGGTGTGAGGTTGTTAATTTGTAGAACCTTTGACATATGACTGGTGTGAAGTGTTTATTGGTGGTGGTGGAACCTCTGACCTATGACTGGTGTGAGGTTGTTTATTGGTAGAACCTCTGACCTTGGACTGTTGTGAGGGTGTTTATTGGTAGAACCTCTGACCTATGACTGATGTGAGGGTGTTTATTGGTAGAACCTCTGACATAAGACTGGTGTGAAGTGTTTATTGTTGGAACCTCTGACCTATGACTGGTGAAGTGATTATTGGTAGAACCTCTGACCTAGGACTGGTGTGAGGTTGTTTATTGATAGAACCTCTGACCTATGACTGGTGTGAAGGTGTTTATTGGTAGAACCTCTGACCTATGACTGGTGTGAAGGTGTTTATTGGTAGAACTTCTGACCTATGACTGGTGTGAGGTTGTTTATTGGTAGAACCTCTGACCTATGACTGGTGTAATGTGTTTATTGGTAGAACCTCTGACCTATGACTGGTGTGAGGGTGTTTATTGGTGGAACCTCTGACCTAGGATTGGTGTGAGGGTGTTTATTGGTAGAACGTGTGACCTATGACTGGTGTGAAGTGTTTATTGGTAGAACCTCTGACGTATGACTGGTGTGAAGTGTTTATTGGTAGAACCTCTGACCTATGACTGGTGTGAGGGTGTTTATTGGTAGAACCTCTGACCTAGGACTGGTGTGAGGTTGTTTATTGGTAGAATCTCTGACTTATGACTGGTGTGAGGGTGTTTATTGGTAGAACCTCTGACTTATGACTGGTGTGAGGGTGTTTATTGGTAGAACCTCTGACCTATGACTGGTGTGAGGGTGTTTATTTGTAGAACTTCTGACCTAGGACTGGTGTGAAGTGTTTATTGGCAGAACCTAGGACTGGTGTAGAACCTCTGACCTACGACTGGTGAGAGGGTGTTTATTGGTAGAACCTCTGACCTAGGACTGGTGTGAGGGTGTTTATTGATAGAACCTCTGACCTAGGACTGGTGTGAGGGTGTTGATTGATAGAACCTCTGACTGGTGCGAGGTGGTTTATTGGTAGAACATTTGACCTAGGATTTGTGTGAGGGTGTTTATTGTTAGAACCTTTGACATAGGACTGGTGCGAGGGTGTTTATTGGTAGAACCTCTGACCTAGGACTGGTGTGAGGGTGTTTATTGATAGAACCTCTGACCTAGGACTGGTGTGAGGGTGTTTATTGATAGAACCTCTGACTGGTGCGAGGGTGTTTAGGCCACACTTAAAAATATCTCTGTTTCCCCTTGCCCGACCCTAGATTTTAGAACTTGGTAGGTAGGTAGGCTTTTTTTGAAGTCCATAAAAAACATATATGTATTGATAAACAGAGAAACTCAACATTTTATTAACTGATATGGCTATTCCAATACAACAACATAATTTATATTACATGTATTAAATGTGCTCAATACTAACTACATTGCTCGTAAAAGTGAAGGATTGAAAACTAAGAAAAACTGTAAAAATGAATAATATTTGTATAACATTTATATATAATAAACTGAACTGTGTTTATTTTGATTGACAAATGAAACTGAATACAATATGACTAGTATAAGTAAATCGGACAGCAGTTACTTAAACTGTTGGCATTTAAAAATGCTTACAGAACTATATCAAAAAATGAAACTGTATATAGAATAATAAGTATTAATCTGTTGGCATTATTTAATATAGTTCATTGGCATTTTTAAATGAAACAGTTTTAGTAACTGCAGTCAAATTTTCTAGTATTAGTCATTCTATATAATAATACAGTTTCTGAACATTGTTTATCAAAATAAACTACCAGAAGTAGTACTAACTTGCCCTGATCAAAGATTCACTTGCCCAGATTTTTATTACCAATACACTTTGCGGTAAAATATAAAATAATTAAACATAAATAGACTTAAATGTAATAATTTTTATGTAAGGTTAGCTCCCTATAACATTATGCATGTGTAAATCACAAGTTTTAGAGTTTGAACAATACCGGGAGAAGTGAGAGAAATTCAGGGAGAACTGACTTTGTCTCTATAAGTATGACCAACGTTGTATTTTGTCTTTGTTCTTTATTGACTATCATATCTGTTCTGTCACTCTGTGGCAATGTGGGAGCAGGTGTTAATTCGAATCATTATTTTAAATATCTATGATTACTAAATGTCATAACACACAACAATGGAAATGTCAAGCCTACAAAGCTATTCAATTCATCCAAGAGAACTTGGCAGTCTATGATCTAGAAAAGTGCAACTAGTAAACTATATTTCAAATAATAAAAAGACAATTTATCTTAATTGTTGTTTTCAATACTATATTTAAATCATGACATGACTGCCAAAGAAAATTATATGCTGAAACCACACAACCAAAAAGCAATAAATGTATTACTATAATACCCCTACCACATTTTTCTTTACCGTATACTCGATTTAAATATCAACGTTCACATTTTCACAACATGGGTCGGGAAAAACTTTTAAAAGCACTCATCTGTCAGGCAAGTGGACTGGTAAAAAGTACTCATCCGTATGGAAAACTCACTTGTCCAAAAAAGTTATAGTAAAATAGTGTCTATTTTGGAAGCACGTTGTGATAACCTTATCTTACCTTAAATAGTTTTATTACTTCATTTACAATAAGTACACCACTAGCTTTAACCGTTATGATCATGCAATAAACATTAAGTTTGTTGATGTTTATATATCGCTTTTGTTCCGAATAAAAACAGCTTGGGGTAAACATAAAAAGTAAATGCATTCAAGCCTCCGTAACATGTAAAACGCAAAAAGACTGTTAATATTCCGGAGACCGGGAAATATTCCGAAGACCTAAAAGTCCGATTTTTTAACCGGTATTAAAAAGCTGCGCATGCGCGTCTCGATACCTTATAAAAAAATTATGCCGAATGGTTTCTAAAGAAAATGTCCTTGGGACTTGACAAGAAATTGCATGATAAGTTATCGTTGATGATCGTTAAATGTCAAATTTACAAATTATATTTACAGCAATGAAATATAGAAAGAATAAATACCGTAACGACTTTGGATCATTACCTTCTTTACAGTTTTCAGATTGTTTATTTTTCGATCTCTGCCAAAAGGTTTACTCGTCCGACGGACTAGTTACTGGCAAAAATCACTCGTCCGCAGACAAAAACCAGTCGTCAGGACGAGTGCTTTTGCCGGCCCCTGGTCACAGAAGATAATTTACGTACATGCAGTTCCAATTATTTTAAATCTACGAAATATTTATTAAAATACCAGAACTTAACGCTGTGTGTACCGTGGTCGTAGATATCCGACCAATCATAGCCGTTATTTAAAATAGATTAATTTATGTTCAAAGCTACCCCCCAATCACATTAGAGGAGTAAAAATAGATAATTGAATATTCATGAGAGGTTTTCCGAAGTCGCAATATCGGGCATGCAGTAAACACCGCGGGGGTCAATTGTTTCTACTGATTAGTTATGGTCTATAAGCAACAGTTTCACATGTGTTGTATAGAATAGAGATATTTGCAGACCTGTGTATTGTGAAAACTCGCTTTTCTATTTATGTTTGTAATGCTGAATTAATTTGCCATCGATTTGAATGCTAAAGTATTTAACCAATGTTTGTAGTGCTACATTGTTTTGCAAATGCTTTCATGCTACAATATTTAACTAATTTTGTAATTCAAACATGTAGTTATTTTTCCAATGTTTGTTATGCTATTCCATGCCAGTATATATATGTTACAATGGTATGTACAATGTGTATTGTAGGATACATGTACAGTTTGGCAGACCCAGACAGAGATGGCAGTTGGAAGGGGAAGATTAGACGGGCATTCCAGGAACTATCTTAGCACCTGGTACGGAAGGATAAACATCATAGACTTGATTTTTAGATAATATCAGCTCAATTGCTTGGAAAGCTCAAAGCTCACTTGAACAGCTCATGAGTTGCCTTCCAGGGTAGAACTAGTACTAAGGGTTATGTTTTGAGAATCAACGGGTCAAACATCGGATCAACTCGCAATCTCTGGCGACTAACTTTTTCTGCTAATCTGAACATTTCTGAGCCTCATAAAGGAAACATTTGTTCACCTTGGAAGGGTATAATTATTTTAATTGGGGTATGAAAATATGTTTGGACATCTGGTCATGTCTCAATTCAAACAAATTTTTCGGGTGGCATATAGTAATCGCAGCATTCGTCCGGTAGTTTTGTCCAGCCTGTAACTTTGTCATGCATAGATGGATTTTGTTGATTTTTGCTACAAATGATCAACATAACATGACAATGTGTCACGAGTAAGACCCACACCCATACCTCAAAGGTCAAGGTCACTCTTTGAGTTTGTTTGGCAACACTTTGAGTCTGTGTATGATTTCGTGTCGGGCCTGTTATTTTGTCATGCATGAATGGATTTTATAATAGCTTGACACAAGTGATCTGCATGTCTTGATGATATGTCACCTGCATTTATCTGTATAAATACTCAAACTGTTACATCAGATGTCAAGGTTACACAAAGGTCAAGGTCATGCTTTATTGTAAAAAAACATGAAATTGCATGTTTAGTCTGAATCATCAGTCTGTTACTCTTGATATTTATGGATACATCGATACCTATTATAAAAATATATTGTTTTTATCTCAGAGCATTTGGGGGACATGCGACACTTACCAGTGACATTTTTTGCTTATTTTTCTTTGTTCGATTACCTAAGTAATTTTTGTGATAATGCCCTGGATTTGTAATACTGTAAGGTATGTTTTACATTCCTGTTTTGTGTATTTGTAGATAAGAAGTGGAAGTTTCAGTGAACTTGAACATGTCAGCTGCAACTGGAGGTTTGTTTACAATAAGAGCATGCTGGGATTGGCATCACAGCTGATTGATGACTACCAACCTTTAGGTACACAGACATATTATTTCTGTTTTTCTATTATTTGACAATTTTTGGGGGCAGTGCTTTAGCAGCCGCTCTCAGAGCTAACACGATTTTTTTTTTCAATACCGCAAATCTACAACCGTGTTTTGTGTTAATTCAAACCTAACAACCACCAATCAAATAGTTCCACCACCTGATAAGCGTTCGAACTCACTATAAACAGTAGATTAGCCTATTTCAACGAAACATTAATATTATAACAGATTTATACCTTTAAACAATTATGTATCGTATAAATTCCAAGTTTATGTTCAGTGCTATTAATCAGCACACAGGAATTAAAGCACATGAATACAGACACGTGAACTATCGTCATGTGACCAAAAGATTGCACCATCTTGTAAAATCAAATTCCAGGTCACGAAGTATATTGCCAACATGTACATTGAAAGAGTCTTATATTTCGGCAAGGACTTCAGATAATAATAACTTGATTCGGGAGTCTGATTTCTCTTTTTTCTATCATTTTAAAAATGTGTACTGGAACGAAACTTTTATAGAAAAGGAACTGTCAATACTGATTCTAAAAATAGAGATATGCTTATGTTGATCACATGACTTGCGGTTTCTCCCAAATGTTTAAAAATAGACTTGTATTCCTAAAAAGAATTCGAGATTGATCGAGTTATGCATAATGTCAGTGCTGTTTTTTTTATTATTTAGTAAATATTTCGTATTTTTCCAATAATTGGAACGGTAGATAATTTCCATTTAAACATATTAGAGTTAAAGCATTTGTGTTTCCGTAGCAAAAAGATGTGTCTAAAAATCGGCGTCATTATTAAACATTTTGGCTAGTGCGGTTCCTTTTATGGAGTGATATTGGGCCCTAAAAAATATTAATGTAAGAATCAATTATTAATGTCGACATACACATTTCTACTTTTCGTCTTTTAAACAAATTGTTTCACTGTTGGGCTAGAGAAATCAATAAGGAAAATAGTAAATGAATATACTCAAAGTGGAATTCATCGTGCTAGATTCAGAGCACTTTGATATTTATACTGTATATGATAGAAAGCTTAGCATTTCTGAAAATATCACAAGTTGAGTTGAAGATACAAATCTCATATCATTGAGTTAAACTAATATCTTGAAGTTGGACATTTGCCAAATTTAAGAGTTAATATTCCTACTATAGGACTCACACCACTATTTTCTCCCTTGAGTACTCCAGACCTCCAGATGAAAGAGGTAGAAATAAAACCTTCTCTTTTCTTCTTTTTTTCAGGGTTTTGTACTGCAATGGTTGTTTTTTGCCAGCATGAGTTAAATGGACAGTATTTTAGAAATCACCACTGAAAATTTGATGCTGATACCATCTTTCTGGACAATTTGTGTCATTTCAGATTTGTTGGTTCGAACCAACACATGCTGCAGAATTTGATTTTTCACTCTGTTTTGGACATAAATGTTACAATGGAGCCCTATGGGAAATGTAATAGTGGTGTGAGACGTATAGCAGAAATACACTTTCAAGGGCAAACCATTCAGTTACGTTCTCTGACTTATTCGAGAAAAGGGTCAACGTTAAGCATAGAACATGTAGATTTTGTACCCTGTATAAGAATCAAAGGTAATCGGGATTATTCTGCTTCAACGTATGCAAACTTACCTGTTTGTCTAAAACAATAGCGAAATTTTACATCTTTTATGCTGCGCCCCTATCAGCACTGTAGTGCTTTGATTCTAACAGTGTAAATATTGATATGTTTCACAGTTAATACTGCTTTAAGCAAGTAGATATATTATCATGAGCTATATTAAATCTTTGACATGTTTTATTTTAACCTATTGTAAAATTCATTGCTAGATGGTGTAAGCAGTACAGGACTATTGTAGCAACCTACTTTCCAAATACCCAGTGACCAAAAACCAAAATCTTAATGATGGGATTTAAACAACAGTTAATGATGTTTAAGCTTGTCAAAAAAGATACAATGCTTGGCAGAGGCTTACATGATATATTTTAGTAAATTCAGTAGTAATGAATCCTTTATGTAAATGCTGTCATTCTTGAATTCATGAAAATATTCTTTATTTTATACATGCAGATACGCTTCCTATTCTTGAATTCAGAGATGATAAAGTGATGCTAGCTCAGTTGGTAATGTGTCTGACAATGCAGCGGTCAAAAGATTGAACTCCCAAATTACCCCATGATGATTTGCCTGAACTTTGTTCTTTGGCCTTGAATCTGTATATATATATATGGGGAAGTAGTCATTGATTTGCAGAGATGTATGCCTAATACAGATTCACCAGCTAGTGGACCCTAGGGATGATTAGGTGTGCTGACTGCCATTATAAACTGAAATAGCACAAAACATACAAACAAACAATTAGCGATGATAAAAAATCCTCTTCCCATAGTTGATGTAATCACTTTGAAAGGTTTTATATTTTATGAGCTAATTGTATATGTGTTTTCAGAGTTGAACAAGACACTAGAGAGGGAGCAGGCAAAATGTATGGACAATCTGCACATACTAGCCAGGTATACATATTGTCTTAAAATTGGAAACACAGAAGGAACATTCCCCTCTCCGTTACAATAATTAAATTGCAATTATCTCAAATGGGATCTGGAGTCATATTTTAGAGTGTAAAAACAATGCATATTTATTGATTACAATGTAAGGGGCGGGCAAAAGTCCACACTCATAGGACAGTTCTAGTTCATTTTATCTCCAGTAAATGTTGTGAAATAATACAGTCATGTGCATAAAATTTAGCTCCAGATTTTACATTTGTTAATATCATGATTCAGTGAATTACATGTATAATTATGTTCTTGTTTTGTCAAAAAAATCCTTGATTCCTTAATCATAATCATATTGTTTTTGCTGGGACATGTTAGCTCAGTCAATAGCACCTTTGACTATCAATCCAGGCATTGTGAGTTTAAATCTCTGCCACCCCTAGTCTCCATGATGATTGATATATGATATTGTATCTTATTGTCATTCATCTCTCATCACGAATTCCAGTGGGAAAGTCATTCCTTGAGAAGACCGGTGTGCTTGACTACTGGTTAAGCTTCCTGGTGCCAGTTTCACTAAATGTCTCAAACTGAGATTTTATTCAACTTAAAACATTTTCTCTAAGTAATTACTCGAACTCATTACACATTCAATGACCATACAGAAGTGGGGGAAAACCATTATTCATTGGTAAAGGATAATATATAAAATAATTGATGTATATAAAGTTATCACATTGGCTGTCTGTTAGCCCTTGATGGGATAAAAATGATGCTAAATATTCAATATATTCATATTGCTCAGGTGAATGTCTTAGGTACATTCAGGCCTTTTACTGTTTAATGTTGGAAGTTAAGATTGCAGGAAGGGGATGTTTGTTTCTCCAGTTATGTCTTGAATTATGATAAGTTTCTTAATTTCAGTCACACGGCCCTGACCTGGCAGCAGACCTTCAATGAGAAGTCCTCATCCCAGTCAGCTCTAGAAGTGAGAACCATTCTACATACATCCTGTCTGTCAGACAGTGAAAGGAACTTGATGAAGCAGAGCTCTAAACCAGTCAGTGCGGATCCATGCTACATGACCATCTCTAATCTGCCACAGGTATGTAAATGTACATTGATATATACAGTAAAACCTGTGTCAGTGGTCACCTCTATTAAGCAACCACTTGTCTTAAATAGCGACATTTTCTGTTAACATTTTTTTATATCTTTAGTTTTAATCAACCAGTATTAAGCAGCCACCTGTCTTAAGGGGTCATTTTTGGTATTTCCCTTGAGTGACTGCTTAAGACAGGTTTAGCTGTAGTATATGATATAAAAAAGATTATGTTAAATATACAGTATTTAATTTTTTATATAAAGAATCAAATTACATAACTGCATGTTCATGTACCGGTATATATTCAAAAAGTGTCTTGTGTGAAACAAATCTTAAATTATTCCTTTACCTCAGCATTATAATATAAATAAAAATTTACTTTAAACGTTAAGGGATCTAACATTCACTCTGTCCTCCCCTTGAGTGTTGGCCGCTCACACCAGAGGTTGCAGGTTTGATCCCCAGCTCGACCCAATGCCACTCACAAAACACTTAGTAGTGGTTCTACCCAGGAAGCGGATTCGAAAGCGGTTCCTATAAGCTCTGAGTTTTTATTGCAGTTGATCTAAAATAAACTAGTAGAAACTAATTGTTAAATAAAAATATTAAATATGTACCTTATTGTTAGTAATAGTTGTATATGTAGTTGTAGAAAAAAAGGTCCAACAGACTTTATATTAATTTTGTAACTAATTAACCTGTTATTGTTCAAACATCATATGACATATTTCAGCCAATGACAAACATATCTGTATCTCTGGACAACCTATATATTGCCTATGGAGGCTTGGATGGTGTGGTGCATTTGTACGACTTCAAAACAGGCAAAGTATGTACATGATGTAGTTTCCACTTTTTCATGAGGACTAGATATGCATATTTAGGTCACCTGAGGCTTTGTCTCAAGGGAACTTTTTCGATCACCTTTTTTCCATCATCGGTCCGTGATTATGGACATATATGAGTCCTTTATAAAAATTGTATGTTGCAGGTCTCATGGTTCGGCCCTTGGGATGGGGCCTACTTTACTAAATCTATATAAGAGAAATTGACAAAAAACGTTATTTCTTTCGACTGAACAGACTTATGTAAATGGTTTTTTTTTGGCAATCAGGACCGTTAAGATCCATGGGCCTCTTGTTATATCTTGCTTTGTCAACATTTGGTTGTTTATGAATGTCAAATTCACGTTGATGCTCCCTATCCCTCCATCAATCCTACCATTTGTCCATCAAATTGGTTTCCGGTAAATAACTTGTTGTTTTTAATTAATATTTGGTGTGTGGCTGTGTAGTTATAAAGTTCAGGACAAGTTTGATGTTTGGTGTGTGGCTGTGTAACTATAAAGTGCAGGACAAGTTTGATGTTTGGCATGTGGCTGTGTAACTATAAAGTGCAGGACAAGTTTGATATTTGGCATGTGGCTGTGTAGTTATAAAGTGCAATACAAGTTTGATATTTGGCGTGTGGCTGTGTAGTTATAAAGTGCAGGACAAGTTTGATATTTGGCGTGTGGCTGTGTAGTTATAAAGTGCAGGACAAGTTTGATATATTTTTATGCTTTATAACTTCTTTTCAGTTTCACATTACATGTAGTTTTAGATAAAATTTGCTAACATTTAGCAGTGGCCTCTGTGTCCTTTAGACATATTGTAAGTTGGGAAATATTGATAATAGATGACTAAAAATGGTTTCCTTTATAAAATACAAACAATATTCAATGTGTCCATAATTTTTTTTTTTGAAAATTCAAGTAGAGACCATGAAAATGTGAGGTCATTTTGAAAGAGTATATTTTTTTTAAAAAAGTATGTTTCTTTCTCATAAGAATACATTGCTTCAGTATCGCAAGTATTATTCGTCGGCCTATAGAAATGATCAAGTAAATGAGATATTTTTTAAATGTCACAGATGTTTTTACTTGGTTTCCAATGAATAACATGAAAAATGAAGCAACAACAGCCAAGGCATGTATGTGTCACAGTGTGTGTGTTTGAGTTTATATATTATTGCCTGTTGCCCATATGGGTAACACCTCTGAAGAAGTTTTCATTTTTCGTATAATGTGCATTTAAGTCTACTTTAACACTCTATAGTTCTTCAACATGATCAGTATAAAGCAATATTACCAGGAACTAAGTTTTAAAGTCTCTTGTGAAATTCTAAAAGTAAGAGGAGAAAGTTGGATCAATCTAAGAACCCAAACACACACTTGTCATAAGCAAAGTGATGAGCGCCAGTTCTACCAACAGTCTCGTGACTGTTGTTGTTGCACCAAATCATTATCCAAGTCAAAACACTGATTGGCACAAGGGTTTAGGTAAAATTGAATTTGAATTTTGCTTTAAGTAAAAATTGAAATTATATTCGTGTTCTAAATTTATAATTATATTTGTGTCATTTTCCCTCCAGGAACTGAAGAGTTTTTGAGGCCATGCTGATTTAAAAACAAATGTTTGTTTTGCTGGCATAGACAAACTATGTAGAGCCTCTCTGGACAATGTAGTCAGTATATGGGATGTCGAGAATGAACACCAGTATGGTTTCATATAATATTTTTAGTCCCATTATGGGGTCCGTTTATTCCATTGCCATAGTTATGGAGAGTTTGGGTAGAATATCTGTCCATGTTTATTAGTGCATGGTTTATTGCACATCAAGGGGTCCTCTATGGCCTGGTGGTATAGGGCACTGTTTTAGAATCACTTATCTCTTACTGTTTTATTTAAAATTTGTACAAAATCTTTACTGTATGTGACAAAGTTCACCAGTTACTTGCAGAAGGAAGATGGTTCTGCTTAGTGTCATTATGAGGTCTTCATGTCTCATTTAACTAGATGCCACATATAACATGTAATACTTGAAATGGTGGTAAAATCCTTTGAAACGGTTTTGTATACAGAAATCTTTGAATATCTTCAGACTTAGCTTTGATGGCTTCAGTTGTTGGTATCACATTTAAATTAAATAATTGCTATATGTTATCTCTACTGCATGTTTGCAATATGCAACCTCTAAATTTTCTGTAAAACAAGCTGTGCTCATTCAGTAACCTAACATGTTTTTTAAATGCTTCCATAGACATAAAAAAAATTATAAATATCTTGGCTGGGATTATGTTTTATGAATCTTGTGTCCGAACAAATAGCATGAAAATTGCATTTATAATACCTTTCATCTGTGACATCGTTGGTTTGAAGCAAGCTTGGTCAAAAAACTTAATGTGAGAAAATTTACAAGTTTCCTGCAAAATGACGGTGGTTCTACCCAGATTCATTCTGATGTCTTGCACCACCAATACAATCGGACATCATATATAGCCTGTAACATGTTTAAAATGGCATTAAATCTTATTCAATTAAAACAACAATAACAACATGTAATAACTGGCATACTCATGTCTGTTGTAGATTGTTTGCACTGACGTGTCACCAACAATGGGTCAACTAGTGTGCCTCCGATCTGTCTTGAAAATTACTGGCAACTGCATCATGGGATTGCATGATAAAGATGTGGAGAGTTAAGAAGGGAGAGGAGGTCTGTGAATTCAAGGTTGGCAGGTAAGTTGGGTATAATTTATATTTTCATTTCTATGTTCCAACTGACTTTTGAAGCATCTTTCATTCATTGTCAATATGATTAAACATATATCATAATATTTTCACATTCCCTTAGGTATATATGTACAATGAATACTCATATTGCCTCCGTAATATCAGCTGAACATCAATCATTTAAAGCATTTATCATATGTACGAGTGGGTTTCAAAAAGTTAGCGGAAACTATTTTTAACTTTTTTATTATTTAAGTTTTAATCATAATATTTCATATTGATATAAATACATATATCGACAACGGGTATTATAAATTTCACCACTGTATCTTTAAAACTGAAAATGTTACCATAGTTTTAGTAACGTCTACCATGTGTGACTGGATCAATGTCAAAATTAATGTCATGTCATTCTCAAATTACGTTACTTCAAAGTTACATTAGAACAACCGGCAACTTATTGGTTAAACAAACGATCAGAAAACAGAACTTGTATAAATGATAAAGATTGTGCCGAGCAAGCACACGAATAGTATTTGGAGTTGGTTGTAGTTCCTGTATAGGTACAACATGATTCAACAATACACTTCACACATCGTAGAAAAAACAACAAAATCTGCTTCTTTGCTGAGCTAATCAACTGTCACTATTTTATTTAAATATCTCATACCACATTTACCATATTTCTTTAGAAATCGTTTAACCGTTGCCATTCTCTTCTCTTGTATTCCGTTGAAGGTAACCATGGCACCCACCTACATGTAGCTGCAACACGACACATGTTCAAATAATCCGATATTCTATTTCTTGTTGAAATTTAGTTGCTTAATCTCTAACACTTATGCGTCTATCCCCATCTAGAATCGTTTTTGCCCTAGAAATGAGTCTAGCGTTTTTTTACGTTGCGGGACATCTGCCTTTTCCATGTCTGCTGGTTAATTGACATCTGCGCCAAATCAGTTGTACCATTTAAAAATTGTATTTTTTTTGCAAAGCTTTTTTCACAATATGTTTTCATAATGTCAGTCCCAGTTTTTCTTTTGCAGAACACAATGTAATTCTGTACGGCTGTTCTGAAGTAAAAACAGCTTATTGATATACAGTGCGTACCAAGAAGACGTATGGACGTCACAAATGATGTCATAATGTTTTACTGACATCACAGTATGAAAGTACTGGAGCTGTGATTGGATGGGATGCAATTTTACGAAAATCCATCAGCATATTGAAAAGTAAAGAACATGTAAAGTAGTAGCAATTTTCGAAAATACCTGCCAAATAATGTAAAGTGATCCGGTGACGGTCGATGTACGTTACTGTACTA
This sequence comes from Panopea generosa, assembly GCA_029582155.1. Taxonomy (NCBI): domain Eukaryota; kingdom Metazoa; phylum Mollusca; class Bivalvia; order Adapedonta; family Hiatellidae; genus Panopea; species Panopea generosa. Next base: position 73,380,826 of record CM055902.1, on the reverse strand, counting down.
ACGATAAAAACGTTACTACTATGACTACTGTGCTGATTTCTAATGAATCAATTCAGAATATATTGACCTTTGTCAATTTCAAATCCTACAATTGACAGATAAAGATTTTATAAGCATTTTACCCGAACGTTTTGAACACCCCTCATATATGAAAATAGCACCATTATGCTAAACGGGTGGATATGCTTTTGTATAACAACAGATATACACAACAGATATATATTACAGATGTTGGTTATGTAAAGGAAGTAAATCTATTATTAGAAAACTACATTATTATACATGTAGGTTACTTCATTCAAAGAAATAAGGGAGATAATCTTAGTTGACACATTTTAAAAATGGGGAAATAGGAAAATAACCTATTTAAGGAGGTAAATAACTGCAACATAGAGCCTACATTATTAGCAATGTTTGGTGAAATTTCTGTAAGGATTTTATGACCATTAATTAATTGTACCTTTTATAATGATCTACCTAACCAATATCTTGCTGATATTATTAACTATAACGATCACAACTATCAAAATGTATATGGATTCTACAGTTTGATAAGTACAGTCAATTCAAACAAGATTATCAAACTGGCAAAGTTTGTATTTGAGATGTTTAATAAAAGAACTTTTTACCTCCAATGGTGAAACAAAATGACTTAAAACATAATGACTTGAAACAAAATGACTTGAAACAAAATGACATGACTTGAAACATAATGACTTTAAACATAATGACTTTAAACATAATGAATTGAAACATAATGACTTTAAACATAATGACTTGAAACAAAATGACTTAAAACATAATGACTTGAAACCTAATGACTTGAAACCTAATGACTTGAAACAAAATGACATGACTTGAAACATAATGACTTTAAACATGATGACTTGAAACATAATGACATGACTTGAAACATAATGACTTAAAACATAATGACATGACTTGAAACATAATGACTTAAAACATAATGACATGAAACATAATGACTTTAAACATGATGACTTGAAACATAATGACTTGAAACATAATGACATGACTTGAAACATAATGACATGACTTGAAACATAATGACATGAAACATAATGACATGACATGAAACATAATGACATGACTTGAAACATAATGACATGAAACATAATGACATGACATGAAACATAATGACATGACTTGAAACATAATGACATAATGATAATTAAATCTCGAAATTGTGTTTTACTTTTTTTCAATATTTGAAATAAGACACAAACATTGATCATGAGCAAAATGATAGAACAGTCAATACTTTAAAAAACAATACATATATATAAATATATTGCATTTATTATATGAAAACTGTATTGAAATTAATATTTGTATTATGAATGTTCATTTGTTAGATTACGTTTACCATGTGTTTAAAAATGTATTATGGGCTGGAGGCCTACATTGCTGAAATAAAATATTGTAATTGTAATAAAATATATAAATGATGAGATGAGCAGGTTTCGCTCTGAGGGAACAAGCTTCTACTGTTCCACTTGTATGCTTGAAAATAAAACAAACAGTCAAGGAAGAGTAACATTTGAAATACACTTGTCCAGTGGGATAAATGACCTCAGACAATCAAAATATATTCTTACATGTATATTTTAAAACAACCTCAGTGTTTCTTTTGGCCATTTTTATAGCCATCATTGGGTTATATTTCCAATGGCAAATAGTATCTTTTTTTCCCAAATGAGTGGTAAAAATTTCCAATTGAAAGCTTCAATAATTGTAAATTAAAACTTGCCATAATTCCTTGATAAAATAATTAAAGTTTTCCCCATTCTGAATAAAGTTTGACATTGAAGCTTGTGTACACATTTTTTTTGAAGTTATAAAGTCAATGAGGACCAGTACATGTTTTGGTCCACTAGTCCCATAGGACCAGCACAGCTAGGGTAATTTTCAAACTTTTCATCCTTTTAAGACATTTTTATGACAATACTGGTAACACTTTTGATTTGTTATAGTTAAAACAAAATGCCTGAAAAAGTTATTATTCTGTAATGTCTGCTGGCAAAAATGCCTTTATATTGATGATGAATTAGTACATGTAACAATAATTTTAACAATATTTGTTTTCAGTCCAGAACACTGTGTTGCTTTCCACCCCGAGGGTCTGATAGTGTCAGGGCAGTGGGATAATACCATCAAAATATGGGATATCTTCCATAACACAAAGAAGGCATGCAGTGAGTAAAACAATTGGATTGTTGTCATAGCTACTCCAGACATTGAATCTTAGGACATAATTATCATCTTTTACACTCATCTAACTACCTGAAAATATTTCTTGATTACTGATAATGATCTTAGGTAAATGAATTTTTTGTAAGTTATTTTAATCAAAACTTACCAGAAATTGTGCTCATGAAAAATGATATTCTGGTATTGATTGTTGAGAGATTTTGGTGAGGCACATTAGAATTTTTTTATGCCAGGCCATTCAAAGAATGATGAAGGAGCATGAGGTGTTACTCACTGATTGATTGATTGATTGATTGAATATTTAGCATAATTTTTATGCCATTGAGGACTAACAGACGATCATTTAACCTAACCACTGTTTCCTTGGAATAACCAGTACTCGAGCACACCCCATCTCAGCAAGTAACTAATAACTTTCCCACTTGAATCAGCAGTGAGAGACGAATGATAATGAGACACAATGTCGTATATCAATCATCACGGAGACTGTTGCCGGGCGGGGATTCGAACTCACAACCCCTGGATTGATAGTCAGACGCGTAACTGACTGAGCTAATAAGGTGTTACTCATGTATGCCCGCTCAATTTGGATCATTCTTCTAAAGGTGTCTACGTATTTAATTATTATTTTTTTATACCTGTATATTTATAAAATCTTAAGTCAAGTTCTGTATATCTCAGCATCAGTCAAATGTTACAGGAGTGTTGTCCTTTTTTACTTAATTTTCTGTAAAAAGTAGGTTTCCATTCAAAAGCTGGGGAATTCATATCCACAGGTACATTTCTGCATTAAATGTGTTTCTTTTATCAATAATGAGGTGTATATTTATTAATAACTGTTTGTATTAACTACAGGTGTTGCAAGGTCACAAGTCATCTGTGAGAGATGTAGCATATTCACCATCAGGTCACCATATTGCCTCGGCAGTTCTAGATTTCTCATGGAGTTCCCCAAGGTTCAATACTGGGTCTATTACTTTTCATTTTATATATTAATGATCTCCCATTACATGTTAAAAACAGTGAAACTGAGATGTATGCAGATGACTCCACATTCCACACTTCAGGAAAAACTGTTGGAGAAATTAGCTGAGATTACAAGCCAACTTAACTTCTGTAAATAAATGGTGTTTAAGAAATACTATGTATATTAATACAGAAAAAAACTAAGTGTATGACAATAGGAACAAGACAAAAACTATCAGTTCAAAAGGACTGCCTTACTATTACCATAAATGCAGGGATTTTGCAAAATTCTCATTGTGAGAAACTTTTAGTTGTAAAAGTTGAACCTCAGTTAAATTGGTCAAGTCAAATAAACCATATATGCACTGTCATCCATCACGTATATACCTTTTGTCTAAAATAAGAAACTATCTACATATTGAAGCAAGAAAATTATTTTACAGCGGATATATACTACCATTAATTGATTACTGTTTTAATGTATAATTACATTGTTGAATTTCATGTTCATTGTATGATTGTTGAGGGCCACAGGGAAGATTAGTGTAACTAACTGTGTTACCCTCATTAAATAAAGTATTATTTTATTATTATATTGTTATCATTATTATTTGTTAAATAGTTCATGCGACATGACGGATTTTATTATTAATTCTGTCTTTATATATATAGAATGATGTATTATCTACCAAATTTTGGACCCCAACTGACAACATACATGCTGCACTGTAAATCGACCTTTTTTGGTTTAAAAAGTAGGTAATTGATTTAAAAAAAAACATTATTACTATAACATATCAATATTACCTAAATGTAGTTTTTAGGGTTTTTTTGCAAAAAATCTTTGAATGAATTACAGAGGTTTCATACTACCAAATTGAGAGGTTTTGTCAAATTGAGAAGTTTTGTCAAATTGAGAGGTTTCGTACCATACATAGATTACCAGTAATGCATTTCACCCCATGATTAGGTGTCACAGTCATATACTTATGGTATTTGTTTGTAATTAGTGTGTGATAGTCGTGAATTGTTATTATTTGGTTTTAAAGTGAAATTTTATTTTGTTTATATATGTTTTGTATTAACGAGACATTAGCTATATTTATTATAAATTTACATCATATACTACGCACACAAATCACACAAAGTAATATACGTATGTTTTTGATTTTATCATATTTACAACATTTACATGTATTGCGTTGTAATGCATGACATGAGGAGATAGATTCTTTAAAATGCTGCTAAACACCATATAACAACAATGATATCTGCTTAACTAAAAAAAACAACAAATTTTGATACATACTGGTTTTATACACTTTTGAAATAATAATTGTAGAGTATATACCTTATGCAAACTAACTTGTGTGTCACAACATTCAAATGTATAAAACTGAGCAACATTTTACACCAGACACTATTTTTTTATTTCAATTAGCAGTTCATAATAAATTAACAAAACATACCCTCATATAGGTACTCTTGCACCTTCTCATTGCGTAAAATTTACATTGTCCACCTCGGCACATTGGAAGCCTTTAAATATATCCCATTGTCCGCCTTGGCACATTGGAAGCCTTAAAATATATCCCATTGTCCGCCTTGGCACATTGGAAGCCTTTAAATATATCCCATTGTCCGCCTTGGCACATTGGAAACCTTTAAATATATCCCAGTGTCCACTTCGGCACATTGGAAGCCTTTTAATATATCCCAGTGTCCACCTCGGCACATTGGAAGCCTTTAAATATATCCCATTGGTTTTAATGTGACTGACTATAATTTGGATTTCACATTTAAAATTCATGCTGAGGTCATCTAAGTACATACAAACTAACAGTTTCAAGTTTGCTTTTACTAATAGTTGCAAGAATTCAACATTAACTAGTTGGTGTATAAATATCAATATTGCAACTTTCTGAGTGAACCACATAAGAATGTGATGAAAAAAGAAGTTACTGTATAAATGCTCCATTTCTCATCAATGCTTTGAAAACTTCCTCTCTTGAACTTTACAAATCCAAAGAGCAATTTGATCCTGTTTTTTGCTCATGCGCTTTGTACATCTATGACATCATTTATAATGAAATATCATTGAAAATAAAAAGGTATCTGGATAAACATGATGTAGACTCACCCGCTCTATTTTTTTTTAATCAGTGTTTTAATTGGTTACTAGATCTATGTCAATTTTTAAAAAAATAAAATTGGAAACAATGAATGAATGAATGAATGAATGGGGTTTTACGGCATACCAACACATTGCAAGTTATTTGAATCCAACAGGAAGGAAGATTCCAGGTTCACTCTGCACATACAGAAACAACAAATTAACATACAGATTAAAAAAACTCATATCAACAAATGAATATACAGAATGATCCTTGAATCTTTATACCCACAGAATTGCAGAGTTTTAGCAAATTCTATCGTACTACAGGGCTGGAAAAAATCCACATGTCCTCTGGCCATAATGAGGGAACATTTGGTCAGGATGAGTAAGATTTAAGAAACTGACCTTAATATTTCTTTGATTTTAAGCATTCAATAAAAAATGTTGGAATGGGAGGACGAGTAGCTTGTATCCGAAATTTCAAGTCCTGAGTATTACTCAAATTGTTGCTTCTTACAACATACATGAGCCACAGTGATCCTATTCTTGCCATCACTCATATGACTCCCTGGAACCACGCAGGGGTTTATAATTTGATCACAACAATGAAAACTAGAAACAATAAACAACCTGTTAACATTGTTATAAGGGATAAGTCCATCGAGAAATATTAACTCATGTGAAAGGTTTGAAATTGTGCAGTTTTATCTACTTTCATTTATTTGCACTTTACAGCCTCATGTCATTTTAGTTTGACACATTATGCCATCCAGTCATGTGATTATAAGCTGGTGGCACCATATTGTTTGACATTTACCGGTATTTGTTATCTTTTAAGTAGAAAATTATTTTATAGGAATTTTACTATGGATCCTATAGAATTCAATTTTAGTTTCATGATTGATTGATTGAATATTTAGCGTCATTTTTATGCCATCGAGGGCTAACAGATGATAATTAACATAACCACTGTTTCCTGGGAATAACCAGTACTCGAGCACACCCATCTCCGCAAGTAATTGATAACTTTCCCACTTGAATCAGTGGTGAGAGACGAATGATAATGAGACACAATGTCGTATATCAATCATCACGGAGACCGTTGCCGGGCGGGGATTCAAACTCACGACCCCTGGATTGATAGTCAGACGCGTAACCGACTGAGCTAATCGGGCCTGGCTTAGTTTCATGAAAAAGGAAATAACTCCTTTGTATTGAAAGTTGACAGTTATGATGAATATGTGTCTAGTAGAAAAAATCAGTAGGAATTATTCCACCAAAATGTTTTAAAAAGATGATAGTAATAATCAACATGTGGCTGTTATTGCAGATTGATGTTTACATCTGATCTTGATATGGAGGAGGAAAACGATCATGTAACCCTTAGTTACAGATATAAACACCATCTTGTATCTAACATGTCCTTTTTGTAGGTTTCAGTTTGATGGATTTAATCATATTTGTTGAAGTTTGCTACTCTTCTCATAAACTTGCAGTTTTGTACTGTTGAGTGGATTGTTGTCTCTTTTGTCATAAATTTCTGTCTTGTTTACTTTTCAGAGCCTTGACTGCCTTGTTACTTGGGGGAATTTGAACAATCAGTGCTGTCCTCTCATTGGCTTGATCCTCTTTGATATGTTAATCTCAACTTATGTGCTTTGGCATTTCTCGGGTAAGTAGTGTTTTGGGTTCCACACATTGCATGCTCTCTATTTTGTTTGTGCTGCTGTTAAAGCGTGTCATTGACAAACTAACCTCTCCAATGTGTAAAGCTGTTACCGCATTTTTTATCAAAAGCCTGTCTTTGGTGGTCATTGCAAAAAATTTAGCATTGCCGGGAACAAAATCCATCTTCAAGTTGAATGGTGGCTTACCATCACAAGCAGAATGCAAGTTTGAAAACTCTAAGTTGACTCTGTGGCAAATATCACACAAAAAGCAGCAAATATCACACACACAATGTAGCAAATAGCACACACAAAGCACCAACAAAGCAGCAAATATCACCTCACGAAGCAGCAAATATCAGACACAAAGCAGCAAATATCATACACGAAGCAGCAAATATCACACACACAAAGCAGCAAATATCACACACAAAGCACCCAAAAAAGCAGCAAATATCACACACAAAGCAGCAAATATCACACACACATAGCAGCAAATATCACACGCAAAGCACCCGCAAAGCAGCAAATATCACACATAAGGCACCAACAAAGCAGCAAATATCACCTCACGAAGCAGCAAATATCACACGCAAAGCAGCAAATATCACACACACAAAGCAGCAAATATCATACACGAAGCACCCAAAAAAGCAGCAAATATCACACACAAAGCAGCAAATATCACACACACATAACAACAAATATCACACGCAAAGCAGCAAATATCACACACACATAGCAGCAAATATCACACGCAAAGCAGCAAATATCACACACACAAAGCACCCACAAAGCAGCAAATATCACACAAAGCACCCACAAAGCAGCAAATATCACATGCAAAGCGCACCCACAAAGCAGCAAATATCAAACACACAAAGCAGCAAATATCACACGCAAAGCAGCGAATATCACACACAAAGCACCCACAAAGCAGCAAATATCACACACAAAACCCACAAAGCAGCAAATATCACACGCAAAGCACCCACAAAGCAGCAAATATCACACACAAAGCAGCAAATATCAAACACACAAAGCAGCAAATATCACAAACAAAGCAGCAAATATCACCTCACGAAGCAACAAATATCACACGCAAAGCAGCAAATATCACACACACAAAGCAGCAAATATCATACACGAAGCAGCAAATATCACACACACAAAGCAGCAAATATCACACACAAAGCACCCAAAAAAGCAGCAAATATCACATACAAAGCAGCAAATATCACACACACATAGCAACAAATATCACCCGGAAAGCACCCGCAAAGCAGCAAATATCAAACACACAAAGCAGCAAATATCACACGCAAAGCAGCAAATATCACACACAAAGCACCCAAAAAAGCAGCAAATATCACACACAAAGCAGCAAATATCACACACACATAGCAACAAATATCACGGAAAGCACCCGCAAAGCAGCAAATATCAAACACACAAAGCAGCAAATATCACACGCAAAGCAGCAAATATCACACACAAAGCACCCACAAAGCAGCAAATATCACACACAGCACCCACAAAGCAGCAAATATCACATGCAAAGCGCACCCACAAAGCAGCAAATATCACACGCAAAGCACCCACAAAGCAGCAAATATCAAACACACAAAGCAGCAAATATCACACGCAAAGCAGCAAATATCACACACAAAGCACCAACAAAGCAGCAAATATCACACACAAAGCCGCAAATATCAAACACACAAAGCAGCAAATATAAAACACACAAAGCAGCAAATATCACACGCAAAGCAGCAAATATCAAGCACCAACAAAGCAGCAAATATCACACACAAAGCAGCAAATATCACACACAAAGCAGCAAATATCACATACAAAGCACCCACAAAGCAGCAAATATCACACACAAAGCACCCATAAAGCAGCAAATATCAAACGCAAAGCACCAACAAAGCAGCAAATATCAAACACACAAAGCAGCAAATATCACACGCAAAGCAGCAAATATCACACACAAAGCACCCACAAAGCAGCAAATATCTCATGCAAAGCTGTCCTGAAGGTAAGTTATATAATAATGACGCTTCTTGGTTATTTCCATGAACATTTCTTCACTGAAATATTCTTCTTTTGCTGTCAACACTCCTTTATGTCCGTGACTGTTGTGATCTGTTGTTGATTTGTTAATAAGTATCAGCTGTTTACTTTGTACAGTCTGTGTGCTTCTCTTCTTTCATCTCCTACACCATTGTACTTATTTTTTTTTTCCATGTTTCATTTTACTTCCAAATGTCGATGCTTATGATTTTTTTTGCTTATGTTGTTACTCGAGTGGCTGGCTAATGTGGCGTCCTTGTCCCCAAACGACTGCAGAGCATTGTTATATTAACTTTTAACTTAGGCCATGATGTGCTGTAACAGACCACATGCTTTATGCATAATGAAAACTGGTTCCAGACTCTAACAAAACCAGTCTCAGCTACCATCTCTCTGTGTCATTGATATAATTTAACTGCATATCTGCATGACACTTTCAGCTGGTGGGACTGTGCATAAACATGTTTTTAGAAATTTTCCAATATTTGTGTGTCCATGCACGTAGCAGGAAGCGACAAAATTATATTTGAAGCATTTTGTCCTCTCTTCCGGGACTGTATTTCCTCATACAGGTGATAGCCATTGGTGGCAAATCTACAAGATTCACTTTTTAAGCACTCCCTCCAACCAAAACCCCCCTTTACCTCATAGTTAAAAGGTAAAATTTCAACTTTGCATAACAGGTTGGCTTATATGTGTGGTGACTGGTGTATGTGTCATGGAACATGTCATCAGTTTTATCAAAGTGTACAAGCTGTAACTACACTTGATTGTCATTTGTCAGATTTGCATTTTATTGCTACTTTTTCTATCAGTGTCAGTTCAGACTGTCATGGTTGCAGTATGGTAGAAGCTGCTACCTGGCTTTGAGTAGTCCCAAACTTCTGCATGTCACTATTATCTAAAGTAATTACACCATAAAATGACTCCTTGTCCAGCCTGATGACAGCCTTGTTTGTTATTATTAGACCATTTATTGCTATTTCTTCTATCTCACTTTTCACAAAAAATACATTTAAAGTGTTTTTTTATTCTTAGATTTAGTTTAATTGTTGTTTTGATTTTCTTCAGTACAGATAAATATTTCTGTAATTTGTTTTTATTATATTATAATGCTGAATAGCATGTGAATTGTCTGTGACTATAACTCACAAACTTTGTCTTGGGAAATATACCATGATTTATGCTTCTGTTAATTAAGTTTGAGATTGCTTTTATTACAGTGTCTGAGCACAATTTGAAAATATGTGGACTGATACCATCTGGACCAGTAGATTATTTAATATTCAATGTATCCATAATTTTATTGACTTGAAATAGGGGTGATTAAATGGAAAATTCACTCTCTTTGAGTTTGTTATCTAAAGACGTTTTTAGATTGTTAAATGTGTGTTTCTGTAAAGGCAATTTCGTAATTATGTCTGCCACATTTATGAAATGAAAATTCAGTAAATTTACAGTTTTCTGTTTATTGTTTGTGACATGATTGTCAATGTTAAGTTTATTGGCACTCAGGTAGTATTGCTCTTATTTTTATCTGCAGATCAAATTTTCCTCATACTGGAATAAGTATAACTGCTAATAGCATTGTTGTAAAAGTTAACTTTTTCATGATGTATCAAACTTGTCACCTTGTTATGCAAAATTCTATAATTTAACCCTTTACTTCATATGGACACCTTTGAACACCTCTAATATAGAAGGCTTTTGAAAACAACGCTTGTAACGAGCAATCAGAACAGGTTCTGCACTGATTTCTGCTCTATCGGAATAAATAGGTAAAATGTATCTATTCATGGAAATTGACTATGTGTGGCTTTTGAGTTTGTAAGAGTCCAGTTAAAATGCATATGGAGTTAACGAGTCTTTGCAAGCATGATACTTTTCTGTCAGTTTTCGAACCTCCTTTATTTCATTTATAATATCTGTATCTGAGTTGATCAAGTCGAATCTAAAAATATTTTCATTAAAATCATTAAATGATGGTGTGTAGCAGGCAGTTTATTGGTATCTTGTCGAGAACATTAACCATTTAAATAATACCTAGAGTTTCAACTAAACTAGCCCATTTAGAATTAGTGTAACCAATACCAGTCTTATAGTCTAAATTATAATCACCTAGTATATAAGTGTCTTGATAAATATCAATGGCAGAATTAATCATACATTTAAAATATCAATCCAATTTTGTAAAGCATTAGCTGGTCTGTTTATGAAATTTAACAGAACAATTTACAGTTTGAGAGGGTTACTTCAATAAATAGCGATTACAATATATCATTTTCATGGTCATTGTAACCTACAACAGTATGAAGTATCATTGTTTATATAGACCAGAATCCCCCTCATTTTTTACCTAGTCTATCCTTTTGTTCAATAGTGTAACATTTGATCATTAGCTCTGTATCCTTGTCAAGAAAGTTTCACTTAACCAAAGCACGATTAATAGGGTTTTGTGTAATATCAACTTGATTTCATCGAGTTTCGGAAGCACATGTTGAATATTTAAGGATGCCACATGTAATCCTTTATTCTTCTAACCAACTTAAAGTTAGATGCAAATGGGTTACTAGATAAATTAGTGGTAGAGTTAACATTGGATACCAAAAATCATTAAATGAGCAAATTAGATATGAATCTGATGTGCAATTTACAGCATCAGTGCTACATGTATTGTTAATGGTAGAATCTGGAATGGTTCTACTACATCAGTGCCACATGTATTGTTAATGATAGAATCTGGAATGGTTCTACTACATCAGTGCCACATGTATTGTTGATGATAGAATCTGGAATGGTTCTACTACATCAGTGCTACATGTATTGTTGATGTTAGTATCTGGAATGGGTCTACTACATCAGTGCTACATGTATTACATCAGTACCACATGTATTGTTGATGATAGAATCTGGAATGGTTCTACTACATCAGTGCCACATGTATTGTTGATGATAGAATCTGGAATGGTTCTACTACATCAGTGCTACATGTATTGTTAATGATAGAATCTGGAATGGTTCTACTACATCAGTGCTACATGTATAACATCAATGCTACATGTATTGTTAATGATAGAATCTGGAATGGTTCTACTACCTCAGTGCTACATGTATTGTTAATGATAGAATCTGGAATGGTTCTACTACATCAGTGCTACATGTATTGTTAATGATAGAATCTGGAATGGTTCTACTACATCAGTGCTACATGTATTGTTGATGATAGTATCTGGAATGGTTCTACTACCTCAGTGCTACATGTATTGTTAATGATAGAATCTGGAATGGTTCTACTACATCAGTGCTACATGTATTGTTAATGATAGAATCTGGAATGGTTCTACTACATCAGTGCTACATGTATTGTTGATGATAGTATCTGGAATGGTTCAACTACATCAGTGCTACATGTATTACATCAGTACCACATGTATTGTTAATAATAGAATCTGGAATGTTTCTACTACATCAGTGCTACATGTATTGTTGATGATAGAATCTGGAATGGTTCTACTACATCAGTGCTGCATGTATTGTTGATGATAGAATCTGGAATGGTTCTACTACATCAGTGCCGCATGTATTGTTGATGATAGAATCTGGAATGGTTCTACTACATCAGTGCCGCATGTATTGTTGATGATAGAATCTGGAATGGTTCTACTACATCAGTGCCGCATGTATTTTTGATGATAGAATCTGGAATGGTTCTACTACATCAGTGCCGCATGTATTGTTGATGATAGAATCTGGAATGGTTCTACTACATCAGTGCCACATGTATTGTTGATGATAGAATCTGGAATGGTTCTACTACATCAGTGCCACATGTATTGTTGATGATAGAATCTGGAATGGTTCTACTACATCAGTGCCACATATATTGTTAATGATAGAATCTGGAATGGTTCTACTACATCAGTGCTACATGTATTACATCAATGCTACATGTATTGTTGATGATAGAATCTGGAATGGTTCTACTACATCAGTGCTACATGTATTGTTAATGATAGAATCTGGAATGGTTCTACTACATCAGTGCTACATGTATTGTTAATGATAGAATCTGGAATGGTTCTACTACATCAGTGCTACATGTATTGTTGGTGTTAGTATCTGGAATGGGTCTACTACATCAGTGCTACATGTATTACATCAGTACCACATGTATTGTTAATGATAGAATCTGTAATGGTTCTACTACATCAATGCTACATGTATTGTTAATGATAGGATCTGGAATGGTTCTACTACATCAGTGCTACATGTATTGTTAATGATAGAATCTGGAATGGTTCTACTACATCAGGGCTACATGTATTGTTTATGATAGAATCTAGAATGGTTCTACTACATCAGTGCTACATGTATTGTTAATGATAGAATCTGGAATGGTTCTACTACATCAGTGCTACATGTATTGTTAATGGTAAAATCTGGAATGGTTCTACTATATCAGTGCCACAGGTATTGTTGATGATAGAATCTGGAATGGTTCTACTACATCAGTGCCACATGTATTGTTAATGATAGAATCTGGAATGGTTCTACTACATCAGTGCTACATGTATTGTTAATGATAGAATCTGGAATGGTTCTACTACATCAGTGCCACATGTATTGTTGATGATAGAATCTGGAATGGTTCTACTACATCAGTGCCACATGTATTGTTGATGATATAATCTAGAATGGTTCTACTACGTCAGTGCCACATATATTGTTGATAGAATCTGGAATGGTTCTACTACATCAGTGCCACATGTATTGTTGATGATAGAATTTAGAATGGTTCTACTACATCAGTGCTACATGTTTTACATCAGTGCTACATGTATTGTTAATGATAGAATCTGGAATGGTTCTACTACATCAGTGCTACATGTATTGTTGATGATAGAATCTAGAATGGTTCAACTACATCAGTGCTACATGTATTACATCAGTGCTACATGTATTGTTAATGATAGAATCTGGAATGGTTCTACTACATCAGTGCTACATGTATTGTTGATGATAGTATCTGGAATGGTTCTACTACATCAGTGCTACATGTATTGTTTATGATAGAATCTGGAATGGTTCTACTACATCAGTGCTACATGTATTGTTAATGATAGAATCTGTAATGGTTCTACTACATCAGTGCTACATGTATTGCAATGATAGAATCTGGAATGGTTCTACTACATCAGTGCTACATGTATTGTTGATGATAGAATCTGGAATGGTTCTACTACATCAGTGCCACATGTATTGTTGATGATAGGATCTGGAATGGTTCTACTACATCAGTGCCACACGTATTGTTGACGATAGGATCTGGAATGGTTCTACTACATCAGTGCCACACGTATTGTTGACGATAGAATCTGGAATGGTTCTACTACATCAGTGCCACACGTATTGTTGACGATAGAATCTGGAATGGTTCTAATACATCAGTGCCACACGTATTGTTGACGATAGAATCTGGAATGGTTCTACTACATCAGTGCCACACGTATTGTTGACGATAGAATCTGGAATGGTTCTACTACATCAGTGCCACACGTATTGTTGACGATAGAATCTGGAATGGTTCTACTACATCAGTGCCACACGTATTTTTGACGATAGAATCTGGAATGGTTCTACTACATCAGTGTCACATGTATTGTTGACGATAGAATCTGGAATGGTTCTACTACATCAGTGCCACATGTATTGTTAATGATAGAATCTGGAATGGTTCTACTACATCAGTGCCACATGTATTACATCAATGCTACATGTATTGTTAATGATAGAATCTGGAATGGTTCTACTACATCAGTGCCACATGTATTACATCAATGCTACATGTATTGTTAATGACAGAATCTGGAATGGTTCTACTACATCAATGCTACATGTATTGTTAATGATAGAATCTCGAATGGTTCTACTACATCAGTGCCTCATGTATTTTTAATGATAGAATCTCGAATGGTTCTACTACATCAGTGCTACATGTATTGTTGATGATAGAATCTGGAATGGTTCTAATACATCAGTGCCACATGTATTGTTAATGATAGAATCTCGAATGGTTCTACTACAGCAGTGCTACATGAATTGTTAATGATAGAATCTGGAATGGTTCTACTACATCAGTGCTACATGTATTGTTGATGATAGAATCTGGAATGGTTCTAATACATCAGTGCCACATGTATTGTTAATGATAGAATCTGGAATGGTTCTACTACATCAGTGCTACATGTATTGTTGATGATAGAATCTAGAATGGTTCTACTACATCAGTGCTACATGTACTACATCAGTGCTACATGCATTGTTAATGATAGAATCTGGAATGGTTCTACTACATCAGTGCTACATGTACTACATCAGTGCCACATGTATTGTTAATGATAGAATCTGGAATGGTTCTAATACATCAGTGCCACATGTATTGTTAATGATAGAATCTAGAATGGTTCTACTACATCAGTGCTACATGTATTACATCAGTGCTACATGCATTGTTAATGATAGTATCTGGAATGATTCTACTACATCAGTGCTACATGTACTACATCAGTGCCACATGTATTGTTAATGATAGAATCTGGAATGGTTCTACTACATCAGTGCCACATGTATTGTTAATGATAGAATCTGGAATGGTTCTACTACATCAGTGCCACATGTATTACATCAATGCTACATGTATTGTTAATGATAGAATCTGGAATGGTTCTACTACATCAATGCCACATGTATTACATCAATGCTACATGTATTGTTAATGATAGAATCTGGAATGGTTCTACTACATCAGTACCACATATATTGTTAATGATAGAATCTGGAATGGTTCTACTACATCAGTGCTACATGTATTACATCAATGCTACATGTATTGTTAATGATAGAATTTCGAATGGTTCTACTACATCAGTGCTACATGTATTGTTAATGATAGAATCTGGAATGGTTCTACTACATCAGTGCTACATGTATTGTTAATGATAGAATCTGGAATGGTTCTACTACATCAGTGCCACATGTACTACATCAGTGCCACATATAATGTTAATGATAGAATCTAGAATGGTTCCACTACATCAGTGCTACATGTATTACATTAGTGCTTCATGCATTGTTAATGATAGAATCTGGAATGGTTCTACTACATCAGTGCTGCATGTACTACATCAGTGCCACATGTATTGTTAATGATAGAATCAGGAATGGTTCTACTACATCAGTGCTACATGTATTGTTAATGATAGAATCTGGAATTGTTCTACTACATCAGTGCTACACGTGTTCTGCATTGCTCAGTTTTTATCATTTCCAGGCAGGGTCAATGTATAAGGATAAATATACGCAGGTTGTGGTACTGTATGTAGCCTTATATAGCTGTAATTCTGTTTTCAGTATGTGCAAACTGCCAGATGTATTTGCATAGGTTAGTTCCAACTGGCCACTGATGAATGTGACTGACAGTGTTTGAGGTACAGCCATGGAATCTACTCCCACCACCACTAACCCTATTTAAAGGTAACATTTGTGTTTTTAAAAGTAAGAATTAATGCAACAGTTTCATACAGGACTTGTGTTTCATATAGGACGTTGAACAAGGAAGAAGGCATTTTGTCTAAATTTCAATGTTTGTTTACATCATTATATATTCTTATATATTTCCTCTCACTTGTGTGACAGAGAAACTAGTTACATTTGCAGATTCTAAATGCTTTGATCTAAACAACTGCCAAGCTTGATGAAGCTGGAATCCTGAATTAAAAAGTTATTAAATTTCTAGAATTTGCTGTGTAGTCGGGCCATTAATTCTGGTCATTTTATAATAGAATCTATTTGGTCAGGAGTCTACACCTATGCTGTTTGTCGTTTTGTGTCATTTTGTGTCATTGTGTGCCATTTCTACTTTTATGGTGCCGTTTAGATGTAAACTAAGCATTCTGTATTTCTGATTATATCTGTCTGCACTTAAAAGAAGCAGTTTAATTCTAGAATAGTACCTTGAATTTATTTTTTTTTTTCCCATCTTTATAGGCTGACTTTTAATGATAATAATTCTGTACATTTTGGGGCTCTTCAGTAAAGAACTAATCTCCAGTGCTTTCACATGCCTTACACAGTTAAAGTCATGGGTTGGAGCCCAGCTTGGACAAAATGTTATTAGTTGAAAACAATTTGTGTTTACTTCCAGAAGACAGTGGTTCAATTCATGATTCACATTGATTCACTTTGATTAGCTCAGTCTATTATGTGTCTGGCTATCAATCCAGGGGTCGTGAGTTCGAATCCCCACCAGGCAACAATCTCTTTGATGATTGATATACAACATTGTGTCTCATTATCATTTGTCTCTCACTGCTGATTCAAGTAGGAAAGTTATCAGTTACCTGCGGAGATGGGGTGTGCTCGAGTACTGATTAATCCAAGGAAACAGTGGTTAGGTAACCAATTGCCTGTTAGCCCTCAAAGGCATAAAAATGATGCCAAATATTCAATCAATCAATCGATATTGAGATGGTATCGAGATTCAGTAAAGAAAATATAGAAAACAAAGCGAGACATCTGCTTATGAGCATCAGTACAGTTGATCAATTCTTTCTGTAGAAAATACAACAACTTTACTCACTTCAGATTTGTTATTACACAATTGAGACATAACAAAGTGTACATATTCATGTGTCATAACAGTTCAATTTTAGAATATGTGAAAAGCAGTGTTAAGATCATTGGATAAGGCGTCCATTAACAAGACTAGAAATGTTATGATTTGAACATTTTGCATCGTTATTGAGTGTTTTTTTTTCGTTTTCACGAGTGTAGTCAGCATTATATTATTTATACACACTGAGAAACAAAAAGTATCGAATACTAGTTTGGGTCAGTAATTTTTCCTCAGAACTGGCCCTCGTAAATATACACATGTAGTTCATTTTGAAATACAATAATTCTAAACACATCCCCTACAGTCCCCCTTGCTATGTTTTTTCTCTGAAATGAATTGGGCATATATAACTGACCGATGTGCTTCTGAACAAGCTTCTTCCCGTATTTTGCCACCAGTGTTAATCGAAAAGAGATGATCAGTAATTTGTAATAAAAACTCATTCTTAATTATTTGAAATCATGTACTTACTATTTATTGTTTTTGTTTGTAAATTTTCCCAGTGATCAAATAAACATGTATTCTATCATCTGGAACAGTAAAACTGACTTAAAGGGAGTATATCAGGAAAAAAACGCTGTAGATATATAAAAATATAAAATTATTTTTAAAAAGGATAAAACGCATCTGATTATCATAAATAAAGATAATCCCAATGGTTTGGTATGTCAAATCCACCATAACGGGACAATATCGATATTTAAATTGAAATGAAATCCCCATTCTATAAATAGAAAGCACTTAAATACTGTTCGACGACAGATGTGAATTGAACCTGACTTAGACATGATTTGAACCTAACTTACACATGATTTGAACCTAACTTACACATGATTTGGAACGGTAGTCTAATGGATAGAGTGTTGGCCGCTCACTCGATAGCGGTTCAATATAAGCTCTGAGCTTTCATCTTAATCAAATCATTAAAAGCTAATCCACTTACTTTCTGATTCTAACAGAAAACCCACAGTTTTAACTATTGATTAACACACCATCTTATTTTAAATTCTACCATCTCTGCCAGACTGGTGTGTCTAAAATATATTTAAAATAAGTTGAAATACAACGGTTGATCCCTATTACGGCAACAGTTTCATGGATATATATGTAAAATATTTCCTTTTAGCACATATACGTATATATATATATATATGTTTTGTAAAACCTTTTCTGAGCATTAAAATGTTTAAATCTATTGGTTTAATTCTGAAAATGACATTTTGTGGTTAGTAATGTTTGATCAGTGTTAACACGCCACACTGATGGTTCCCTGCATGCATAATATTATATAGGTTATGGGTTAAAAAGTGGCACCAGTAGATTGCTCACTCACCCACATTTCTGAATATGTTCATGATTAAAAACTGAATCAATTTGTTCCTAAGTAGAAAATTGGACTATTAGTTCCTAAGTAAAACTGCTCCATTAATTCTTAAGTAAAAAATTGGACTATCAATTCGTATGTAAAAACTGGTCTATTAGTTCCTAAGTAAAAACTGGTCCATTAGTTCCTAAGTAAAACCTGATCTATTTTTCCTAATTATAAACTAAATCAATTAGTTCCTAAGTTAAAACTAATCTATTCGTTCCTAATTAAAAACTATATCAATTTGTTCCTAAGTAAAAACTGGTCCATTAGTTCGTAATTAAAAACTAAATCAATTTGTTTCTAAGTAAAAACTGGTCCATTAGTTTTATAAACAAAAAATAAATCAATTTGTTTTTAAGTAAAAACTGGTCCATTAGTTCCTAAGTAAAAACTGGTCCATTAGTTCCTTAGTAAAAAATTGGTCTGTTACTTCCTAAGTAAAAACTGGTCTATAAGTTTCTGAGTAAAAATTGCTCTGTTAATTCCTAATTAAAAACTGGTCTATTATTTCCTAAGTAAAAACTGGTCTAATTAAGTTCCAAAACAAATACTGGTCTATTAGTTTTTACCGGTAATTAAAAACTGGTCTATTATTTCCTATAAGTAAATACTGATCTATTAGTTCTTTATACATGTACTGCTTTTGTCACACATATATTTATACCCCCGACAAATGAAGTTTTGAGGGGGTATATGGGAGTCACCCTGAGGTCGGTCTGTCGGTCTGTCCGTTGCAATTTTCCTTGTCTGGAGCATCACTTGAAAAGTACCGGATGGAATTTCATCAAACGTCATACAATGGTAGAATATAATAAGAGGAAGTGCAGTGTACAAGAAACATAACTCTATTCTTGCTAATGACAGAGTTATTGCCCTTTGATATTTTTTCTTGTCCTGAGCATAACTTGAAAAGTACCGGATGGAATTTCATCAAGCTTCATACAATGGTAGAATATAATGAGAGGAAGTGCAGTGTACAGGAAACATAACTCTATTCTTGCTAATTACAGAGTTATTGCCCTTTGATATATTTCCCTTTGATATTTTTTCTTGTCCGTAGCATAACTTGAAAAGTACCGAATGGAATTTCATCAAGCTTCATACAATGGTAGAATATAATGAGAGGAAGTGCAGTGTACAGGAAACATAACTCTATTCTTGCTAATTACAGAGTTATTGCCCTTTGATATATTTCCCTTGTCCGGAGCATTACTTTTAAAGTACTGGATGGAATTTCATCAAACATCATACAATGGTAGAATATAATGACAGGAAGTGCAGTGTACAAGAAACATAACTCTATTCTTGCTAATTACAGAGTTATTGCCCTTTGATATTTTTTCTTGTCCGGAGCATAACTTGAAAAGTACCAGATGGAATTTCATTAAGCTTCATACAATGGTAGAATATAATGAGAGGAAGTGCAGTGTACAGGAAACATAACTCTATTCTTGCTAATTACAGAGTTATTGCCCTCTGATATATTTCTCTTTGATATTTTTTCTTGTCCGTAGCATAACTTGAAAAGTACCGAATGGAGTTTCATCAAGCTTCATACAATGGTAGAATATAATGAGAGGAAGTGCAGTGTACAGGAAACATAACTCTATTCTTGCTAATTACAGAGTTATTGCCCTTTGATATATTTCCCTTTGTCCGGAGCATTACTTTTAAAGTACCCGATGGAATTTCATCAAACTTCATACAATGGTAGAATATAATGACAGGAAGTGCAGTGTGCAAGAAACATAACTCTATTCTTGCTAATTACAGAGTTATTGCCCTTTGACATATTTCCCTTGTCTGGAGCATTACTTTTAAAGTACTGGATTGAATATCATCAAACTTCATACAATGGTAGAATATAATGAGAGGAAGTGCAGTGTACAAGAAACATAACTCTATTCTTGCTAATTACAGAGTTATTGCCCTTTGATATTTTTTCTTGTCCGGAGCATAACTAGAAAAGTACCTGATGGAATTTCATCAAGCTTCATACAATGGTAGAATATAATGAGAGGAAGTGCAGTGTACAAGAAACATAACTGTATTCTTGCTAATTACAGAGTTATTGCCCTTTGATATATTTCCCTTATCCATAGCATTACTTTTAAAGTACTGGATGGAATTTCATCAAACTTAATACAATGGTAGAATATAATGACAGGAAGTGCAGTGTACAGGAAACATAACTCTATTCTTGCTAATTACAGAGTTATTTCCCTTTGATATATTTCTCTTGTCCGGAGCATTACTTTTAAAGTACTGGATGGAATTTCATCAAACTTCATACAATGGTAGAATGTAATGACAGGAAGTGCAGTGTACAAGAAACATAACTCTATTCTTGCTAATTACAGAGTAATTGCCCTTTGATATATTTCCCTTGTCTGGTGCAGTACTTTTAAAGTACTTTTAAAGCCATCAGTGATAACAGTTTAATAAAGTTCATGAAAGAACCAAGTTGATGAATACATGGAGCTCGAGCAAAGCAGGTTTGATATTGTATTCCTAGTGCTCTTGTTTGTTTCTTATCCATAAAATTGTTGTCCCTCAACATAACTCGAAAAAGTATAACATTTATTGATTGCCATGAAAGCTTGTACACTGTACAATAATTAAAAAGACTGTTTTTAATTTTAACAAAACCATAAAAAAATAAACAATACAAACAACTCAATCCGTAACATTCCCTCTTATTAAGATTTTTTTTTGTCTGGAGCATAACTTTAAAACTATTGGATATAATTTAATAAAACTTCATACAATGGTTAACCATTTTCTGTCATGGCGGCGTTCTGGGGTATTCATCACTACAGTGATAGGTCTAGTTTTGTATCGGACACTGCTCAAGTTATGGACAACAGTCTAACAATATGGTTTATTAGGAAATTATAAATTAATTGCTATATTCTCTTCCAAATTTTTTTTAACATGGGGGTTGGGCAGATGGGGATGATAATCTAGCCATTAATTTTTCATGGCCTTAGACAATATTACTGACCATTTATAATGATGACAGTTTTCACCTGGTTCTTTCCAATCATTCTTTCAATTCTATATCCTTAGTGTATTTGGCTGATGGCCATAACATTTAAATGGTCCAATAGAGGTATCCATCATGATTCTGAAGTGATCTTTATTTAAAAGGTTATAATATTGAATTTAGATGGAATGGTTTTATTATGTGATTAATTTAATGTAGGAAGCTTGTTCCTGAAGCTGCAGATATAAAAGAGTGTACCATCCTTGATTTTATGGAACACAAGTGCATGTGGGATCAACGCTAAATGCCCTCTGTAAATTAAAATTGTTTCCCGCTCTACCCCACACAAAACCTGTTCTTGAAATAAAGGACTTTCACTCCTACACAATTTCGCTTTTAAGTATTTTACACGGGTTTATATTCTGCACAGAGAGTCACTTGTGACAGCATTGTATAAACATTGCTATCAATATGATACACTAGTTTAACATTTAGGAGAAGGGAAGAATACCTTATGAGACTTTGACGAGGACTACTGTGTTGGTATTTCTAAAAGGGAACCGATATTTGGCGAATAAGACATTTTTTTCACAGATGCAATTATAAGACGCAAGGTGGCAGTGAAGAGCTTTTATTAGCTAAAACTAGAAATACGAATTTGAAGTGCAAGATATGAATGCATAAGTTGAAGAAGATAATTTGAAGTGCACACTCTTAAAGTTTTGAGTTTGAATGGGAGCTTCGTTTAGATGACTAATAATGATGTGCATTAACTATGTGTTACCAGCAGATTACACATTAAAGGGAATATATCTGGAGTTTTCAAAAACAAATTTAAATCCTGTTTTTGTAATTTCTAATTAATACTAATCAAGCCAATTTTTTACACCTGTGAAAATATAATTATGATCTCCAAGTATTGCTCTCTGAAACTTCATAATTATTTAATGGGACTACCGGTATATCAGGATTTTCAAAATTTTAAAATTGGCTGAAAATATTTTTTTCAATAAATCATGCCTATATATACTCACTGACCCTGTATTGTCATTTAACATGCCAAAGTAATATATTGGAAAGGGATTTCCTAACTTTTTTTTTTTTTTAAACATTTATTCCACTTTCATTTACATTATAAATACATAGTATAGCATAGTTGTAATCAAATAACAAATTATCATTATCTTTCTCACTATAAAACAAATGTCTTTCTCTCAGTCTTTCTCCAGTTTAAAAAAGGTGTAGATTTTTTTTATTTTGTTACAGTTTTCTAGATATCATTGTTTTTCTAGTGGGAAATAAATGGTTAATTTAATATGCTTTGACTAGGTTAAATATACAGTCAAACTTGCAGAAGCGACCACTTGTTATAAGGGACCCCCTGATGTAAGCGACCATATTAAATCCCCCCCAACGAATTTCATTGATAATTACACATGCAATAAGCGACCACTTGCTCTCTGCGACCAGCGACCGCTTAAAATCCATCAAATTTCAACAAATATCCTTTAACATACGACCACGAATACACGAGGTGTGAAATTTCAGCATCATGTTTTGTGTACGTGACAAATGTGTAAGTGTAAAACTGTCGATCTCCGAGGTAATGTGCTAAAAATAACCCGAGGCCAAATACTGCAGTGTCTTGTGGTAAAAGCCGATAATTGTTTGATAACAAGTTATAGAGTTAAAACACTTTAACCCAAATTATGAATCAACGTTTTGATCATTGTTTGGGTGGAATAAATCGACATGTTTGCTATTTGTTTCATTACAATTACAGGATCATCAATTATCGTCAAATTGGAATTAAAGATTGGACAGTTTGAGGTTTGTTTGTTGTTTGTTTTTTTTACGACAAAAAAGATTAAATAGGTTTGATCCGACTTTTGGAAAATTGAGATTGGACTGTGTGCCGTTTGTTTTTATATTTTTTATTATGATTAAAAATTATAATTACGTTTGATTATTTGATCGGCTTTTTGGTTAGATTAAATTGGAAACTAAAGACAAAACAGTTTTCATGGACGGTTTGAAAGTTTTTACAACAAAAATGAGTAAACGTGAGACAATGAATACCAAGGTTTATTTGACTGGGTTTCAATATTGTGGTTTCATACTGCGATATTCTATCAACATAGCCATATTTTCAGCAAAGAGAAAATGTCTAACATTAGAACAGCTGGTGAAAGCCCTAAAAATGATGGAAACGTACATGCATTATATAAGACAAAAAAAAAAGACCAACACTTTTTTTTTTACCCCAATAAGAGACCACCTGCCTTAAGAGACATCTTTTCAGATTTCCCTTTAGTGGTCTCTTAAGACAGGTTTGACTGTATCCTAACATTGTTATTAAAGATTATTTTACATATTTTCATTACCAGGATAAAGTTATCGCTTTATATGTCGTATTAATTTAAATATTCAGAAGTTTATGCCACTGCTTTAAAGGTATCAATTTTTCCGTTTTTTTATTGCTATTTCTTTGAGTGATAAAAGTGTATATTTGAGTCTGTTTTTAAAAGCAATAGTGGAAAGTGTTCCATTCAGTCGTCTTGTAGAAAATTTAAATTTCTGTTTGTTGCATGTTGTTTTCTATATTGGTATAAAATATAAAACATTTTTCATAAAATGAGCATTTTACATTAATAGTAAAGAACCAAGTTTTGAGTTTATTAAGGAATGTTTGTGTTGTTGGACATGTCCAAAACATGTGGACGAGGGTCTCTTCCTGGTTACAGGATGTACATAGAGGACTGTTAATTATTTTTAATGTATGTAGATAATCTTACATGGTGGAATCCTATGATTTATTCTGGTTTGAAACCATTGTTGTTGTGCACTAAGATTGTTATTAAAAGGTGACGCAAATATTTTGTCCCATGTTACTTCATCTATGACGTAGATCTGTTGCCATTTAAACTTTGATGTAGGTTCATCATTGTTATTATTAAGTATTGAGTATATGTCTTGACAACCTTTTCTTTATTTTTATTAATGTGTGTAGTGACTTGAGTACATCTAACCAAAACGGATTTGAGATAGTTCTCATTATTTTCAAAATATAAGAGTCCCCAAAATCTATCATTTTTTTTAATGGTATATGCGTTATATTTGCCCATTTTCCATCATTTATTATTAATCCTCTAATCCAGATGACTTTTAAAGCTGCTATGAATGCATTAATGTTTATCATCTTAAGTCCTCCTTGGCTATACACTTTAACAAGAACCGACTGTTTAATT
This sequence comes from Panopea generosa, assembly GCA_029582155.1. Lineage (NCBI taxonomy): Eukaryota > Metazoa > Mollusca > Bivalvia > Adapedonta > Hiatellidae > Panopea > Panopea generosa. The sequence continues at coordinate 73,355,492 of CM055902.1, read as the reverse complement.
TTAGATGGTCCATTCCAGATAAAACTGTAGAATAGACTATTAATGTTTTTTATAGTATTGAGGTTTGGGTTTGGAAGGGACATAAATAGGTGATTTAATATTGGAATTAAAAGGGATTTGACAACAGTTATTTTCCCTTTTGGAGTAAGATATCTCCGTTTCCAAGATTTGATTAAGGTTTCTATTTTTGATATTTTTTCTTGGTAATTTTTTGATATTATTTTATCAAGATCTACATCAAAGTGTATTCCTAACAGTTTAAAGTTTGTTATTCCTCATGTTAGTTTCCATTTTGTTTTGATAGTTTCAGTACTGTATTTTTTCAGCCCTATCCATATAACTTGTGTTTTGTCAAAGTTAACATTGAGACTGGAATATTCAGCATAACTTGATAATTCAGATAGTGTTTCATTTAAAGACTGTTGTGATCCATCTAAAAAAGCTGATGTATCATCTGCATATTGTGATATTTTATATTCTGTATTGCCTATTTGATACCTTTTATATTTTTTGTTGTTTCTTATTTTAATTGCAAGAATTTCAGCACATAAAATGAATAAATATGGTGACAACGAGTCTCCTTGACGGCAACCACGGCCTATATTAAAGAATGATGATAAGTAGTAAAACACTATATAATATATGCATACCCCACCCACCATGTCAGTTGCATCATGTATTTTCTCTGTTTATTCATTAATAGGGAACTACTTCAAGTTTATTTGTGTATTATTAATAACATGCTTTATAACAATGTGTACATTTTAATGACTGACATTATGTTTCCGCTTTACTGAATAATTTTCATTATATTAAAAACGCTCGATCGAACCAGAAGTGTTGCAAGTACCGGAAACTGCGTGAAATAATCACCGTGGAAACCAATGTAACGGTTCATTCAACTTTTTATTTTTGATATGCGTTGTGCTGTAGCTAGCCACTACGTACAATTACCAAAATCAGCTCGTATACATGATTAAAGTTATTTTTTTGAAAAATGAAACAAACAAGTAACACTGCACATTTTATCAAATATTTTAATGACTCAAACAAAATTTGGTCCGACCCTCCCAGCTTTGGCTAGCGGTATATCAAAGAAATTACGGACGCAAACACAATCTTTTGATGAACCGACAGAATGCTATGGGTTGCTGATTACACGTAAAAGGCGTGCTACATAGCGATAGACTCTTCCAATAAACTCCCCCTAATATCATTAATGGTTTAGTCAAAATTGACATCATTTCGCACAGCAGGTGACAAAACAATCGGATTATAGGGTCAAATGATATTGCTGCAAGGCGTATTTCACAGGTCAGTATGGCATGGTAAGAGCAATTTATGAGATTTTATACAACCGATAGAAAATATCTGGACCGATTTTTTATTAAACTTTGAAACAAAAACCAGTTTTGAACTTCAGAAATCTGTTCAAAAACAAAAAAACGGGCAATTTTAGAAGGCCTGATTATGACATTGTATTTTAAATGTTTATTCCGTTCTATACCGAGATGCTCCGACATCGTCACGGAGGATACCAATATCGCACAAAAGTAAACAAGCCCATTACGGTCCCACTACCTTAAACAATAGCGACATTTTACATTTTATATGCTCCGCCCCCATCAGCACTGTAGTGCTTTGATATATTTGAATTAGCTATGATTTTCAGTATTTCCCCCCTGTGACGAGCATATTACTATCAATCCTTGCTTCATGAGTTCAATCCAATCTGGCCAAAGTCTTCATGATGATTGATATATGACATTATGTCTCAATGTCATGTCTCTCACTGCTAATTCAAGTGGGAATGTGATCCATTACTTGCTAAGATTGGTGTACTCCAGTACTGGTTAACCTTCCAAGATCTCAGGAAAGAGAAGTTAGACTAACTGATCGTCTTTTAGCCCTAAATGGCATAACAATGACTATAAATATTTAAACAAACAGTGCCTCTGACCACCTTGAGTCTTATGATTTTGTTGTTTCCTTTGTCTGTTTTAGGTGACATGGAATCCTTGGCTTTTTTATCATAGTCAAGGGCACAGTTACTAAAAACAGAAAAATAGTATTCACTTAAAACATTGTAACTTTAAAGTTTCCCTTAAGATATTTTGTTGAAATTTTGTAGATAGGTTCCTAACTAAATCATTTAAAGGTCAAGCTCACTATTACTGAAAAAAGAATATTGGTTTTCACTTAAAGGTTTAATTGCCCTTGAGATATTTTGATGAAATATTGTGAATAGCTTCCTTTTGTGAAATTGAAAGTAGATATTGATTTGAACGAGATCATTTCAGGGTCAAGGGCTCTGATACTAAAAATAGAAAATTGGTTTCTGCCCTTACAGATTTTTATTTACATGTGACATATATGAGAAAGTTATAAGGCACATATATGTGTCTTATATGTCCTTTATACTAGATTTCATATATGTCCAATATATGGATTTCAAATGCAAATGAGATATAAGACTGTTATAAACAACATATATGTGGGTTTTAAATATATCTCACATAAATGCCCCATATATGTGTCATATATGTCCCTTATAAGTTTTCAGACATATGTGTGATCTACTTATAAGGCACATATATGACAACCACACAGATGTGACATATATGTCCATATGTCCCATATAATCCAATATATGTCAATATTTCTGCCAGCATGTATACAGCAAATATTGTAATTTAGATTTAATATAATACACATTAATACTCAGCCCCCATTTTGATCACTTTGACTTTTCACTGTATAATATATATATAGTGGGACAAATACTAATACTTAATAATACAAACACTGGATTTTCTCATAAGATATGTATTTTTTTATCAACAAGGTACTTACATATCTATATTGATGTGCTTTGATTTATGCCAGTAAATTCCAAGAAAATTATTGTCATTGTAATCTTTAAATTGTTAGCTTGATATTTGTGGATGATTTATCAACTCCCTTGCTCCTGGAGTAAAATTGTTTCTGTAAACATTCACAATCAGTATCCATGTAAAAGAGACAGTTACCAACATAAAAACATTGTCAAAGGTCAATAAAAAGAGAGATAATAATGTATATAGTACAATCATAGTTTCCATTTAATTTTAAATATTGTAATCAAATCAAATCAAACAAAATTATACATGCAATATAAATGTTTGCACTATATTTTTCTTAAAATCCAGCAGAATATTAGATATAAAACATGTTTCCTTTTTTCTTTGTGTGTAACTCTTCCATGAATTTGAAATAGCTGTTATATTAATAGCATAATCATGGGCTGACAGTATCATGTTACCAGTTGTGGCCAGTATGTATGGACCTTACAGACAATATTGTCTGAACTTATAACTGCCTTATACTTGACTTACATGGGCCCCATTCCCATACAACTGTCATATAAGGGACATATATGTGGAGACAAGTTAGACATATAGTGGCCTTATACATATAAATCATATAGTCAGGATTTCATGGCAGTTATATGTGCCTTATATGTCTCATATATGTCCCATATAGGACTCATATAAGGCACATATAAGTTACATATATGTTGGTGACTTTGGTTTCTGTAAGGGTGTATAATAACTTGATTTCCCTTTAGGTATTTTAATGAAATTTTGTGAATAGGTTTCCTACCTGAAAAGAAAGCTTAAAAAAATATCTTTTCTCTGTTACAACATCGGCTTAAGCATATTTGTACAATATTCATTTGAGGAATTCTTGTATTTACTTCCAATGATGGCAGCTCAATATGAGTAATACTACGATTTGGCAAAAGAGTTATGTAACAAGTATGTTAGTAACCCCTGACAATCAGACACATGCATTTAGTGCCACTCTCTGAGAAACATAATAACATTGTTGTTATATTCATTTCATGGTTGTGGCACGTTTCCACATGCAGGTATCATTGCTGATAATGAGACAGAAATTGTCCTATTAGATAATTTATAGGTTTGAACACAAGACATTGTGGTAGTTATTATGTTGTATAGCCTTACTAATGGTTGGCACAAGACAGTGTGGTAGTTATTATGTTTTATAGCCTTACTAATGGTTGGCACAAGACAGTGTGGTAGTTATTATGTTGTATAGCCTTACTAATGGTTGGCACAAGACAGTGTGGTAGTTATTATGTTGTATAGCCTTACTAATGGTTGGCACAAGACAGTGTGGTAGTTATTATGTTGTATAGCCTTACTAATGGTTGGCACAAGACAGTGTGGTAGTTATTATGTTGTATAGCCTTACTAATGGTTGGCACAAGACAGTGTGGTAGTTATTATGTTTTATAGCCTTACTAATGGTTGGCACAAGACAGTGTGGTAGTTATTATGTTGTATAGCCTTACTAATGGTTGGCACAAGACAGTGTGGTAGTTATTATGTTTTATAGCCTTACTAATGGTTGGCACAAGACAGTGTGGTAGTTATTATGTTGTATAGCCTTACTAATGGTTGGCACAAGACATTGTGGTAGATATTATGTTTTATAGCCTTACTAATGGTTGGCACAAGACAGTGTGGTAGTTATTATGTTTTATAGCCTTACTAATGGTTGGCACAGAAGACAGTGTGGTAGTTATTATATTTTATAGCCTTACTAATGGTTGGCACAATACAATTTATTTGGTAACTGTCTGCAAATTTATTTGATAATTAATTGAAAGTACAAATAAAATTTGAAGAGAACAGAATTTTATTTTTGATAATTATTTGAGTTGAAAAGTTTGTTTTGTAGCAGATATTTTTCTTACAGTGTGAGAAGATGCTGTTTCAAATAAATGGTTCCTTTTGCAAACAATGTAGACCAATAACAATCTTCAAGTAACACTGATCACAGTTTACATCATTTGACTCTTAGTTAGTAAATTCTTTTTCAACATCCCTTCTGAAACAAGTTGTTGTTGTATGATGTTTACTGTTGCTTTCAATAAGTTTTCAGTCATTTCATGACAGTGTCTACCTGAGACAGTATTCTAAGCATTGCCAGACTGGAATATCATGCTGCAGACTCATGGTATGACACCCCACCCAGTCCTATAACTCTAAATGCTGAGCACTAAGTGAGAAAGTTTCTAGTCTTTGGTATCACCCAACCTGGGATCAAATCGAGCCTTAGTAATGACCTCCTGCATGCAAGGTAGATGCTCTATCACTAGACCAGCGCTATGGTTTTCAAAAACAAGAATGGGAGTAAGCCATTGAAGTGGCAAAATTTAGATTTATAGCTAGCGATAGAGATCGATTATACACCCAGTTGCCTGTATTGCTGTTGTTACAAGAAACTAAAATGTCTCAATTATTATTTCAAAAAAGCTTACGCCAAAAGGAAAAATATATTTTTTTCTTGTGACTCGGCCAAGTCAATATTTCAACTCCAGAGCCATATTATTGAATTTTGTTTTTGTCTTTTGCTTCCATTTCAATCTATAAACCATGTAGATAAAAAAATCCTACCTTACTGACCCATTTTTTTTCCAGCATGTCACAGGAAACTTTTTTTTCATTTGGCTTTAACTTTCATTTAGCTATGTTCATTTGAAGTTGATTGAATTAGAAAATTTTACACAGCAGCCCCTAAAAACAAAAAAAAATACATGAGACATGCTGAGTTTAAGCAACAGTTTATTTAAAAATCCTAATGGAAGACAATTATTTGTAAAAGTATGTCATAACATGTAACACTGAAACTGAAAGGAACTATTCTTGTATCAGCATAAAGACATTATGCTTCCGCAGATGAGTCAGTGAAATGTGACCATTGTTTGACTCTAGGTTGGTTTTTTCTTACTTAGAACACCGCTGTTAAATGATGTTTAAATTTTGAAATTGGGGGAAAATAAGATGGCATTGTCTTTAGTAGAAAAGGAGTCAGTTAACTTCATCAGTAAATATAACTTGAATGAAACTAATGGAATATTTTATGCTGCTGACTACTGAGTTGGATGTCTATAATCAATATTGTAGGATAGTGCTATCATGATCAGCATCATTCCAAAATCACTGTCTATTTATACTGTATACTCACTGTCTCTATTTATTTTGTAAACCCACTGTCTGTATTTATACTGTATACTCATTGTCTCTATTTATACTATCTACTCACAATCTCTATTTATACTATCTACTCACCATCTCTGTTTGTACTATCTACTCACTGTCTCTATTTATACTATCTACTCACTGTCAATATTTGTACTATCTACTCACTGTCTCTATTTATACTATCTTCTCACTGTCACTATATGTACTATCTACTCACTGTCTCTATTTGTACTATCTATTCACTGTCTGTATTTATACTATCTACTCACCATCTCTATTTATACTATCTACTCACCATCTCTATTTATACTATCTACTCACCATCTCTATTTGTACTATCTACTCACTGTATCTATTTGTACTGTCTACTCACTGTCTCTATTTGTACTATCTTCTCACTGTCTGTATTTATACTGTATACTCACTGTCTTTATTTATTCTATCTACTCACCATCTCTATTTATACTATCTACTCACCATCTCTATTTATACTATCTACTCACTGTCTTTTTATACTATCTACTCACCATCTCTATTTATACTATCTACTCACTGTCTGTATTTATACTGTCTACTCACTGTCTGTATTTATACTATCTACTCAGCATCTCTGTTTGTACCATCTACTCACTGTCTCTATTTATTCTATCTTCTCACCATCTCTATTTATACTACCTACTCACCATCTCTATTTATACTGTCTACTCACCATCTCTATTTATACTATCTACTCACTGTCTCTGTTTATACTATCTACTCACCGTCTCTATACTATCTACTCACCATCTCTATTTATACTATCTACTCACCATCTCTGTTTGTACTATCAACTCACTGTCTCTATTTATACTATCTACTCACTGTCAATATTTGTACTATCTACTCACTGTCTCTATTTATACTATCTTCTCACTGTCACTATATGTACTATCTACTCACTGTCTCTATTTGTACTATCTACTCACTGTCTCTATTTGTACTATCTACTCATTGTCTGTATTTATACTATCTACTCACCATCTCTATTTGTACTATCTACTCACTGTCTGTATTTATACTATCTACTCACCATCTCTATTTGTACTATCTACTCACTGTCTGTATTTGTACTATCTACTCACTGTCTGTATTTGTACTATATACTCACTGTCACTATATGTACTATCTTCTCACCATCTCTATTTATACTATCTACTCACCGTCTCTATTTGTACTATCTACTCACTGTCGTTTTATACTATCTACTCACCATCTCTATTTATACTATCTACTCACCGTCTCTATTTATACTATCTACTCACTGTCGTTTTATACTATCTACTCACCATCTCTATTTATACTATCTACTCACTGTCTGTATTTATGCTATCTACTCACCATCTCTATTTATACTGTCTACTCACTGTCTTTATTTATACTATCTACTCACCATCTCTGTTTGTACCATCTACTCACTGTCTCTATTTATTCTATCTTCTCACCATCTCTATTTATACTATCTACTCACCATCTTTATTTATACTATCTACTCACTGTCTCTGTTTATTATATCTACTCACCGTCTTTATTTATACTATCTACTCACTGTCTCTATTTTGCTGTCTACTCACTGTCTCAATTTATACTATCTACTCACTGTCTCTATTTATTCTTTCTACTCACCATCTCTATTTGTACCATCTACTCACTGTCTCTATTTATACTATCTACTCACCGTCTCTATTTATACTATCTACTCACTGTCTCTATTTATACTATCTACTCACTGTCTCTGTTTATTATATCTACTCACCGTCTTTATTTATACTATCTACTCACTGTCTCTATTTTGCTATCTACTCACTGTCTCAATTTATACTATCTACTCACTGTCTCTATTTATTCTTTCTACTCACCATCTCTATTTGTACCATCTACTCACTGTCTCTATTTATACTATCTACTCACCGTCTCTATTTATACTATCTACTCACAGTCTCTATTTATACTATCTACTCACTGTTGTTTTATACTATCTACTCACCATCTCTGTTTATACTATCTACTCACCATCTCTGTTTGTACTATCAACTCACTGTCTCTATTTATACTATCTACTCACTGTCAATATTTGTACTATCTACTCACTGTCTCTATTTATACTATCTTCTCACTGTCACTATATGTACTATCTACTCACTGTCTCTATTTGTACTATCTACTCACTGTCTCTATTTGTACTATCTACTCACTGTCTGTATTTATACTATCTACTCACCATCTCTATTTGTACTATCTACTCACTGTCTGTATTTATACTATCTACTCACCATCTCTATTTGTACTATCTACTCACTGTCTGTATTTGTACTATCTACTCACTGTCTGTATTTGTGCTATCTACTCACTGTCACTATATGTACTATCTTCTCACCATCTCTATTTATACTATCTACTCACCGTCTCTATTTGTACTATCTACTCACTGTCGTTTTATACTATCTACTCACCATCTCTATTTATACTATCTACTCACCGTCTCTATTTATACTATCTACTCACTGTCGTTTTATACTATCTACTCACCATCTCTATTTATACTATCTACTCACTGTCTGTATTTATACTATCTACTCACCATCTCTATTTATACTGTCTACTCACTGTCTTTATTTATACTATCTACTCACCATCTCTGTTTGTACCATCTACTCACTGTCTCTATTTATTCTATCTTCTCACCATCTCTATTTATACTATCTACTCACCATCTTTATTTATACTATCTACTCACTGTCTCTGTTTATTATATCTACTCACCGTCTTTATTTATACTATCTACTCACTGTCTCTATTTTGCTATCTACTCACTGTCTCAATTTATACTATCTACTCACTGTCTCTATTTATTCTTTCTACTCACCATCTCTATTTGTACCATCTACTCACCATCTCTATTTATACTATCTACTCACCGTCTCTATTTATACTATCTACTCACTGTCTCTATTTATACTATCTACTCACTGTCTCTGTTTATTATATCTACTCACCGTCTTTATTTATACTATCTACTCACTGTCTCTATTTTGCTATCTACTCACTGTCTCAATTTATACTATCTACTCACTGTCTCTATTTATTCTTTCTACTCACCATCTCTATTTGTACCATCTACTCACTGTCTCTATTTATACTATCTACTCACCGTCTCTATTTATACTATCTACTCACAGTCTCTATTTATACTATCTACTCACTGTTGTTTTATACTATCTACTCACCATCTCTATTTATACTATCTACTCACTGTCTCTATTTATACTATCTACTCACCATCTCTATTTATACTGTCTACTCACTGTCTTTATTTATACTATCTACTCACCATCTCTGTTTGTACCATCTACTCACTGTCTCTATTTATTCTATCTTCTCACCATCTCTATTTACACTATCTACTCACCATCTTTATTTATACTATCTACTCACTGTCTCTGTTTATTATATCTACTCACCGTCTTTATTTATACTATCTACTCACTGTCTCTATTTTGCTATCTACTCACTGTCTCAATTTATACTATCTACTCACTGTCTCTATTTATTCTTTCTACTCACCATCTCTATTTGTACCATTTACTCACTGTCTCTATTTATACTATCTACTCACTGTCTCTGTTTATTATATCTACTCACCGTCTTTATTTATACTATCTACTCACTGTCTCTATTTTGCTATCTACTCACTGTCTCAATTTATACTATCTACTCACTGTCTCTATTTATTCTTTCTACTCACCATCTCTATTTGTACCATTTACTCACTGTCTCTATTTATACTATCTACTCACTGTCTCTATTTATACTATCTACTCACCGTCTCTATTTATACTATCTACTCACAGTCTCTATTTATACTATCTACTCACTGTTGTTTTATACTATCTACTCACCATCTCTATTTATACTATCTACTCACTGTCTCTATTTATACTATCTACTCACCATCTCTATTTATACTGTCTACTCACTGTCTTTATTTATACTATCTACTCACCATCTCTGTTTGTACCATCTACTCACTGTCTCTATTTATTCTATCTTCTCACCATCTCTATTTATACTATCTACTCACCATCTTTATTTATACTATCTACTCACTGTCTCTGTTTATTATATCTACTCACCGTCTTTATTTATACTATCTACTCACTGTCTCTATTTTGCTATCTACTCACTGTCTCAATTTATACTATCTACTCACTGTCTCTATTTATTCTTTCTACTCACCATCTCTGTTTGTACCATCTACTCACTGTCTCTATTTATTCTATCTTCTCACCATCTCTATTTATACTATCTACTCACCATCTTTATTTATACTATCTACTCACTGTCTCTGTTTATTATATCTACTCACCGTCTTTATTTATACTATCTACTCACTGTCTCTATTTATACTATCTACTCACCATCTCTATTTAAACTATCTACTCCTGTCTCTATTTATACTATCTACTCACTGTCTCTATTTATACTATCTACTCACTGTCTCTATTTATTCTTTCTACTCACCATCTCTATTTGTACCATCTACTCACTGTCTCTATTTATACTATCTACTCACTGTCACTATTTGTTCTATCTACTCACCATCTCTATTTGTACTATCTACTCACTGTCACTATTTGTACTATCTACTCACTATCTATTTATACTATCTTATCACCATCTCTATTTATTCTATCTACTCCCTGTCTCTATTTATGCTATCTACTCACTGTCTCTATTTGTACTATCTACTCACTGTTTCTATTTATACTATCTACTCACATTCTCTATTTATTCTATCTACTCACCATCTCTGTTTGTACTATCTACGCACTGTTTCTATTTATACTATCTACTCGCCATCTCTATTTGTATTATCTACTCACTGTCTCTATTTGTACTATCTACTCACTATCTCTATTTCTATCTACTCACTGTCTCTATTTATTCTATCTTCTCAGCATCTCTATTTATACTATCTACTTACCATCTCTATTTATACTATCTATTCACTGTCACTATTTGTACTATCTACTCACTGTCACTATTTATTCTATCTACTAAGTATCCATAGCCTTGTTTTCTCTTTAAGTAACTGTATCTCAATGAGTTACAATAAAGATCTGTTTCCTCACTGAGTAATAGTAAAGCTCTGTTTTTTCATTCAGTAACAGTAAGCTCTACTTCCTCACTGAGTCACAATATAGCTCTGTTTCCTCACAGAGTAATAGTAAAGCTATGTTTGCTAATTGAGAAACATTTACCCTGTTTCCTCAGAGTAACAATAAAGCTCTGTTTTCTCACACAGGAAGTTACCATGTTTTCCTGAATAAAGTAAAGCTCTGTTTTCTTTGAGGAAGTGGTACCTTGTTCTCCCACTGAATAACAGTAAAGCTCTGTTTCTCACTAAGGAAGTGGTACCTTGTTCTCCCACTGAGTTACAGTAAAACTCTGTTAATAAGTACATTGTTCTTCCACTGAGAAACAGTAAAACTCTGTTTCTCACTGAGAAAGAGGTACCTTGTTCTACCACAGAGTGGCATGAAGCTCTGTTTCTCACTGAGGAATAAGTACATTGTTCTCCCACTGACTGACAGTAAAGCTGTGTTTCTCACTAAGGAAGAGGTACCTTGTTCTCCCACTGAGTGACAGTAAAGCTCTGTTTCTCACTGAGGAAGAAGTACCTTGTTCTCCCACTGAGTAGCAGTAAAGCTCTGTTTCTCACTGAGGAACAGGTACCTTGTTCCCTCCACTGAGTTACAGTAAAACTCTGTTTCTCATTGAGGAATTAGTACATTGTTCTCCCACTGACTGACAGTAAAGCTCTGTTTCTCACTAAGGAAGAGGTACCTTGTTCTCCCACTGAGTAGCAGTAAAGTTTTGTTTCTCACTGAGGAAGAGGTACCTTGTTCTCCCACTGAGTTACAGTAAAACTCTGTTTCTCACTGAGGAATAAGTACATTATTCTTCCACTGAGAAACAGTAAAACTCTGTTTCTCACTGAGTAAGAGGTACCTTGTTCTCCCACAGAGTGGCATGAAGCTCTGTTTCACACTGAGGAATAAGTACATTGTTCTCCCACTGACTGACAGTAAAGCTCTGTTTCTCACTAAGAAAGAAGTACCTTGTTCTCCCACTGAGTGACAGTAAAGCTTTGTTTCTCACTGAGGAATAAGTACATTGTTCTCCCACTGACTGACAGTAAAGCTATGTTTCTCACTAAGGAAGAGGTACCTTGTTCTCCCATTGAGTAACAGTAAAGCTCTGTTTCTCACTGAGTAAGAGGTGATTTGTTCTCCCACTTTGTAACAGTAAAGGTCTGTTTCTTGTTGAGGAATAAGTACCTTGTTCTCCCACTGAGTAACAGTAAAGCTCTGTTTATCACTGAGTAAGAGGTACCTTGTTCTCCCACTTTGTAACAGTAAAGCTCTGTTTATCACTGAGTAAGAGGTACCTTGTTCTCCCACTGAGTGACAGTAAAGCTCTGTTTCTCACTGAGGAAAAGGTTCCTTGTTCTCCCACTGAGTTGCAGTAAAACTCTGTTTTTCACTGAGGAATAAGTACATTGTTCTCCCACTGACTGACAGTAAAGCTCTGTTTTCCACTAAGGAAGAGGTACCTTGTTCTCCCATTGAGTAACAGTAAAGCTCTTTTTCTCACTAAGTAAGAGGTACCTTGTTCTCCCACTTTGTTACAGTAAAGCTCTGTTTCTTGCTGAGGAATAGGTACTTTGTTCTCCCACTGAGTAACAGTAAAGCTCTGTTTCTCACTGAATTAGAGGTACCTTGTTCTCCCACTGAGTAACAGTAAAGCTCTGTTTCTCACTGAGGAAGAGGTACCTTGTTTTCCCACTGACAAACAATTAAGCTCTGTTTCTCACTGAGTAAGAGGTACCTTGTTCTCCCACAGAGTCACAGTAAAGCTCTTTTCTCACTGAGGAAGAGGTTCATTGTTCTCCCACTGACAAACAATTAAGCTCTGTTTCTCACTGAGAAAGAGGTACCTTGTTCTCCCACTGAGTGACAGTAAAACTCTGTTTCTCACTGAGTAAGAGGTACCTTGTTCTTCCATTGAGAAGCTGTAAAACTGTTTGTCACTGAGGAAGAAGTACCTTGTTTTCCCACTGAGAAAACTGTTGCTCACTGAGGAAGAAGTACATTGTTCTCCCACTGAGAAACAGTAAAGCTCTGTTTCTCACTGAGGAAGAGGTACCTTGTTCTCCCACTGACAAACAATTAAGCTCTGTTTCTCACTGAGAAAGAGGTACCTTGTTCTCCTACTGAGTGACAGTAAAACTCTGTTTCCCACTGAGTAAGAGGTACCTTGTTCTCCCATTGAGAAGCAGTAAAACTCTGTCACTGAGGAAAAAGAACCTTGTTCTCCCACTGAGAAAACTGTTTCTCACTGAGAAAGAGGTACCTTGTTCTCCTACTGAGTGACAGTAAAACTCTGTTTCCCACTGAGTAAGAGGTACCTTGTTCTCCCACTGAGAAACAGTAAAGCTCTGTTTCGCACTGAGTAAGAGGTACCTTGTTCTCCCACTGAGAAAACTGTTTCTCACTGAGGAAGAAGTACATTGTTCTCCCACTGAGAAACAGTAAATCTCTGTTTCACACTGAGGAAGAGGTACCTTGTTCTCCCATTGGAAAACAGTAAAGCTCTAATTCTCACTGAGTAATAGTTAACTCACTAGGAAAAAGTAACCTATATTTTTTTACAAGGTAGCAATAACCTACTTTCCTCGCAGTAACATTTTTTCATAATTCCCAAACATGCTGTGCATTTGATGCTGAATCCAGGATGCTTGTCTCAACTAAGCTCAACAAAGCCAGCATCAATTTTATGTACTCCAGAATTGTCTTTTATCTGTAAAGCCCTGTCTCTACTTGTCTGTCTGTGGGATTGAGGCAGATCAATTTTTCCCTGTCTTCCATAATATGTCAGTCTTGACTATTGACATGTAGGTATATTGTTATCTCCAAATCACCTATGATGGCACCAGATATTTTAAGAAAACGCATCTCATGACTTTAATCTTTGCAATATCGATACAAACACAGACTTCAGTGACCTCTGAAAACAATGTATTTCAACCAAATTGCCGTATTTTACAATTCATATTATTATTTGAGTCTTTATGATGTTGTGGTCTGAGGTTTTCAATGGTTTATTTAAGAATAAAATAACCAAATTGCTAAATTTTAATTTAAAAAAAAACAAAAACAAAAACATTCCAATCTTTCTGTGTCGGATCCAGATTTTGTTTAATTGCAGAGATTTGATCTTTTCAAGCCATTAGATGTATATGGTAGTGTTGTTCCGATTAATCAATTAATTGCCAAATTTTTACCAAAAGCCACTGACACAATCATCGACGATGGAATTTCGTTCATCTATGATGAGCTATATACTGAATATTGTGCCAGAGTTCTTGTTCTTTCTTATTACTAAATTGAACAGTGATAAGATGAAAATTAAGTCAGGCAGCTAATAAAACTTGCCCAGGCCAACTTATATACATGACTAACAAAGACAAAGATGAATGACTGCATCCCTTTTCAGGGAAAATAAAATAGATCAGACTGCTTAGACAATTTCAGATAATTTTAATAATAAAGAAAACCTGTCATAACTGAATTGTAATTATAATCTTTAATTGATTGTCTCAAATGTCTAATTAATCAATTAAAGATTTCAGCTCCGATTCATAACACTGGTAAATGTCGTTTCCATCTTATTTACTATAACCAGGGCCTCAAGACTATGTAGAACTTCTTCAACTGTTACTGTTTGTCATTACTGAACAATGATTGACTTCCATTTGCAACATAATAATGAGGAAATTATTTATCACTTTTTGTAAATTAAAACTGACACTGTAATGTCTCTTTTCAATGCTAAAATATATACCAAACCATTCTCCACAATTCTTATACATCTAAAAATGATGTCAATGATGTTGATAATGTCTGTTTGCTCAGTCGCGGATCCAGGAAGTAGTTAAATGTGAGCAAACTTATTGCACTGTTTGATCTTGTGTGTACTGACAACTTGTTCTTATCATTACATTTTAATCAAGTATTTCTGTTTCATAGTTTCATTTTTAAAGTGAAAAATGCTGATTAGTTGACAAGAAATTGTCAGTGCTTATAACAAACATTTAAAGGGTCACATGTCAGTGTTTCAATCAATATTCATTCAAGAAACCAGTCTTTACACATTTATCTGAAACTTACATGTATATGTTCTGAAAAACAGTCACATGATTCTCTGGTCTCTATGGAAATTCGGGGGCAAATTCCAAATTTATGAGTGAGGATGTCACAGTGTGTATGTAACCTGTAAAGAGAGGAGAGTATGTCAGCAGTCCAGCTAGCAGCTGGTAGAGCATTCACCCTGTAATCAAAAGATCCTGTGTTCGAGTCCCAGACTGGCTGCATATATTTCTCATCCTATTACACATAGCTGGCTATGTTACTTATTTTTGCCAGAACTATGATCCTTTCCAAATTTGAAAGCTTATAGACATTATGTAAGAAAAAAATGTTTTTTCGCCAATTCTTTTTTTTTTAAAATCCTGATGTACTTCCTTTGGTGATGAACACTGTACAATATTATTCGTGGTGTAACTTGGTCAATCTAAAAATGCAGGCCTAGAATTTATTTTTTAAAAATGTAAATGGTCAACGGCGCATTCTCGGGGATTTTGTTTGTATTTTTATCTATGTAAAACATACCAATTACTTAGCATATTTTATTTTTCGTCAGAAGTGCAGGCCCAAGTTTAACTAAACATCCCAACTGGTGATTTTCCTGAACTCAAAAATGTCAATTTCTCTTAATGATAACTTTGACTCAGTACACATTAAATGACCAAACAGAAATAAAGTCAAAACTAACATTGTACTCATTGGAAGAATTAAATGCAACATAATCTATGTAAATGAAGTTACAGCCTTTCAAATATTTGAATTGAGGAAAATCTCAAGTTGAGATGTTTTGTAAAAGTGGGGCCTGACCTGGGCGTGTAGTGCCTACTTGTAGCTATGCCGTTGTTGTTGCAAGATTAAACATTGATTCAATCTGGTAGTTATTTATATTTCATACTTACAGTGTCTACCACATGTGTCAATATATCAATATTCACATGTAAGAAGTGATAGTGAACGCAGATGCATACCATTTTAACTGATAGAAGTATAGCATATATCAAGATAGCAAGATAAAAATTGTTTCTAGAAATTTTTTACCAGAGCATACTACCATGCCACATGTTGTGATAGTGAGGTCATCACGTTGTAATAGTGAGGTCATCACGTTGTAATAGTGAGGTCATCATGTTGTAACTTTTGTGTTGCGTCCATATTGGTTAATCTTAAACACTATGTACACCAAATAGATAAATCACAATTTTTAATGCATTATACCTCTGGTCAGGACCCAGTTAGCTCAATTGGTAGCGTGTGTCTGAATATCAATTCAAGAGCCGTGAATTCGAATTCCCACCCGCCAAGTCTCCATAATGATTGATACATGACATTACATCTCATTATCATTCGTCTCTTACCCCTGATTCCAGTGGGAACATTATCGGTTACTTGTTGAAATGATTGTACTCAAGTACTGGTTAACCTTCCTGGATCCCAGGAAGGAATGGTTAGGTTAACTGATCATCTAGTAGCCCTTGATGACATAAAAATAATAAATGTCCATCCAATCATTAACTCAGGTAAGCTGGAATACACTTGCACGGTCATTGTACACTGCTTGTATACTTGGCGGTAACTTTGGCCGTTAAATTGTTAATTTATTATAAACGTAGAAATAGTATATTGTTTAAAAGTACTGCTCAATTTGACAGAAATAATTGTTTTAACTTGCATGTCTGGAAATTGAACACAATTAGCAATTACTGTAAATACTTTTGTAAGAATTTCTTACAGCCTGTCACTTATCAAGTCACCATGTTCATTTCTCTTCCCAAAATATTTCTGCTACTCTCTCTGCAGTATGCCAATTGACACTTCTCTCATTGGACTCATGCATTCAAATTTATGTCGAGCCATATTTGGAAATTGTATTATAATTTCACAGTCATGTCTGATAGAAAAGTTTAACACTTTTACAAAATCTTAAGAAACGTCCCTGATGTAAAGAGCATCTCGGATTCTGACAGTTTTCATCTTTCATCGAAAGACAAGTATGAGTAGTGTATTGCGTGAAACTGCGATGTTACAAATTTGGCCATTATTTCATTAAGGGAATAGCAGCCAATGAAAGTGTGGCACCATTAAATCATAGAGATATAAATGAGTAAACAACGTTGTACAAAATACAAAGGAATCTTATTTATTGGCCAACAGTTTCTTTTCACATAACGGCAAATGAATACAGTTTTGGCAGAACAGGTTGTCACGAGAAACCCTCGAACTGATACCAGAAGTAGTAGTTTTATTGAGCACTTCCATCCATTACTTCCTTGGAATAAAGACGTAAAAGTAGAGCACTTGTTTGCTTCCTTTTTTGTATGGAGATTTATTAATCCCTGCTATAATAAAAATACAGGAAATCCAGTAAGTGAAAAATGGAGGATAAATCTTGTGTTTTTTATTCCTGGGTGTGACTTGCTGATGATTATTTAAAGATAGAAGTTCTCCAATATATTTTGGTTAGCTGATAAAAAACTCTTGTTGACTGTTAAGGCTATCCTGAGCTGTGTATTTATTACCTACTACCTAACTTAGTAACCTTTTTACATGTTTGAACTGTTTTTCTTAATGAATCAACATACCTTCTGATGACAATGTAACTAAATCCTGCTTAACCTACCCTTGTAGGGAGCAATGAGCAAACATAGATAGGTACAGATGACTTTTATTATCCCAAAATCCAGGGGACCAGGGGCCGGTTTCATTTAACATCTGACACTGAGATTTTCCTCAACAAAAAAGTTTCAATTTCTTTAAATAATTACTTGAACTCATTATATAATATTAAATGACCACACAGAACTGAAGTTGATACAAACATTTCCAGGGGACCAGGGGCTGGTTTCACTAAACATCTCACGCTGAGATTTTCCTCAGCTAAAAATTTCAATTTCTTTAAATAATTACTTGAACTCATTATATAATATTAAATGACCACACAGAACTGAAGTTGGGACAAACTTTTCCAGGACACCAGGGGCCAGTTTCAATAAATATGTCATGCTGAGATTGTTCTCAACAAAAAAAGTTCAATTTCTTAAAATAATTACTTGAACTCATTAGATAATATTAAATGACCACACAGAACTGAATTTGGGACAAACCTTTCCAGGGGACCAGTGGCAGGTTTGGGAAACAAACCTTTACTCATTGGTAAAGGATAACAGGCAAACTAACAATGTAACTGAAGTTCTAGAATATAAAAAAATTAGTTGAGGGAAAATCTCAAGTTGAGACATTTAATGAAATTGGTGCCAGGAAGTTGTTTTGAGATAAACAGTAATTTGGGATAATCAGTTATTTGAGATAACCAGTTATTTGAGATAATCAATTACTTGAGATAAACTGTTATTTGAGATAACAGTTATTTGAGATAATCAATTATTTTAGATAAACAGTTTTTGAGATAATCAGTTAATTGAGATAAACAGTTATTTGAGATAACCAGTTAGTTTGGGATAATCATTTAATTGAGATAAACAGTTATTTGAGATAATCAGTTAATTGAGATAAACAGTTATTTGAGATAACCAGTTATTTGTGATAAATAGTGTGATTTCTATTGGAAAAAGAAAAAGAATGGACCTCATTGATACTTTGAGATTTTCTGTAGTTTAACATGATAGTCTGAGATAATGAGACTGTATTAACTGTTGTTTTTTAGTACTTCCATATAATTCCTTTAAAACTGAGTCACAACCATTCATGGAATATTTTAAAAAATTATTTTTAAAAATTATATTACTTACAACTACAAGTTCAGGCATAATTTGAAAGGTAGTTGCATCTGAAAAGTCTTCCAGATTTCCCCTCCTCCTTCCTGCAGCTTTACTTTTTAGCTTGTTTGAGCTTTTGGCTGAATGTGAGTTGTTTTTTATTGTCTAATATTCATTGTCTACACTTTTCTTAAACTCTGGGTTCCTCATGTTTTATTTGGATGTTAAATGAGCTTCTAGTTTGTTATATAACAAAAAGCTCTCAGCTTTAAGTTCTTTATATGTGTAAATTGTATAATAATGGCCTGAATTATAGCTCTTAATTGTCAAATATTACACAGTTTCTCATCATCTGTCACTCACTACACAGACATTGTCATCTCCTTCCATTTCAGCTTGATCGCTCTGTGTGAGAAAGATGACTTATGGATACAAATCTTTGTGAAATGGTTTGATGTTTTTCTCAATTGGTCAGACTTTAAAAATGGTACTAGAAGCTTCCTCGCTTTACGCTTAGCATTTAGAGGAGAGTTCTAGGTCTAGTCGACCCTGTGTCAGTATAGTGTGACTGGATGGGGTATCACACCATGTGTCTGCGGCATGATACTCCAATGTGACAGCGCTTAGAATACTGTCTCAAGTAGACACCGTCGCGATATGACTGAAAAATTGTTGAAAGTGACGCTAAACACCATACAACAACAACAACATCAGACTGGTATTGGATGAGTTATGTACCAAAATGTTTACTAAAATTTTTTTGTTGTATTTTCATTTTCAATTCTTACAGCAAATAGGACTCTGTGAGATATAATATTATGTTTGAGGGGTTATCCAAAAGTTTGTGGACAAATCCCATAATATGAAGATGACATGTTGGATTTATTTGGAGTTTTACATGTATTATATCTTATATATGATCTTCAAACTGTACACAAAATATGCAGAAAATATATATCAAAATAAAGTAGCTATATGTTTTTCAAACATGTCATGTACGCCTATCTGCCACAGGTCAGATTTACGTTATGTTGTCGCGACGTCAATTTATTTCACAAGTAGTTTCCCTGCTCTTGCTGGTCGCTCTGCTCATACATTTTATCAAGCAAGGGACTCCGTGATCACTCAAAGGACTTGTTATTCATTCTTAATTATCATGTGCACTGTACCGTAACCTATACTTAGTCCACAGCATAGTTCATGAATTGTAATATGGCTATTCTTATTGAGGAACCTTTTACCATGTTAACTTGAAGTTGATGCAATCTTGACAAGGGCAACCACACAGTCATGTTATCATCCAATATTGTTTCCTGTTCCTTACTGTACCATTTTTGCCATTTATAGACTACAAAACACACTACAAATAACTTTCTCAGAGCTTTATTAAGCAGATATATCGCCTGGATCAGTGCTTTACTAATTTTGACACAAAAATGTATTTCCGCTCATTGTTTCATCTTTTCTCAGATGAAAGTTTTGCTTAATAACAAGTTTGCCTTTTTATGTAAGTTTGTTTAAACTCCTAACACTTGTCTATACTATAACTAGAATGACCAATGTAGACATTGACGACGTGTCATCAGTAATATATGATTTACCGCAAGTTTTACAGGGAAATCATTGTTATTTTTCACATACTTATCTGTCAAATTGTTCAACAATTTGAGCTGTGGCACTACACATGTATGCATGTTGCTATGGAGGCCATAACATTAATATTAACATAAGAAATGCACTAAAATACTGTACACTGAAGACAAACACACAAATTCTTCAGCTGTGCAAAATATAGCAGTTACTTGAATATGGATTTTATTAAATTTGTCCACAAACTTCTGGATAACCCCTCATATATAGACATGATATTGGAAAAAAACAACATTTTGCCTCTGTTTAAAGCTTCTTAAATGCTGAAATATGTATTATATATTGCTTTGGTGGATAAATTAAATAAATTGAAACAGAGACAAGGGTGGGGAAGAGGATTGAATGCCATGCTCACTACATTACATGTATTTGTCATATATTAGGTATCCATGCTGACTACATTACATGTATTTGTCATATATTAGTTATCCGTGTTCACTATATTACTTGTATTTGTCATATATTAGGTATCCATGTTCACTATATTACATGTTTTTGTCATATATTAGGTATCAATGTTCACTATATTACATATTTTTGTCTTATATTAGGTATCCGTGTTCACTATATTACATATATTTGTCATATATAAGGTATCTGTGTTCACTATATTACACATATTTGTCATAGATATAGGTAGCCGTGTTCACTATATTACATATATTTGTCATATATTAGGTAGCCGTGTTCACTATATTACATAAATTTGTCATATAACAGGTATCCATGTTCACTATATTACATATATTTGTCATATATTAGGTATCAATGTTCACTATATTACATATATTTGTCATATAATAGGTATCCTGTGATATAAATGAATGGATTACCTCCTATACATGGATCTAAGTTGAACCACCATCCTGCCATAATTAACTAGCAAACCTTCTTACATAGAGTTTTTGGACCATGCTGGGATCATTTCCACAACCTCGGTGGTGAGATGGGAAGTGATCTTAAGCCACTCCACCATGGATGTCCCATTCCAAGGAACATAAATATTAACCTAATAACATTTAGTTAACGGTCCTGCAATGCAGATTGGTCAATAACGCCGTCTCAAGATCACTTACCACTGACCACTAAGGTTGTAGATTTGAGTCATGCTTGCTCCAAAAACTTTTACATGAGAAAGTTTGCCAGTTAGTTGCAAAAGGAATGTGGTTCTACTTAGTTTCATTCTGAGGTCTTCCTCCACCAATGTTAAACTCCATTAAAAACCAACAACAACAACAAAACATTTAGATAAGTTTGCACATGTAATGTGACCATATGTTGAACCTTTATCAGAGGAATAACATGATTTATATATACTGAAAACTACAAGCTAATCAAAGTTTCTGACTGACTTCTTTTCTCTGGAAGTACAATTCATTTGAATTATTCCTATCTGCCAGTAAGTATTACAGTTTTAATATCCAGTTTATCTCAAGCTGGAAACTTACGGGAAGGGAAAAAAAATATTTCCCCTGTGGCATCACCAATCAAAGTAATAATTCTCAGGACAAAAATGTTTGGATTAAGCACTCAGTTTTCAGGATTTATTGCATATTTTTTATAACTGAGAAGCAATAAACCAGTCTGTCAAATTTGTGGCTATAAATCTTGCTGGTCCTCTTGTATGAAGAAGAACGAGAACATATTATGGATACAAATGCCAAATACAATTGATAGTCCGAAATAATGATGATGATGTTATGATGGACATGTGACTGGAAATTATTGTATCTGACATCTGACTTCATGAACATGTGACTCAAAATTATTGCATCTGGCACCTGACCTCATGAACATGTGACTGGAAGTTATTGTATCTGAAATCTCGCCACATGAACATGTGACTGGAAATTATTGTATCTGACATCTGACCTCATGAACATGTGACTGGAAATTATTGTATCTGACATCTGACCTCATGAACATGTGACTGGAAATTATTGTATCTGACATCTGACCTCATGAACATGTGACTGGAAATTATTTTATCAGGCATCTGACCTCATGAACATGTGACTGGAAATTATTTTATCAGGCATCTGACCTCATGAACATGTGACTGGAATTATTTTATCCGACATCTGACCTCAGAAGCATGTGACTGGAAATAATGGTATCTGGTATTAGACTTCATTGAAATGTGTCTTGTATTGGACTTCATAAATTTGTGACTTGCATTGGCATTCATTGGTAATTGTCTTGTATTGGACTTCATTGACATTTGTACATTAGACTACATGGACATTTGATTTGTCTTGATGATGATGTAGTTGGTGATGATGATAATGGTTATGATGGTAATGATGATGATAATTTTGATGACATTTGATGATGGGATGGTAGTGCAGTGGATAGCATGTTGCCAGCTAATGGCCTCTCGAAAAAACGATACTCAGAACTGGTTCTACCCAGGAAGCAGACCGGAGAGCAGTTCATTATAAGCTTTGAATCTTCTCACAATTGAGCTAAAATAAACTTATTTAAAAATAATGATGGCATAAATATTCAGAAATTGTATCATAGGCTGTCCTATGTATGTATATATTAAGTACAATGCAATCAGAAATCAATGGCAGCTAGACATACAGCAGGAATAATGAGGAGCAGACCAACCGGTTGATATTGAATCAATGGCAGCTAGACATACAGCAGAAATAATGAGGAGCAGACAAACCGGTTGATATTGAATCATAACAGCAACACATACAGCAGGAATAATGAGAAGCAGACAAACCAGTTGATATTGAATCAGTGGCAACTAGACATACAGCAGAAATAATGAGGAGCAGACAAACCGGTTGATATTGAATCATAACAGCAACACATACAGCAGGAATAATGAGGAGCAGACAAACAGGTTGATATTGAATCAATGGCAGCTAGACATACAGCAGGAATAATGAGGAGCAGACAAACAGGTTGATATTGAATCAATGGCAGCTGGACATACAGCAGGAATAATGAGGAGCAGACAAACCGGTTGATATTGAATCAATGGCAGCTAGACATACAGCAGGAATAATGAGGAGCAGACAAACAGGTTAATATTGAATCAATGGCAGCTAGACATACAGCAGGAATAATGAGGAGCAGACAAACAGGTTGATATTGAATGAATGGCAGCTAGACATACAGCAGGAATAATGAGGAGCAGACAAACAGGTTGATTTTGAACTTTTTTTAAGCATGTTTAACTAGGCATAATGACCATTACATGGGAATGTCAGCAATCAATTATTTTAACCATATTATCACTTTTTTATTGGTGATAAACAGAGATCTATTGACAAGAAGGGAATCTTTATAAGCCGGAATTCGCTACCTCTTTGTTCCATTTACCTGATCACATTTGCACGGGGAAACACCTTAATTGCTGCTAACATTAATGCAGTTTTTATTGGTCTTGCCAGAATGTTTAATTTTGGCACTTCAAATCACGAATGTAGAAGTAATTATTTTGCACTTTAATCTGATTTTTATTTCCCAGTGTGTATAGATTATGTAAAAAGTTTCCAGATCTCCAAATCTACCAAAGATTTTACTTTTCTATTGAATACGAATGATACATCCAGAGAGCTTAATATGGATGATCAGCGTTTGGCCTTTGAATGACAGAAAGCGTGTTGGTCCGTCTAATCTCCCCCCTCCCCCCCTGCTTTAGTAGTGCATGCGAGCCCAGGCCACTGGGTTACAAAACTTTTTTCATACAACTCAATAATGTACTCCAAGACAATATCCAGGATTTGTTTGAAAATACAGATTTTAGAGCAAACTTTGACATGACCTCGAATTTGAAAGTATTAATTCAAATCTGTGGCAGAAAGTTAAAGGTCTTTACATTTTATTTTGTTATAATGAGTCCATTTGTTCTAGAGTTGAGCATGAACACTTGGGCTGAGCAGGAGAAAAAAGTATAATCACAGACCATAATGTTTCAGTTTCACCGGTGCGTTTAAGTATGCACTCATATTCATAAAATCTTATTTCTGAGAAAAGCATCCTGGTGATCATGATTTAAGACAGGTTCCAGTGCATTGGCATATAATTTTGTGATTTATCTGTCAGTGATTAAAATACAGTTTTATAGAAAATTTAGTTGAAACAGAAGTGAGATCAGCAGACAAGTTTTAGTGAGAATGTTTGCCAGTTACCTCAGTAACGTTACGGACATTTTCAAAATTCATTTATGTTTGTGTTGCCCGTTGGTTATTTTTTTCTGGATTTTCTTTGCAAATGAAGTATTAAGGCACTCTTTAATTATGAATAGTCAATGTTCAGTCATAAAATGTCATGCTAATAAAAACATTGTCGACGATACTCAACTGAAATATGCCAGGCTCAGTTAGCGCAGTTAGTAGGGCGTCTCAACTATTTTTCAAAGAGGTTGTAAGTTAAAATCTCTGCCTGACCATAGTCTCAATGAAGATCGACATTGTGTCTCATTGTCATTAGAATCTCACTGCTGATTCAAGTGGGAAAATTATCAGTTACTTGCAGAGATGGTTGTGCACTAATACTGGTTAACTCCTTCTTGGAAATCAGGAAAGGTTAGGGTATCCAATTTTCTGTTAGCCGTCAATGGCCCAAAAATAATGCTTAAAATTAAACAAACATCAAATAAAATATTATCCATCATATACAATATTTAACAATTATTTGTAATACCTTATGAAGACAAAAATACATCACTGAAACATTTTGTTTTGAATTATGAATAGCGTTGCTTTATTCATCAGCCATAATCACCTATAATGGAATTATTGTCTCCAGTGTTGTTTTTAAGATCGGAGGTACTATTTATGGATAATGCTTTTCTGTGCAGGCGCTCGGATCACTATGATGAAGTCTATTACAATACCATCTTGAACTTAGCTGTGTGTAAATGTTATTTGTTAGATAGCTTCTCAGAAACGGAGGTGTCGCATGGTGGTTAACATCATACCAATATGTTGAGTTGAATAAAATATCACAGTTGATAGAGTGTTGGCTGCGTACCCTAGGGGCCATGGGCTTGATCCTAGGTTTGACCTGATGGCCTCACAAAAACAATACAGTACCAGTCTCGATGGGTTCACATTATGCTTAATCAGTTTTCTTCACAATCTAGGTAAAATAAATTACATGTAGCATCAACTTGATGAATATTCAGTGAAACCTGTCTAAAGCAGCCAGTCCAGCGAATAAGGAAAATTTACCTTTTAAAACAGGGTGTTGCTTAATACAGGTTAATTTGCTCTGAAAACATAGAGATGGGAAATAACAAATGTGGTTGCTGAAGACAAGTGGCTGCTTAATAGAGGTGACTGCTTACACAGGTGTAATATTAACAAACAGCTAATGAACAGCTGAGCAGCTTACAGCTTGTAACAAAGCTTGTTAATTGATGAGGACTGTTGTATTTAATTGATTGATTGATTGAATGAATATTTAGCGTCATTTTTATGCCATCGAGGGCTAACAGACAATCAGTTAACCTAACAACTGTTTCCTGGGATTAACCAGTACTCGAGCACACCCCATCTCCGCAAGTAACTGATAACTTTCCCACTTGAATCAGTGGTGAGAGACGAATGATAATGAGACACAATGTTATATATCAATCATCACGGAGACTGTTGCTGGGCGGGGGATTCGAACTCACGACCCCTGGAATGATAGTCAGACGCGTAACCAACTGAGCTTATCGGGCCCGACCTGTTGTATTTAAATCCTGCAAATAAAGGGATAAAGCTGGGCCCGGTAGCATATCTGTTAAATGATCGTCTGGTAGTGGTGGATAGCATAAAAATGCAATTATATTCCAATAAATAAAGTTTGCTTCCATGATACTTGTAAACTTCAAAGAATTCAAATGTTGATTGCAGAAGTGGAGACGACAATGATGACGATAAAAAGTCAGATTATTAACTACAGTATACTGGTAGTGTACAATCATGTTAAAGAGCTATTTTTCATGCACTTCAATCAAGGACTTATTTAGAAGGATACTATTAGGAAACTTGCATCTCCTGTCAAAATGTTGATAAAATAGCACACAAAAGATTAATAATTTGGCAAATTAATCATACATAATTCACAGGCAATTGATTTCTTGTATTTAAATTTAAGTTGTATGTAATTTTAGATGTTTTCAAATGTTTCAATCACGAAAAATGATCTTGAATTAAAGATATTGAGGTTTCAAGTAAAATTTCTGTTAATTTGTTATTTTAGGTGCAGAATACAGATTTAGTAATCAGGAGTACTTTAACAATTGTTAATACAAATTTCTGGGAAAGGTATTGTTCTGATGAGAATTTCATTCTACAATGTAAGAATTTTGTTTTGTGTTCCTGGGATGAATGGAAGTTAAGATAATTGAAAACGAGATATTACGAGATTTGCGTGAATATGCGAGTATAACATAAGTTTCAACTCCAGTTTTTTTGTCACCTTGCTGTATGTACTTGTGCTTTGCAGAAGTAGCCAGAAAATTCCATTGAGCGAAAAATGAGGATATGAACTATAAGGGATTACATCAGTTGAAAGCAAATATGTTTTCCTAAAACAATTTTACTCTGACCTGTAGAAGATAATTGTAAGAAAATAGATGTTAGAAACAAAACATTACATCTATAGGGCTTTACATTTCTTATAAAGGCTATTAGTCCTCACTTTCTAACATTTTTTAATTGAATACTTAAATCAAAGAAATAAGGTCAAATCTTACTCATCTTGACCAAATGTTCACTCATCAAGGTGAGTGGACGAATGCAATTTTTCAGCCCTGATCTATATATACTCAACATAATATCAAAGCAAAGAATCTGCCCAAAAGTGTTTATATCAATAGATTTTCATTTTGCAAATTTTGAGCATGAACATTGACATTTTAGAAGCTGCTAAACCTTCTTAGCAATAATATAATACTATGTAGCAATTATAGCAAACTTTGAAGTGCTGTACTTTACAGTTATATAATTTTGTTTTTATTGTTTACTTCCAGGTATTTTCTGTAAAAATTACAAGCATCAAAAGCATTGAGTCTTGGCGGCCAGCAAGTTCTGGACTGTGCACTTCAATTTCCTAACAATCAGTGTGTCCCGTACATTATAGAATGGAAGAAAGATGGGTTAGACGGACCTGTGTGTATACAACACAACGGGTTCCCGTCGAACATTCACCGTCAGTTTGCAGGACGTGTGCGTCTAGTTAATGAGATCTCTCTGGAAATAAGTCATATAAAAAAACCGGATGAGGGATGGTACAAGTGTAAAGTGATATGTTTGAATGGAATAGACGGTAGTAAAAAGTGTAATTTCAATGGAACTTGGATATATCTTAATGTATACAGTGAGTATTCAATCATATTTATTTTTCTTTAATTATACATTCTTCATTTTAAGACTTATTTTCATCATATAAACTTTTTCTGCTTGTTCCCAGTAATATATATTTACACATACCAGACATATACATTTATTCTATGCAGTTCATAGTTTTATAATGTATACACATATATAAATTATATATTTATATATAATTATATTGTTTCTCGTATACTGGATAATAACCTGTGCCAGTGGACTGGTGTGACATATTTTTTTCTTTCATACTGGATAACAACATCAGCATTTACTGGTGTTAGATTATTCTTATATCACCCAAGGGTTGAGATAAAATTATAGCGCTGTGATGGAATAATCTATAACATGATGTATAAAATATATGACGTAAATGATATTATTTGACTTCTTAAAAGGGATCATGGCAAATATATAATGATAGATAAGGTGAAAACAATTATTCAATGTGTTTGGTATGCATGAAAAAATTAATTCATGGCCTTTTCGGTTTGGATAGAAAAATTTAATCATTTAGTTTAACTTGGCAGAGCCTCATTTCTGCCATAACATTTATCCCTCAAGATGAAGTTTCTACCCAAACATCAAACCCATGTACAATTCTTATTATCTCACCCTAGGGTAAAGATTGAATTATTGGTTAAACTTGATTATGATAAATAAAATGTATATAATTGTTCAATGTGTTTGATGTGCAAGAAAAAACAGGAATCATTCATGGCTTTTTTTCAGTTTGGATTGAACATTCTGTCCTTTTGGATTAGTTTGCCTTTAAACAGAATTTTCTATCTGAGTGTCAAAGTCATGAAAGATGCCCATCATCTCTGAAAAATAACTGCCTTTCTTAGTATTCACTTTGAAGCAACTCTTTAATTCTGGAAACAAAACATTTTTTTGGGCTAGGCCAGTAGTGCTTATGCGATGGTGTGTTGTCCATTGTCTGTGGTCTGTTAGCAGCACTTTCTCTGAGACCACTAGGCCAATTAAACTGAAACTTTACATGGATGTTTCTGTTGCATAGGAGAGACTATACAGATTTGATTTTTTTCGATCTGAAATTCAAGATGGCCAGCATAACTAAAAATATTCCAAAAATTAAAAAAATCTTCTTCTCAAGAACAGTCCAACAGATTTTCAAAATGTTCATGTAGTAATGATGGCCAACTACAGCCAAACCTATGTAAGCAGTCACCTCTATTAAGCAACCACCTGTCTTAAGCAGTCATACTTTCTATTTCCCATTTCTATGTTGTCAGAGTAAATTAACCTGTATTAAGAAAAAAAAACTGTCTTAAAAGGCCACTTTTGCTCCTTCCCTTGACTGGCTGCTTAAGACATGTTTGACTGTATAGTTTTGTTAGATTTGTTCAAATGGTGTCCCTAGGGTTAAAAATGACCCCGCCTTGAGGGTTCAATTAGGGGACACATATTATATATATATATTTTTTTTTTAAATGGAAATGATTTTGCCTATATCTTCACAGAAGCATTGTTTGGTGAAGAAGGTTCAGATTTGTAAAAATTACTGAGTTCCACTGTCTTAAGGGGTCAAGAAGTCTGGTACCCACTGGTCAGACTTGTTTCTATAGTAGTTCTCAGTCTGGTTCCCAGTTTCTACAGTAGTTTTCAGTCTTGTACCCACTGGTCAGACCTGTTTCTACTGTAGTTCTATTTCTGGCACCTACTGGTCATACTTGTTTCTACATTAGTTCTCTTTCTTGTTTCCAGTTTCTACAGTAGTTCTCAGTCTTATTCCCAGTTTCTACAGTAGTTCTGTCTTGTTCCCAGTTTCTACAATAGTTCTCAGTCTGGTAGCCACTGAACATACTTGTTTCTATAGTAGTTCTCAGTCTGGTACCCACTGGTCATACTTGTTTCTACAATAGTTCTCAGTCTGGTACCCACTGGTCATACTTGTTTCTACAGTAGTTCTAAGTCTGGTACCAACTGGTCAGACCTGTATCTACAGTAGTTCTCAGTCTGGTACCCACTGGTCAGACCTGTTTCTGCAGTAGTTCTCAGTCTGGTTCCCACTGACAATACTTTTTTCTGCAGTAGTTCTTAGTCTGGTACCCACTTGTCAGACCTGTTTCTACAGTAGTTTTCAGTCTGGTACCAACTGGTCAGACCTGTTTCTGCAGTAGTTCTCAGTCTAGTTCCCACTGGCCATACTTGTTTTCTTCAGTAGTTCTCAGTCTGGTTCCCACTGGCCATACTTGTTTCTGCAGTAGTTCTCAGTCTGGTACCCACTGGCCATACTTGTTTCTACAATAGTTCTCAGTCTGGTTCCCAGTGGCCATACTTGTTTCTACAGTAGTCCTCAGTCTGGTTCCCACTGGCCATACTTGTTTCTACTGTGTAACAGTAGTTCTCAGTCAGTCTGGTACCCACTGGCCATACTTGTTTCTGCAGTAGTTCTAGGTCTGGAACCCACTGGCCATACTTGTTTCTGCAGAAGTTCTCAGTCTGGTTCCCACTGGCCAAAATTGTTTCTGCAGTAGTTCTTAGTCTGGTTCCCACTGGCCATACTTGTTCCTACAGTAGTTCTCAGTCTGGTTCCCACTGGCCATAATTGTTTCTGCAGTAGCTCTGGTTCCCACTGGCCATACTTGTTTCTACAGTAGTTTTCAGTCTGGTTCCCACTGGCCATACTTGTTTCTGATGTAGTTCTCAGTCTGGTTCCCAATGGCCATACTTGTTTCTACAGTAGTTCTTAGTCTGGTACCTACTGGTCATACTAGTTTCTGCAGTAGTTCTCAGTCTGGTTCCTACTGGCCATACTTGTTTCTGCAGTAGTTCTCAGTATGGTTCGCACTGGCCATACTTGTTTCTACAGTAGTTCTCAGTCTGGTTCCGACTGGCCATACTTGTTTCTGCAGTCGTTCTTAGTCTGGTACCCACTGGCCATACTTGTTTCTGTAGTAGTTCTCAGTCTGGTTCCCACTGGCCATACTTGTTTCTACAGTAGTTCTCAGTCTGGTTAGCACTGGTCATACTTGTTTCTTCAGTAGTTCTCAGTCTGGTCCCCACTGGTTAGACTTGTTTCTGCAGTAGTCTCAGTTTGGTTCCCAGTTTCTACAGTAGAGTACCAGCTTAGCTTGTTAAGTGTCTACATAAATCAAAAATTATATCGCGTCTGCTATCACTCATTTTGTAAATGACCAGGTACCTCCACGGTTTTAACCGGATATCGTAATATGGCAGCTTCGTTTGTTCTACAATAAAAAAAATGTAGATCGATTCAGTTAGACAGTTACATCATATTGCTGAAGTGACCATCCCCTATAGCTCATTTCTTAAAGGACCAAATTACCATTGGGGAGGGACTTATTGGTAGAGAAAATATTTCGACCAATAAAAGTAGAGAAGAACATTTATTTAAACTTATTGCATAATGAGGATCCTGTCTGTAGAGCGTAATTTATGTAGAGATGATAGAATGGTTGTAGGTGTTATTTTGTGTGTAATTTTTGTGTGTTTTTTTTTTTAATTATTGATAAACAGAAGCAACCATCAACAATATTTAGTTCTTCAACTTATATAAAAGTAACTTTATTGATGGTAAATCATGAGGGATCAATTTACTTTAGCAGGGTCATTTTACTAGATAGTAATTTGACTCCAGGGTCATTTCACAAAGGGGTCAAAATAATATACAACACCGACTTTGACCATCAACTAGATCCATTTGCATTTTTTAAATGTCTCAAATATATGATTATAAATACAGGTATAGGTTGAATATATATATACAGCACCGCAGTATATCAGCAGATAGAGTGTTGGCAGCTCACGGGTTGTGGGTTAGATCCCCGGCTCAATCTGTCAAACACTCCAAACCAACACTCAGT
Organism: Panopea generosa; assembly: GCA_029582155.1. Lineage (NCBI taxonomy): Eukaryota > Metazoa > Mollusca > Bivalvia > Adapedonta > Hiatellidae > Panopea > Panopea generosa. The sequence goes on along the minus strand of CM055902.1, from coordinate 73,323,637 downwards.
ACTGGTTCTACTCAGGAAGTGGACTCCAGAGAGCTACATATAAGCTCTCAGCTTACTTCACAATTGAGTGAAAACAAATTAATATAAACTAATTTATACAGTTGGTATTTATCTTCAGACTCACACCCCACCCTCCGTTATAACGCGGTAAGTGGGTGCCAAAGGACTATGTCACATGACATTATGGGAAAAACAATAGAATAGAATATATTTTATTTTTTCTCATACCTGTAGATATAAAACCATGTAAGATGTGAAATTAAATATGAAGTAACATCATCATTCTCTGGAAATCAATTGAAATGCCTTTATAAATTTTTTTAAATATATTAAATCATGTTACTTATCGCAAAATGCCTACACTATTTAACTTTTCCATTCTATTTTTATCTCTCATATGCCTCATTTTAAGTTTCTTTCCACATCTTTGTGCATGCTTACGTATGTGCTTACAACATCGTCATGAAAATATCACATTTTAGATGAAGTCACCAAGTGTTATAATGCGATTTTTAACAAGTCTGGGCAGTAATAGCAATTTTAAATTTGAGAACCATTGAACAAAACATGTCATAACGGATTTTAGGTTATAATTCAGACCGCAACCAAATATATGATCATAGAAATCTGGTATATATAATGTATATAGGTGTGAGTTGGACAGTAGTGGATGAAGTTATTTATGAGAGAAAGGCATCATCATGTTATTTGCTTTATTACTCTCCAAGGACTTGGCATTCTGAATGACTGCAGCTCCTAAACCTAATATGTGTAACTGCTGCTTAAGACATAGCTTCTGAATGTCAAACATTGTCATAAACATAACCCAGATCCATAGGCTCCACCCTTATCTGTTGTAAAAACTCCACGCAGCATAAACTGTATCACTCAAATATATCTCATAGTCTTTTCAGTTTACATATATTTTGCCGCCAACGCAACATAAAGAAAAGTCAGTATAACTGTATATCAAAAACAATATTTAACAAAGCCTAACATTTAAGAAAAAAATCTGACTTGAAATTCTAAATAAACAAACTGAAAAAATTGTGAAAAGTCATGACGCAAAGTTGTTTCAGTATCTGAAATTGTTACTGTATTTATTCTTTTTATTTTTCAATGTAAATATTATAGGACTTTCTTGTTGAACCTCAAAGAAAAAAAATAATGTGGTGGATTTTTTTTCATTTCAGTGCAGTGCAAGCTCTGATGGTAACACTGTCAACAGTAAACACCCCTACCCAGGAAAACCAACAAGTTTGTCATCTGTAACAGGGGTAACACTATTGTCATCCTTAATATGCAAGGGCAGGTGAGTGCTCTCCCTTACTTCTTATTGTTGAAGGAAAAATCAGAATGGTCTCCTTTTGTTCTTATTATAATAGACACAGACAGACTTGGACCAGGAATCCGGGGGTTGAAAGTAGTTCCATGTGAGTGTGAATATACACTTCTCTCTTGCTATGTTGACTTGTATAGAGAGTATATTTTCCCAGAGAATGGTGCAAACTTGAGTGGACTCTTAGCTATAATGGGCAGATGGGATTATTTCTTAGGTGGCAAGATTTTTTATGTGAAATAGTGACACCTAGTTTCACTTTGAGAAAATTAGTAAAATTGGAAGCAGCTGATGCCCATATTCCAATGTTTTTCTGGAAATTCTCATGGAGTTTGGAGTACAACTGTAAGTGTGACAGTCTATAGAGCTAATATTACAGTCTGTGTGAAATTAATGGTGGGACAGCTTCTTTATGGAGACAGCTGTTTAAGTTGTGAATAAGCAGTAAGGTTTATATTCTTTCTTGGGCCATGAGTGCAGTTGAAGCTGGACCACCATTAATTTAACATAGACCGTAATATAAGCACACTAGACTGTCACACTTACAGTTGTACTCCAAACTCATTGAGAATTTCCAGAATTCATATTCAATTCAAGCAGAACACAAAAAACAGTTAAAAACATGGGCATTAACTGCTTCCAATTTCACAATTTTGCTCAAAGCGAAAGTAGGTGTCCCTATTTCACATACAGAGGTCAAATCAGCCAAATTATGCAAAATTCTTACCGTCTAAGAAATAGTCCCATCTGTGTGTTATAGCTACCAGTCCACTCAATTTTGCACCATTCTCTGGGAAAATATATTCCCTTCACAAATTCACATTGCAATAGTACCTGTCAAGTGCATTTTCACACTCACACCATCTTGAATGACCACTGTCAATTTTCTATGGAACTACTTTCGGGTACTACCATTTTGACCCCCTGGTTCCTGGTCTAAGTCCAGTTTGGAGGTTAATTTTGCTTAGAGATTATTTCTCGGACTCAACAATATGGAAGAGCTTTACAAGTTATACATTATATAAGAAACCTAAAGTAACAAAGTGTTGTAGCTGAGAATGATGTATGTGTTCTTTGGACCAGTGTTCTAACAAGGAATGATTATGTTTGAAGGTGTTGATGGCTTGGACAAAATTGGCGAAGATGCAGCCAATATTTAGTGCACAGGCTTGTCATGTGTTTGTAAAACAGCATCATGGAGCTGCGGCATATGACCTTAATCTGCATATCACCAATGATGAGACTCCATTTCACCATGCCACAAAAGTCTACGTCTCCGGATGACAAAATGAGGTTTTGGACAGGTTGCAGTTGTTAAATGCCTCCATCATTTTGTCATTGTGTATGATTTGATTGCCATTATGTTCTACCTCTCAATCACTGTTTTGTGTTTTGTTGCAGGCTGGTGACGTAAGAGTAACACATCAGCTTCTTGACTGGTAGATGCGGACATCTGACTGCAGAGTGAAGAACTAGACTGCTTTATCAACGTTTTAGGTGCTATGCTGTTACTGCCACTGCTGTCACTACGGTCAGATGATGATAATTTTACAAGGCCTTTATTATAAGGTATGCAGTTTTCTTGAACATAGCATGTTTTGCTTTTTCTTTGGCCTTTTATGGTGGAATGATATTGTCCGAGTTTCTACAGTGCCTTATATAACAGAATATGAATATGTGATGAGTGGACATAAGAACAATAAATGAATAGTACAATATACATTATATTTACATGTGATGAGTGACAATATACATTATATTTACATGTATTGAGTGGACAATATACATTATATTTACATGTGATGAGTGGACAATATACATTATATTTACATGTGATGAGTGGACAATATAAATTATATTTACATGTGATGAGTGACAATATACATCATATTTACATGTAATGAGTTGACAATATACATTATATTTACATGTGATGAGTTTAAATGTGATGAATGACAATATACATTATATTTACACGTGATGAGTGGACAATATACATTGTATTTACATGTGATGAGTGGACAATATACATTATATTTACACGTGATGAGTGGACAATAAACATTATATTTACACGTGATGAGTGACAATAAACATTATATTTACATGTGATGAGTGGACAATATACATTATATTTACATGTGATGAGTGACAATATACATCATATGAACATGTGATGAGTGGACAAAATACATCATATTTACATGTGATAAGTGACAATATATATTATATTTCCATTTGATGAGTGACAATATACATCATATTTACATGTGATGAGTGGACAATATACATCATATTTACATGTGATAAGTGACAATATATATTATATTTCCATGTGATGAGTGACATATTACATTATATTTACATGTGATGAGTGGACAATATACATTATATTTACATGTGATGAGTGACAATATATATTATATTTACATGTGATGAGTGACAATATACATTATATTTACATGTGATGAGTACATGTGATGAGTGACAATATACATTATATTTCCATGTGATGAGTGACAATATACATTATATTTACATATGATGAGTGGACAATAAACATTATATTTACATGTGATGAGTGACAATATACATTATATTAACATCTGATGAGTGGACAATATACATTATATTTACATGTGTTGAGTGACAATATACATTATATTTACATGTGATAAGTGGACAATATACATTATATTTACATGTAATGAGGACACTATACATTATATTTACATGTGATGAGTGGACAATATACATTATATTTACATGTGGTGAGTGGACAATATACATTACATTTCCATGTGATGAGTGACAATATACATTATATTTACATGTGATGAGTGGACAATATACATTATATTTACATGTAATGAGGACAATAAACATTATATTTACATGTGATGAGTGGACAATATACATTATATTTACATGTGATGAGTGGACAATATACATTACATTTCCATGTGATGAGTGACAATATACATTATATTTACATGTGATGAGTGGACAATATACATTATATTTACATGTGATGAGTGGACAATATACATTATATTTACATGTGATGAGTGACAAAATACATTATATTTCCTGTGATGAGTGGACAATATACATTATATTTACATGTGATGAGTGGACAATATACATCATATTTCCATGTGATGAGTGGACAATATACATCATATTTACATGTGATGAGTGGACCATATACATTATATTTACATGTGATGAGTGACAAAATACATTTTATTTCCATGTGATGAGTGGACAATATACATCATATTTACATGTGATGAGTGACAAAATACATTATATTTACATGTGATGAGTGGACAATATACATTATATTTACATGTGATGAGTGGACAATATACATCATATTTACATGTGATGAGTGACAATATACATTATATTTACATGTGATGAGTGGACAATATACATCATATTTACATGTGATGAGTGACAATATACATTATATTTACATGTGATGAGTGGACAATATACATTTTATTTACATGTGATGAGTGACAATATACATTATATTTTCATATGATGAGTGGACAATATACGTTATATTTACATGTAATGAGTGACAATATACATTATATTTACATGTGATGAGTGGACAATATACGTTATATTTACATGTGATGAGTGACAATATACGTTATATTTACATGTGATGAGTGGACAATATACATTTTATTTCCATGTGATGAGTGGACAATATACATCATATTTACATGTGATGAGTGGACAATATACACTATATTGACATGTGATGAGTGACAAAATACATTATATTTACATGTGATGAGTGGACAATATACATTATATTTACATGTGATGAGTGACAATATACATTATATTTACATGTGATGAGTGGACAATATACATTTTATTTACATGTGATGAGTGGACAATATACATCATAATTACATGTGATGAGTGGACAATATACATTATATTTACATGTGATGAGTGACAATATACATTATATTTACATGTGATGAGTACATGTGATAAGTGACAATATACATTATATTTACATGTGATGAGTGGACATCAGAACAATAAATAAATAGTAAAATTTATATTATATTTACATGTGATGAGTGGACAATATACATTATATTTACATGTGATGAGTAACAATATACATTATATTTACATGTGATTAGTGGACAATATACATTTTATTGACATGTGATGAGTACATGTAATGAGTGGACATAAGAACAATAAATAAATAGTAAAATATTCATTATATTTACATATGATGAGTGGCAATATACATTATATTTACATGTGATGAGTGGACAATATACATTATATTTACATGTGATGAGTACATGTAATAGGTGGACAATATACATTATATTTACATGTGATGAGTGGACATCAGAACAATAAATAAATAGTAAAATATATATTATATTTACATGTGATGAGTGGACATAAGAACAAAAAATAAATAGTACAATATGCATTATATTTACATGTGATGAGTGACAATATACATTATATTTACATGTGATGAGTGGACAATATACATTATATTTACATGTGATGAGTACATGTGATGAGTGGACAATATACATTATATTTACATGTGATGAGTGGACATAAGAACAATAAATAAATATTAAATATACATTGTATTTCCATGTGATGAGTGACAATATACATTATATTTACATGTGATGAGTGGACAATATACATTATATTTACATGTGATGAGTGGACAAGAACAATAAATAAATAGTAAAATATACATTATATTTAAAGTATAGAAAGAAATATGTAAAATAAGTGCAGAGATTTATGCAGAATCTCAATGTTTTTGTTTATTTTATATAGTTCCTTACACTTGTATGACAGAGAAACTAATTTTCTTTTCAGATTATAATTACTATTGACTAAGGGTAGTTCCAGAATTAAATATGGAGTACCCACAGGCGGCACCCGAAGTATTTATTGATGGGTGGTTTGGTCTGCTTTAAATGTAAATGTATAGGTGCTTGGGTCCGTAGAAAATGCCAATTCATACATGGTGGGGGTCAGTGAAAAACAGGAATTATTTAATTGTGGGGTCGAAGTGTTCATAGGGGCTATTTTTTAATTGTGGATAATCAATTTTGAACTGCGGATCTCAACTCCCAAGACAAAAATATAGTGCCGATCACTGTGCAGATAGACATCGAGCAACAACCTCCTTTGCAGAGTTATTGTTTGTTACACATGTAACTCATTAGAGAGTGATCGAGCGAGGGGAGATAACCCAAACTACACATGACAAACATGGCAGCCGGCACATCGCAGGCCTCGACATCGTTACCGAAAACCCAGAATGGTGGACAATTACTAACGACTCAGACATGTGAACACTCCCGCAATGTCCCGGAATCAAAGAGAAAACTTGCAACTCCCAGACGAGAGTCAAAATCTCCCGCAATCACAGTATCCTGTGTATTATATTTTCACTCCAGTGCAATTTGCTGTAAAATCAAACTAATTGACACTGCTAATGTCAATCATTGTCCTAAAAATGACCAAGATACATAAGCTCCAACTTTATCAGTTGTAAGCCAATCAGATTGCAGATAATATCAGAAAGTTTCAACGTGATTACAAACAAGAGGTATTACAATCAAATGTGACACAGAACAACCAATTGACATAAATTGCTTTAACCCAAATATAACTCATAGTCTTATCTGTTTTCATTAGTTTACCGCCAAATCAACGATAAAGAAAATCAATATATAAAACTGTATACCAAAGACGATCTTTAACACGTCCTAAACTTTAAGAAAAGTGCAACTTGAAATTCGAAACACAACTGTGCTACAAGACCAAAAATAAACAATCTGTAAAACTGTTGAAAAGAAATGACAAAAAATCATTTCTGAAATTGTTACAGTATTTATTCTTTCTACATTTCAAGGCAGTTATAATTATTAAATCATTTGCAAACTAGACATTGATTGTTCCTCCGCAATAAGTTATAATACAAGGAAATTCTTGTTGAATCTCCAATGAATCTATTCGTCGCGAATCGTTATCCATTTTTTTGTATAAGGTATCGAGGTGGCATGCGCGACTTTCTAATCTCGGTTTAAACATCGGGCTATTTCCCTGTATTTGCTGTGGGGTTTTTTTATTGGTCAGGAATACTCCAGGATCAAAGTGGATATTTTCTATACAGCAAATATCTACATAAGCACTTGATAATAAACTTAGTTTCTACCCACCAACCCTTTTTTTGGACAAAATCACACTTGCATGGTTGGATTTTTACAAACAAAATAAAATAGAATGCTACTTTCACCACTTTCATAATCATTCAGAAAACTGTGGTATTAGAGTAGTTGTTTATATGCTTTAATGAAGAAAACAAAAAATTAAAATCATAATTCTATATCTAGTAGGTCCTCATTGTTCTCAGGAACAGTTCATTATGAACTGGTAACCCCAGTTACATCATCTGACAGTCATCATCCAGACAGTCATGATACAACCAGGATGCAATGTTGAAACAACATTAAACTTAGAATTTTCATTGACCCCCACCACCCACCAGTTTGATAAAATACCAAACCCCACCACCCACCATTTTCAAAAAAATTAAACACCCATACCGCTGTCACCAATCAATAAAAAAAAATTGAAAGAAATTAATTATATAAAACAGCAATATATGTACATGTTTCTATACTTAGTTTTCTTTATTACAAGATTATAACTAAAACTACAATAATATACAATAATAAAATACAATAAAGTCTGCTTGAGTGTTGTCAGTTTTGCTTATTTGTGTTATAACAGCATAACAACTGTATTTATATCGGCCATAACAGTCATTCTGCTGTTTCCTGTAATTGCATTATGGGTAGTTTATTAGACTTTAGCAATAATGGTGAAAGAACAAAGACTGTAACTGCAAACTGCTCTGCTATCAACAATGATTTGTGTGTTTTTTCTGAAAGCTCAGCTTTATTCATATGACTTGTTTATTCCCTGCGGCGTCCATTGTTGAATTGATTGTATTCTAAGTGAAAGAAAATTATTTGTAGATGTAGATCAGGGTTATGAAGAGGTTTGTGTTATAAGAATGGTACAGTATAGTGGCGTTGTTTCTCGTTTTGTGTTATTAGAGTGGTACAGTATAGTGGTGTTGTTTCTCATCTTGATTCCCACACTTTTTCTCAGACCCCGTTATAATGCTGTTGCCGGAATCCACAAAATGAAACCATGATAAACGCAGAACTGCGTTATAGAAATCACATGGTGCACTGCACTACACTATTTGTAGTGATGGGTATTGGTTGAAATTTCATAATCGATTATTGGTTGTACTTAATCAACTGATAATCAATAGATATTGGTTGCCATCCCTTCATCGTAATGTATTAAATGTTGTTACTTTTTGTGTAAAATTACATGCAATGGGTTATTCAGAGCATAATAATTATTACATTTGATAAAAATTAAAAAAAATAATTTAATGTGTGTTGACTCAACTTTTGAATAATAAGCCCAAAGATTCAATTGAATTGGATGACATACTTTTGTTTTGTATCCATTTTTTGTTGCATCACAACAGCCGACATACGCAAACTGCCAGTTCGTATTTTCTATTTCATAAGTAAAAAATAATCAAATTATTTTTCATTTAAACTTACATTAGAACTTCATTGTCTCAAACACGGATGGTTGGAACACCATAATTATACAGCTCACACCTGTTATCAGGTCCCGGATGGTTGGAACACCATAATTATACAGCCCACACCTGTTATCAGGTCCCGGATGGTTGGAACACCATAATTATACAGCTCACACCTGTTATCAGGTCCCGGATGGTTGGAACACCATAATTATACAGCTCACACCTGTTATCAGGTCCCGGATGGTTGGAACACCATAATTATACAGCTCACACCTGTTATCAGGTCCCGGATGGTTGGAACACCATAATTATACAGCTCGAACTTCTTATCAGGTCCCGGATGAATACCTATTTAGATGAATATACATCATACATGTACATGTATGGTATGATGTTGAACAATGCTTAGCTTGGACAACCCTTAACTCTAACTATTTGTCCAGTTCTGTCTGGTTCAAGACATCAATCTTCTACTGCATTTGTTATCAAAAATATGTTCTTTAAATTCAAATAGCGTGAATATAATAATGATCAAATTTGCGAAAAATGTAATAATAACTATGCAGTTTACCATTTTTGTTTGAGATACAAATATATTACCACAGAGCTAGCTTATTAAGTTCTTTCTATGAACAACAACTCTCTACATGTTTTGTCTTTGTTTGACTCCTGTCTCCATTTTATGACTACATAGAAAGAAACATAGTTTGTGATTAATCAAAATTATGAAATTGTAATTGAACGCTTGAAATAGCAGAGCAAACAATCAATTATAATTGATTATTGGCACATCACTACTATTTGGCAATACTATATCTGGTCAAAGTACCATAAACAAACCCACAGCAGTGTATGATAGATATGACAGACCGTTGTTTGTCATTGTAAATCAATTTAAAGCGATGTTTTTTACAACATTAAGAAGTTGTTATCATGTCAGTCAGAATTATGAAGGTGTAATTGATGCACATTTACATGGTTACAGTTTGGAAAAATGTAACGAGCTGGCAAACACTTGGTGATTTTCAATCAATTATTATATTGCAAGTTTTTAATAAATCTGGTTGAAAATATTAATTTTAAATTTTGGAGTCATAGGAAAAATGCATTATAACAAGTTTCACATCGTATGGACCACATTATAACGGGACCCAAGTCTATATATTTTGTGTTAAGGCTTCTGTTTACCAATGTGTTTCTTAAATATTTAAAAACTTTATCAATGAAATCATAAACCAGTCTAAAAGCATGATAACCTGGCTACTTTTTCTAGATTTAAGAGGTTAAGTATTGGAGTTTAAATTACGTTAGTGAAATAGAACCCTGGTTCAGTGATGTATGACTGAGTTATGACCTTTAGCATTTACAGAAATGTCATAACAACAACCCTGTCATGATAACAACCATGTTATGACTACACCCATGTCATGACATCAACCATGTTGTGACTACACCCATGTCATGACAGCAACCATGTCGTGACTACATCCCTATCATGACAACACCCATGTGATAACTTCAACTTTGTCATGACAACAACCATGTTGTGACTATACCAATATCATGACCACACCCATGTCATGATAACAACCATGTCATAACTATAACTTTGCCATAATAACAACAACCATGTCATGATAACAACCATGTCATGACAACAACCGTGTCATAAATACAACCATGTCATGACTACACCCATTTTATGACAACAGCCATGTCATAACTACAACCATATCATGAAAACACCCTTGTCATTACAACAGCCATGTCACAACAACAGCCATGTCATGACTACAACTATGTCATGACAGCAGTCATGTCATAACTACAACCATTTCATGACAACAACCATGTCATGATAACAGCCATGTCATAGCTTCAACCATGTCATGACAACCATGTGGTGACTACACCCATGTCATGACAACAACCATGTCATAACAACAACCATGTCATGATGACAACCATGTCATGACAACAACCATGTCAAAACAACAACCATGTCATGACTACAACCATGTCATGACAACATGTATGTCATGACAACCACAATGTCATGACAATAACCATGTCATGACAACACCCATATCTTGACAACATTCATGTCATGACAACACCCATGTCATGACAACAACCATAAGAGATAAATTGGTTGTTAAAATGATGACATATAAATTCCCTCTCAGATGTGCTCTGCCTAGTGAATCCTGATTTGATTTGTAGATTTGTGCACTAAAAACAAAATGAAATATTAAGTGCTTAAACCACATGGCAACTGCTCCATCACACTGCCTTCCTTTTTAAAGAAGATATTTTTATCTTATTTGTTTAAATTTCAACATTGATTTGTAGCCTTACCGTTACAACTGCTATTGTCTGGGGATTTCACAGGAAATTTAAAGCCTCACAATTAAAAATCATGCTAGATTTAAATTTGTCAGTGGCTGTTTTTGGAAACTCAGAAAATGATTAATGTGTACAATTCTGCATGTTTCTTTCTATTTCAGGCAAGTTATATAGGTTTTAAAATTCCCTTAAAGAGATGCCATAATTCTCAAAACATTATGATAAAAAATGGCTTAAAACGTTGGATTGTTGTGTCCAAGTTAGTTATTTAATGACCCAGATTAACAGTACTATAGATTCATGTCCAAATAAATGGGATTTACTATGTAAGATATGTTTGTGCGTGCGTCTGTCCATCCTTTCATTTTCTTGTATCATATTTAGTTTTGTCAAATGCTGACTAAACTTGGTTGGAAGGTTTATGGCCATTAACACTCAGATAAGTTCATGAATTGATTGAAAAATATTGGTTTTGCCTTAAAAACACTGCAGGACTTCTAGTTGTTTTATGACCGTGACCAGTTTTGTTGTGTATAATTTATATCTATCTTAGAGTAATGGCCGTTGATTGATTGAAAAGTTTTATTAGTTGCAACATAACCGTTGCAGCACTTTCAATATTTATCCATTCAAGAATGAACGTTGTCAGAATATTTATAAGTTTAAAGTTCTTGAACAAGCATTATTGAACCAGAAACAGTAAACATTATTGAACAAAACAGTAAACATAATTGAACCAGAAACAGTAAACATTATTGAAACAGAGACAGTAAACATTATTGAACCGAAACAGTTAACATTATTGAACCAGAAACAGTAAGCACTATTGAACCAGAAACAGTAAACATTATTGAACCAGAAACAGTAAACATTATTGAACCAGAAACAGTAAGGATTATTGAACCAGAAACAGTAAGATTTATTGAACCAGAACAGTAAACATTATTGAACCAGAAACAGTAATCATTATTGAACCAGAAACAGAAGCATTATTGAACCATAAACAGTTATCATTATTGAACCAGAAACAGTAAGGATAATGAACCAGAAACAGTAATGATTACTGAACCAGAAACAGTTATCATTATTGAACCAGAAACAGTAAGGATTATTGAACCAGAAACAGTAAACATTATTGAACCAGAAACAGTCAGGATTATTGAACCAGAAACAGAAAATATTATTGAACCATAAGCAGTTATCCTTATTAAACCAGAAACAGAAAGGATTATTGAACCAGAAACAGAAAATATTATTGAACCAGAAACAGTAATCATTATTGAACCAGAAAAAGTAAACATTACTGAACCAGAAACAGTAAGGATTATTGAACCATAAACAGTTATCCTTATTGAACCAGAAACAGTGATGATAACTGAACCAGAAACAGTAAAGATTATTGAACCAGAAACAGTAAACATTATTGAACCAGAAACAGTAAACATTATTGAACCAAAAACAATCAGGATTATTGAACTAGAAACAGAAAATACTATTGAACCATAAACAGTTATCCTCATTGAACCAGAAACAGTGAGGATTATTGAACCAGAAACAGAAAATATTATTGAACTAGAAACAGTTAGCATTTTTGAACCAGAAACAGTAAGCATTATTGAACCAGAAACAGTCAACATTATTGAACCAGAAACAGTAAACATTATTGAACCAGAAGCTGTTAGGATTATTGAACTAGAAACAGTAAACATTATTAAACCAGAAACAGTAAACATTATTGAACCAGAAACAGTAATGATTATTTAACCAGAAACAGAAAATATTATTGAACCAGAAACAGTAAGCATTATTGAACTAGAAACAGTTAGCATTATTGAACCAGAATTAGTAAGCATTATTGAACCAGAAACAGTAAATATTATTGAATCAGGAACAGTAAGGATTATTGAACCATTGTAAAAATGTTGATTTTTCTGTTGTAAACATCATAAGGTCTTGAACTTTCACCCAATTATAACCAAACTTGTTCAGAATGTAAATGAACATGAAATCTTTGACAAGGATTGTGGGTTCAATTCTCCGCCATGGCTATGTGTGTTGTCCTTGAGCAAGACATTTTCCCACATATTTACAGTAATGGTTTGACTAAGGAAGACTTTAAGCAGAATTTAAGTTGTAATAACTTGTTTCAAAATCGCTGTAAAATAAATAAGTTTAAACTAAATCTTTGATCAGATATTTAACTGGTGAGATCAGACCTGATTGGACAGAATTAACACAGTCTTGTTTGATTCCATTCAGTCTGGACTATTCTTGGTCGTGAAGATATTTTAGGGATAGAAAGGACAGCATTATCAGTGACATAGCTGACCCAAAAATAATGTGCAAGTCCACCAGGTTCTAGCAGGGACTCGGGGCATACCCCAGCAGAAAAAAGACTTTCAAGATGCATTTCCTGCATTCTGAGGGCATTTCCAGGAGATATAATGATGCATTCACAAAAATATATGCAAGCCCGGGCGTGGTGGCTTTAAGGTAGCTACACCACTGAATATTGGGTTGCTTTTTCTTTAAAAAGAATTGGGTGATGATTTTATTCACAAACCACTTGGATACTTTTCACCAAAAAAACACAAACAATCCAAACATTAACATATCTAAGCTTTATAAGGATCAAGCTGATACTACAGTTATAAATGTCTTTAAATAATGAGCCCGCGATTACGTGTGTATTAATTGTAATACAGGGCCTATGATTGTGTTCCATGCTTTAAATGAAGAAGGTGAAACAATACAAGAAACAATAGGCCCATAATGGACCAGGGGCCCACTTCACTAATGTTCATAACTCTACCAATTTCTTAATACATTTGTATAAAATTTAAAAAATTTTAGTGTTTCACTTTGATCGTTTTACAAACGTTCACCAACCTTGTACTTGTAAATAGTATTCTTTTTAAACTTACAAAATACTGCACAAATGAAACGTTCCTAGGTGTCACAAATCAATCATACGAAAATCTTAAAACTGATGATGGTTAATAAAACAGGCCCCTGGTCCTTTATGGGCCTATTGTTTCTTGTTCTGATCTCACTTCAGTGTAATGAGAATGTCCTGAGCTTTGTGACATGCACAGGGACTTTATGGAGATTAATTATTGGTTCAAGTGAACTATTATATATAATTTCATCTAGTGAATATTGAAGTTTCAAGATGGTCACAAGTGGTTCAGCCACGAGTTTGTTTGCCATTTCATTGATTATGATTGAAAATTAACTTTTATTGTTATTTCAATGAAATTTACTATCGTTGTTTTCATTTTATCGTCGAAAATATTGAAAAGATAACTTCAGTATTTGTAATTGAAATCAAATATAATCCACTGAGGAATCTTTATAATTCATCTAAAATAAAATAAATAAAAATCTTATTTCCAAACATAGGGCTTTGTCTGAACAGATGACATTTCTTTCTCTTTTCAAATATTTTCAACAGTTCAGGTTTGATTTTCTGCCACTTAGTTGTTTTGAAGAGTATTTTTTATGCAAATTCTTTGTTTTAAAATGAAAGGTATACATTATTTTACTTGCATTATTATGCAGAGGGTGCAATTCATTCCCTTGTGGAAACAGACAATGAATAATGGTGGTTTATCCAGGATGTTTGCTTAATTATTAGTTGCTAGTTCACACGTGAGATAATGAATTAATTTATGAGGTAATAGGATTTTGGAGGCAAAATCACAAGCAAAGAGAAGATGAATGATTTTGTTCATCGTGTTTATTGAAGATTTTTCTTTCTTTCTATAAAACATTTGAACAAAAGAAGAAATCATTATTGAGCCAAATTGAAAAATAAATAGCTATGTCATTATTATTTTCATTCAAAAGTCAGGGAAGTAGATATATAAAACATAAGTCACTCATAATTTAATTGAAGAAGTTTTTATCACAGCTGAGTTTCATTCTTTTATCCAGAAATGTATGTAACTTAGCTAGAAATGGATGTAACTTAGCCAGGAATGGATGTAACTAAGTCAGAAATGGATGTGACTTAGCCAGGAATGGATGTAACTTATATACTAGTAAGAAATGGACGTAACTTAGCCTGGGGAATGGATGTAACTTAGCCAAGAATGGATGTAACTTAGCCAAGAGTGTATGTAACTTAGCCAGAAATGGATGTAGCTTAGCTGTGTAGAAGGACAGTAGTTCTACTCAGATTCATTCTGAGACCTTCCTTCACCAATAAAACTAGATACATGTATGCCATATATAACCTGAAATGAGATGAAAATGGTGTTAAACAACATTCAAAATAACATTGTACCACTGTAATTTGAGCGCACATAGACCATTGATCACAGTTTAGTTGTGACGTATTTAGGCGACAATATCGGGTACTTCTATTGAGTCTGGTGTGGTAATTCATATAGAACTACACTTCCTCGCTTGATGCTAACATTTAGAGGAGAGTTCTAGGTCTGGTAGGCCCAGTGTCTGTATAATGTGACTGGGTGGGGTATCATACCATGTGTCTGCGGCATGATATACCTATGTGACAGTGCTCGGAATACTGTCTCAAGTAGACACCATCGTGATATGACTGGAAATTGTTGAAAGTGATGCTTAACTGTGAAAGAGTAAAATAAATGGCTGATGATATGTCATGCTACTTGCTCTGTCTCTTTAAGGTCTTGATCCCCCCCCCCCCCCCCCCCAATAAAAAAAGGTACTTATAGTGTCCTGTGGATACATTAAAAACAAAGTAATTTGTTAATTAACGAAACAAGTAATTTATTAATTAATGAGTCAAGTACTTTGATAATCAAAGGTGAAGTAAATGACTGTAAAACTATTATAACTGTGAAGATTTGACAAGCTGAGTACACAGTATGATGTAACACCAGTGTGATAGAAGGTACCTTGTCATAAATTGGCAGAATTATAGTTTTATATGAAATCAGAAGCTTCAAGAATAGTGCAGTTATATAACATACATCTTGGAGAAAATATTCAAGTTTTTAGTCTGAGTGTGAGATGAGGCATTAATCATTTCAGGAAATGGTGAGCTAGAGAAGAAGTTTCCATCACACCAGCAATAATTTATAAGCAGTGAAAGCACTCTAAACACTTCCTTGCTCTATAATTCCATGTATAATGTAACTTTTAAAACTATAATGAGTAGCAGGCAACTGGAAAATGACACCTGTTTTAATGATGTAGCATAATGTAAGCCATTTTTCTGCAACATTTATCCACATTCTGGAAAGTAACTGATATATTCTGAGCGCACCAGTTTTAGCAGACCAAACACTTAACAGAACTCTGTTGAGTTTTATAACCCTAGAACCTAGAAAAAAAAAAAAATTCCCTGAGTGATGGCCGTAGATGAACATATGGGGTCATGTTACTGAGTGGTCTAATGTACCATCTCAGTATCACTTACCTCTCGCCACTAAGGTCAGAGGTTCAAATCCTGCATGGTCCGAAAACTTTATATGAGAAAGTTTGCCACTTACGTGTGGAAGGACGGTGGTTCTACTCAGTCTGAGGTCTTCCTCCACCAATAAAACTGGATACAAGTATGCCATATTAAACCTGAAATGTGTTAACTCCATTTAAAAAAAAGAGAAAAAAATGATCAACGTTCATGGCTGATCATCCCAGAGATGTCGGATATATTACCAACTGAACTAACTGGGCCCAGTAATAAAACGGAGACAAGGTATAGAGTTTTGCTCTTGTCCATCTGTTGTGGTGATGATGATGATCTTGACAATCTGAGTAAAACGTACTGAATCAGACATAGTTTATGTCTCAATAACACTTCTTTCAGTTTTCAAAACATTGCCGTCAAACAAATTACATAGCTGACCATGCTAGGTTTCAGAATGTTTGTGTGATTCTAAATTGTAGACAATATTGTCCCCTTTTCAGATTGGGTAACATTGTGCAGAATTGATACATCTAAAGGGATCATGTGACAAATATTAAGCAATAATAATTAACTACAGAGGTACAATGATATTCATTTGGCCTTTCGTTCCACCCCCCCCCCTCTTTTCCTCTTTTCTTGTCTCAGAAAGAGCTTTGACATGATTGCAAGTTTTGCTGTTAATTTATCTGAAGCAAATTCAAAAGTGGAATTAAGCTGGAGTAGATATACTCACAAAATTTAATTGCAGAATTGCATGCCCTTTTTTACTATTAAAATGTATGCAGAGATCTTTGGAAGATGTTAACCACAATTGGAAAACTGTCTTGAAGATTTGCAGTGTTTAAGCTGACGTAACCAATCAGACAGAAGTTACAGTTTTCATTTGACTTCTGGAATAGAACCTATTAAATACAATCCTTTGTACCATGGATAATGTTTACTTCTTAGAAACATAATAATAGATAACTCCGGCAGTGGGCTTTTCAATAGGTAATCAGTCGTTCTAATTAATGAGTGACAGAAAACCTTTATCATTTGTCAATAAAAATTATGATAGCCTTAATTGACAGATCAGGCATTATTAATCATTATCTATTATATATGAAAAATAGCAACATTTAAAATTCCAACAATTCTAGTTTTAACAATATCCTAAGTTTACAACATGGTTTGGATAGTATTCTCCAAACTTGGGGTGCTGTTAAATTACATCTTGATTTAGATAAAGGATGACTGCCCAATGTTCACTCATTGACTGAAGACTTGGTTACAAGACTTTGAAAAATGCAAATCTTTACATTCAAATGTTAATCAATGTCCTCAACATTTACCGTTTCATTCTCCGTATGTGGGGTGGCCCGCCAAATGAGAAAATAATGATTTAATCAATAGGAATTCACACTTCATTTAATTTTCATTTGGTGAGCTGGTTGTCTAACACTTATTTATGGCAATGCCAGCCGGTAATTGGTAGTTAGTATGAATTATAACAAAACAGCATTACTTGCACGGGTAGGCTCCATGTGTGAAGATTGGGGTGTATCTTTAATCATTGATAATTGTACAGAATTATTACAAAACGTGTACTTACGTGATTTGTAACTCATTATTGTGATTATAGAGGACATTTAATTATTAAGTTTAATTGATGATTGGTGTTTAATTGTTTTATGCTCCTTCTTGCATCTGTTGCTTGAAGGTGGGTGGGGGTCTTGTAGCAGGTTGGTTTTTATATCTGATTGTCCAAGTCACATCTGGATCTGAACAGAGGGTCAGAACCGGACCTGGTATTTCTGATATATAGCTCAATTTCCAAATTTTATAACCCTTTCTAAAATTGGTGTACCTTATGGCTAAAGTGCAGTAAAGCGACTATTATTGGCGTTTCTGAAGCAGTAAAATAATATTTGTAAAAACATTTAGATAGCTCGCATGAAGTGGGTTTATTTAGTTGTCTTGTTCAGTAGCTAGATTTACAAAGTAAAAGAAATACTATTCCATTTTTCAAGGGTGTCTATCATTTTGCATTTTATGTTCAGGGGCTTACTTGGGTTAAAATATAAAGATTTTCTCTTTATCTTTGGTTTTAAAGGCTAAAATATGGTATTTATATGTTAAATCAAAAAAAGTTTAGAATTGAGATTTGAGTTTGTTTGACAACACCTTGAATTTGTGTGAGATTTCGTGTCCAGTCTGTAACTTCGTCTTGCATAGATTAATTTTAATGATACTTGCTACAAATGATCAACATAATGAGATGATGTGTCCCGAGTAAAACCCTTACCAGTACTTCAAAGGTCACGGTCATAATTTGAGTTTGTTTGACAACACTTTGAATTTGTGTGAGATTTCGTGTCCAGCCTGTAACTTTGTCATGCATAGATGAATTTTAATGATACTTGCTACAAATGATCAACATAACATCATGACATGTCGCGTGTAAGACCCACAACCATACCTCAAAGGTCAAGGTCACAATTTCAGTTTGTTTGACAACACTTTGAGTTTGTGTGAGATTTCGTGTCCGGTCTGTAACTTTGTCATGCATAGATTGGTTTTATAAATACTTGCTACAAATAAGCAACATAACATGACAACATGTCGGGATTAAGACCCATACCTCAAAGGTCAAGGTCACACTTTGAGTTTGTTTGACAACACTTTCAGTCTGTTTGAGATTTCGTGTCTGGCCTGTAACTTTGTCATGCATAGAAGGATTTTGTTAATACTAGCTACAAATTACCAACATAACATGACAGAATCCCTCTTCAAAGGTCAAGGTCACAATTTAACTTTGGTTGATGACACTTTCAGTCTGATTGGGATTTCGTGTCTGGTCTGAAACTTTGTCACCTATGCATAAATTTCAAAAACACTTGGCTCAATTCATCAGCATGACATTACAAAGTGTCACATGTAGGACCCACATGCATATCTCAAAGGTCAAGGTCACACTTTGAGTTTGTTTGACAACACTTTCAGTCTGTGTGAGATTTCTTGTCTGATCTATAACTTTGTCATCTATGGATATATTTTAAAAACACTTGGATCTGAGTTGATAAACATGACATAATTAAGTGTCACATGTAAGACCCAGAACCTTTCCTCAAAGGTCAAGATCACCATTTCAATTTGTTTGATATTGCGTGTCTGGTCTGTGACTTTGTCTTTAACTTGTTCAATTTATCAATATGACATGACGACGTGTCATAAGTAAAACTTAGACACGGTCACACTTTGAGTATGTATGACAACACTTTGAATTTGTTTGAAATTTCAAGTCTGTCCTTTAATTTTATCATACATGGATGGATTTCAAAAACACTTGGCTCAATTTATCAAATGATCAAACAATTGACCTGTCACTTACATTTAAGGATTTTAAAATACATGTAGCTTGACACAAGTGATAAGCATGTTATGATTATTTTCACCTGCATTTAACTGTTGAAATACCCAGACCATTAAATCAGATGTCAAGGTCAAGGTTACACAAAGGTCAAGGTCATGCTTTAATGTAAAAAAACATGAAATTGCATGTCTAGTCTGAAACATTAGTCCATTACTCTTGATATTCATTGATACATCTCTACCTATTATATTCATATATTGTTATTTTTTTCACAGACCATTTTGGGGGCATGTGACACTTAACAGTGACATTTCTTGTTTTTCTATTATCTTTGTCATTATTGAAAGAAGAATTTAAAAAAAATAACTAATCAATGTTTGTATTCTCTATTGAGTGTTGGATGTCCAATATTAATTTGATAACAAAATGTCTATATTTCAGAGCAATGAAGTGACTCATTTTGGATGGAGTTGGGAAGCCTAAAGAGATGTTTGTTGAATATGGAAGAAATGTGTATTACCATTTCACTTGTCACAGACCGACATGTGCAGGTTAGGAAGTGTATGAGTGAGGAGCACTCAGAGATTGTCCATTGGTTTGATGTTTGGCACGTTGCCAAAGGTACAGAAAATTTAATTTGAGGACTCGAGCATACACATGATAACTTTCGAACTTAATCAATGGTGATAAAAGAATGACGGAGACTTGGCTGGGCTGGGATTCAAACTCACGACTCCTTGATTAATAGTCTGATGCACTACAAGCCGAGATAACAGGGCCCTGTTAATAAACTTTTATATCAAAACACATGCAAGGCAAGAGAATATTGTGAGTATCAATTTAGATCATTACTTCATTTAAAGTTTGACAATAGTTGACTGAATAGAGTGTAGGCCACTCTCATTAGATAATGAGAATTTGATCCCAGTTTCACCTGGACTCTCAAAATTACCAACTCATACCAGATCTAACCTTGAAGCCTACTCGAGAGTGGTTCATATAACTCTGAGCTTACTTTGCAGTTGAGTTAAAATAGATTAATTTAAACTTATTCATTCAACATTACTTGTGTAACAAGTTATTACAACTTACAGGCCTCAAATAAGATTTTTGCATATATGACAGACACATAAAAATTTGGTTGATATGCATCAAAGTTGTTTCACGTGTATCAATTTAAGCAATGAGTTTTACACTTATATCAAGATTTCCAAAGATTGATTGATTTATTGAATATTAAGTATCATATTGATGCCATCAAGGGCTACAAGATGATCAGTTTACCTAACCACTGTTTCTTGGGATCATGGAAGGCTATACAGTAATCAAGCATACCATACCTCCACAAGTAACTGATAACATTCCCAATTGTCTGTCTTCCATCTGTCTGTTAAACCTTTCAGTAGGACTTAATATGTCATGGTAAATTGTCAGTTGTCTGTCTGTGAACCTTTTTCTTGTAGATGCGATGGCACCTTCATTTTTCATTGAATCTTAACCAAACTTGCACAGCAGTTATTTAAGCACAATATCTCGGACAAGTTCTTGAACTTATAAGCACATTTTAAGCAAAGTTTTAAGAATCATTTTCTCTGAAAGTTCAAGGCCTGGACCTGAGATATTTTACATGTAGCATCTGTTGCCAGTGGAGTGTTCAGGTCCTGTTGGGCCTTGTGGAATATGTTTTTTTCAGTGCATTTGGAGCGTTTTATGTTCAATAAAACACATTTCGATGTAATTAATACAGTAAATTTGTCACTACCAAGGCTTAGTACTGTATCAAATATTAAAGTGACACGCCAGAATTTTGATGAAACTTCACTTAATTCTATTTCTGTAAGTTATATGTCTACATGATACATGTGAAATAAGAATTGATAAAAACAGTAGTTTTGTTTCTATTTTGGAAAGGGGTCTAACTTTGTAAAGTGCGTAAAAGTATTTTATTTCACATATTTCTCATCACATACTCGTATGATGACTTAAACTTTATTTCTATCAGTCTCAGATGGATAATGATTTTAAAAAGTAATCATTTCAAAACTAGTGTGACTTTGCTATTTGTAAAAAGAATATAAAATGTCATTGCTTTGTTCAAGCCATACGAAGAACTACGACAAATAGTAAAAAACAAGGTACTTCTGAAAGATGTAGGGAAGCTTTTGCCAACCCAGCAGACCTCTTCCCTGGAGCTGTACCACAAAGTAGTTTGACAATTTGCTTCAAAATTTCTCCTTTACAATCATCCACAGATGCAAGCAAGGTAAACAAGACATTCATACCTTTTTACCAAATGTGTGCATCCATCAAACACATTAAAAACTATTGGACAATTATTAATTTCAGGATGATGGGGGTGGCATGGGCAGCATATACTTTGTCCCCCACCCCTTGTTTAGACTCCACACTGCCACCAGCCCCCTTCACATTTTGGCCTGTCATGCATTTGGTTTGAAACCCATTTTTAGCTCTACTGGCCAAAGGCCAGAAGTGCTTATGTGATGGCGTGTTGTCTGTCGTCCGTCGTCTGTCGTCTATTAGCAGCACTTTCTCTGAAACCACTAGGCCAATTAAACTGAAACTTTACATGGGTGTTTCTATTGCATAGACGACTATACAGAAGATTGTTTTTTTTATCTGAAATTCAAGATGGCCGACGTTACTAAAAATAGTCCAAAACTTAAAAATTCTTCTCATGAACAGCCCAACAGCCCAATCTGAGAAGTCATACACTAACTATTGTAAATATTGATGTAATGCAGCCTTTGAATTTTTGCTGTTGTATGGAAATATTAGGACAGTTTCAGACTACATCGAAATATGAACAAATAAAAAGAGGGGGTGTTCACGCTAGTTTTTTTTCATAAGTTCGAATTCAAATTAAAACTTAAGTCCTTAAAACACACGATGTTTGTATTTCGGACAAATCACAAGCAAACGTCATGTTTCTTAAGTGTTTGATTTTGATTTAAATTCAAATTCATGAGAAAACTAGCGTGAACACCCCCTCTTTTTATTTGTTCATATTTTAGTGATGTTAATAATTTTAACATATGTGAAATTCATGATCTTGTACCTGGGAGCTTTTATGCGCATTCAGACGTGAATGTTCTAATTTTTTGTTTTTAAACCCATGTTTATATTAACCCCAGTGAAATTATTAGACTTAAAGCAACACATCCATGTTTGAACTTTTAAAAAAAAAATTTAATTGAGTTATGAGCACATTTCTCATACAAACATATGATCAATTAGCTGTATATGAGCATATAAACACAATCCCGAACAAAGTGACACCCAAATTATAATGCGTGGCTAACACTTTATAAAACAAGCGTGTAACTCACCCGAGTAAAAAAAAATGTCAAAATGACTTTCAAGGCAGGTAAAGTACACTACCCACAAAAACGTGAAGTTTTTTAATACGACTCGCATAATTCAATTTGAAGCCAAGTTGGAATCCTAGGCAATTTAAAAATAATTTATAAAGCGTTTGTCACGCTTTTGTGCAGTTTTTGGAACACCAGGTCCCATGATACTTGAATATATTATGGATGTATTACTGTAATAGAACCTAATTTTCTAATGCATACAATTATATTTTCATATATTTATAGTTATTTTCTAAATGTGAATGGCAGTGTAATAGTTGAGTTGATGTTAGAAGAAAACTGTTGCCAACCTATGACAGCCCATGTAGTTCCCTGAGACCCCAACAGTGTGTATTCATGTACATATCAATTGTAAGTGTTTCATCAGTTTTCTTCACGTCATTTCTTAAACTGTGTCGCGTAATTTTCAATTCATGAGAATGCTTGTAACTTGTATACTGCATAACATCTTTTTGATGCAGTTACTGTTACAGTAGTATTAATATATACAAACCTGTCTTAAGCAGCCAGTCAAGGGATGGAGCACAAGTGGCCTTTTAAGAAAGGTTGCTGCTTAACACAGATTGCTTTGCTATGAAATCATATACATGGCAATAATAAGTGGCTGCTTAAGACAAGTGGCGTATTTTCGTTCTACTACCAAACTAATAGAAGATTCTCAAGTATGAAATGCCTTGTTTTTCATCATTCTAATATCATGTAAAAAAATATTATAATCATAAAAAGTTTCTGTATCTCCTCTGTAACATTTCAAGAACTAAAATCTGAACTTTTGAATGCATCTCTATTACCATTTTTAAGATTATATTCGTTGTTGAAATAAATCGAGCAAGTGTGAATGATTGACCATATTTAAAACCTTCCTTGTTTTGGAAGTATTTTCAATACCTGCCAATGCTTTTTAGCTTAAAGGTACGTTTAATGTACCGAAAATGCTTAAGGTCTGACTGAAG
>CM055902.1:73267059-73298685 GCA_029582155.1 Panopea generosa | reverse complement strand
GCGTTCATTATGTTTAACCCTTTACTTCATATATACGCCTTTGGACACCTCTGTTACTGAAAGCATTAATTCACCTCATATCAGTCATGGGTGAATTATGTTTATATCAACTGACAGAGTGGAAAAACAGTGCAGGAAGTGTTCAGATTGCTCGTTACGAGCAATCTGAACTCTTCCTGCACTGTTTTCAAAGGCCTTCTGTGATTGGGGCAGGAAAACGTGTTTCTATGGAGTAAAGGTTTAAGACCCAATCCCCACAAAAATGTTGATAAATCCTACGATTTTGTCACCTGCTATACTGTACACTTAAACAGGTCACTGTCTTATTATACATTACTACAATTACTTTTACTGACAAAAAACATGAAATTAACCCAAAAACCTAAACATTTGACACATCAGTACAAAAAATATATTATGTTTTGGAGAGACAAAAAAAAAGTTAAGGGCTACAGCTGTACAAATTTCACACAATAGAATATTTTTATGACAAGTAACATTAATTACATGCAATTTACTATTTATGAACTCTACCATCACCTCCCTCTAGCGATATGGTATCCCGAGGCACATGACCTTAAATGACGCCAAAAAGTTAATTTTCATTAGACTGTGGATGTGCACACTATATAATTATTATCATCTCCCACCAGTCTATAATCAATGCAGCCAGCTGGGTAATTTACCTTAAACCAGTCTATTCAACAAAATATCAGAAAAATGTTATCTTTCGTTGACGAAATTTTTTAAAATCCTTATAGTTTTTCAATATATGACTTTAATTAAAATGACCTTGTTGGTAATTGACTAGTTTCAAGTGTGCGCCATCGCCAAAAGCCTGTAAGTTCACCTTAATAATAGTGGTTCAACCCAAGTCTTCGCGGAAAGTGTAGATACTATCAAATCGTCATTCATGTTAACAATAAAATGTTTTGAAAATATTATGATTGAGGTTTTAGTAGCAGCAATATGTGAGGTTATACAAGGACATTTTACCAATCTGACAAAGTAAAACTTTTGCCGGTAAAAATCTTAAATGTACCAGCCTTACAAACAAGAAAATGTGTTTGTCAACAAGAAATGTCTTCGCTACTGAACTGGCCGGAAAGCAATTTTTTTCTAAAATAAGTTTAAATGGGGGCTTTAATTTCTGTAAAATTTGACCAATATTGACAAATATCTAACTAATGCCTGTATTCAATAATTATACACGAAATATCTATATCAATATAGTTATTGATAGGGACACTAATTTTTACCTCTGATACACGAAAAAACATACGAACAGACAGACACGGGTAAAACTTAATGCCCCATCAAGCATTCTATGAATGGGTGGGGGAATAATAGAAGATATGGCAACCCCCTAAATTAAATAGCAGATTGTATTTGTATAGTATTTATCATTGCTTTTATAATTTTCCAACCACATCGTGGCAGTGTCTTTATATAAAAATTATTGTGCTTCATAACCATTGCAAAGATACCCCACACTATCAAATAAATGCTAACACCAATCGGATGAGTCCAAAACTAGTAATAAACCTCAACCCCTTTTTTTTAAAAAAACAACTTACAAACATTCTCATGCAACACAGTCGAACCAGAACTTGTACTCATAACCTCAGCATTCTTGAGACAGCAACATAGCTCACTACACCACAGAGGTGGCCAGGCTGTCGTCAAAACAGCATATTTGTAATGGAACGGTACCCAAGTTGTCTAAATCAACCCACAATTTCAAAAGATTGGTATAATCTATCTTCTCAATACCAGACTAGAGTACAATTATTATCTTTAATTCAAACAAGCAGAAGAAAAGTTTTCTTTTAGGTATAAATCTATAATCACCGTAACCAAAATTATGAAATGATTTTTTTAAAAGATTGAAAAACCTCTAACCTTGATACATTAATATTACAGTAAAGCTGGAAACCGATATTCCCTCGTAAACTTTTTCAAAATGACACAATCACAATTATCTGACTTCATACAGTCAGTTAAACCTCTTACAAAGGCTGTGTATTGAAGATTGATTAAAAAATATATTTTCAAGAATACATTCACATAATTAGGTTTAAGTTAACAAGATGTTTTTTCTGTAATACAATAAAAGTGGGGTTGTAACATCTCACATACACAGAGAGGTTGCCCATGGGTTCAAAACATCCACAAGGGGCCAAGTACAATCCCAACACATATAGATATATAAAAATAGCTTCACAAACTCAGCAAAGACATTAATATCATAGAATAAAAAAATCACCGAAAGTTAATAATCAGTCTTACCAAGCATATGCATGTATTTAGAAAGCTAAATTCTTAAAAGAGATAATTATATTTCTAATGATAATAATAAAGGTAAAAGCTAGGACTTGTATAGAAGGATAGGAAACTTGTATCTCCTGACTAATTGTCCGTCTGTTACATTAAATGTTTTGAAATATACATGCTGCAGTATACAAATTTTGTAATCACAAGTACTTCAACAATTTTAAACACACATTTCTGAGAATTGAATTGTTTTGATGACAATTTCATTCAGCAGTGTAAGAATTTTGATTTGTGTTCCTGAGATGAATGGAAGTTAAGATAATTAAAAACAAGATATTGTGAGATTTTGCGCGAATATGCAAGCGTTCACACAATCTCAATCAGTTCCCTTTCCTTTTCTATATAATTCCCTGGTAAAAGTTAGGACTCTACAACACATTTATATTATATTTAATTTAGTTAAGTATTCTCTTTATTAACAAATTATTCTAGCAAAAATTATTACTCCATTAACAATTATAAGAATTATAGATCTAAATTTTATGTATACATTATGCAAGTTAATCCAAGTATAAAACATATAATACTTGTATTTTAAGTATCTCCCAAGATATTCATCATTAATTACATCAGCTTACATTTTTCTGGTGTCATCTTTTTATCATTTAAGTATATGACACCTACCATGAAGATTTAACTGTCAATAAAAGTCACACTATCTTTTTAATTAGATTAACTGTAGATAAACCTTGCCACTACAAGCTCAATACTCTAATTAATTACTTTATCATCACTCACTACCCTTAATTCATTCTATATCAATATTGAGTAATAATTAATGACCCCTATTGTTCACACCTGATTTTCCTTTATTAACCCTGCAGCCCTTGACACTTCCCTTCTACCCCCATATGGCAGTTTGGGTGATTAAACAATAAAACTAAATGAGGCACACTTCTGCCAATTATATATTATACTGTTTGCTGCCCAGTAATAACTCAATTATCTCACTGTAAACTATCAGGCAATTAAATATCATTTTCAATATCACTAATTGATAATTACCAAAAGCATTATGGGATACAATTATGTTGCAGATAACTCAATAGTCTCAATTCTGATTGGACACTAAATGAAAAGAGAGCATCACTTTGAGTGGACAGTTCTGCAAGGTCTCATTCTCTGTCAGACCTCTTGACCGAGGTTGTATCATTTACAGACAAAATTCAATAATACTTTGGAAGTGTCAGTTTGTTATCCTCTCTCCGCCAACTGGATTATATAATTTCAAGAAGGCTACAAATGGTTACATCCGCTGGATTCTTTTGAACACTGTTCTAAATTGGTGAATAATTGGGAAAATTCCATCATATTAATTATTTGGTAAGAACTGTTAGATTTACATCCAGTTAAAACACACTTAATAAGTGATAAAGAACTCAAGGTTGTTGCCACGGGAACAGGATTATGAAAATCATAAAGTGAATACTAAAACAAGACGGACAAATGGTAGGTGTAGTTTAAGTAGATAATGATTCTGTCATAATAAACATTATTATACACTGAGCATGTAATGTCTGCCTAAATGTGTTTATTCTTTTTATTTAAAAGAAGTTACACATTATAATAATGTCTAAAATTAAATAATTAACTGCTATTTTGCTAACAAATAAAAAACTTTAAAAAACAACTTTTATTAATGCAAGTAAATTCATACTTCAATGTCATTCAGTCAAAATCATGACAGTTGATCCAATGTTATAATTCACAAGTAAAATTACAACTCCCTAAGTGCTGTGTCTAAATCAACTTGTTTTAAATATTTTAAAAGATAAACCTTAAATTTGTATATCTAGCCTATATCTAAAGCTATTTTTGGGAATGGCGTATAAAAATACAGTTCATAAGTGTCTAGCCATCCATCTCTCCACCATAATATGATCGCTTTAGTTTGATCCTGCGGCTCTTAAACAAATATGTTTTGCAAAACACAGTGTTCACCGTCAAAGTTTGCGGCAAGGATAGCTGAAAATTTTGTTCATATGTAAACATAGGGTATTGTCCCCGATCATTGTGTGTTTACGCAGTCCTACATAACACAAGCAGACAATACAATAAAAACGAAAGTTTTGAATCCGAGAGCGATTTGAACCACACGCTGGGACCTTTTCACCCTGATATTTTGTTAGTTTTGTCACAATTGTTCAAGATTACGTTTCCGCTCTCTGCTGCGTTGTAACAATTGTATGTTGACCATGCCGTATTAGTGACAAGCAAGCGTTAATACTGTCATTGGAGACATTATTAAGTGACATTTTAATGGAAATTACAGTTATCTAAATAAACCTAGATGATTTTAACAGTAATGTAACAATAAAGCAATTATCATCAAGGCTTCGTTTTCATAAGCTTTATTTTCAAATGGTAGAACTAACAGCTGGATTTTTAAATACAGGTAAATATCATAAATTTTATATAGAACATTGACAGAATATACCGTTATTTGTCAAGGAACTATAATAACTATTATGTAGATAGCGCCATGTTCCATTTTTGATAAACATGTATAACACAATATAAGGTATTTAGATCTTTGTGTAATGGTGGAAGTTTCATTAAGTGCAAAAGGAGAAATGATATTTTTGACTTTGAAATTTACATTTTTTATGTCATTTTGGAGAAGTCTTATATATATTATCAATTTTCAAATGTGTGCGAAAAAAAAAAGATTATCCATTAATAATCACATTTTCTACATTTGAGTTACAGAGTACAATTATTCTGTTCAATGTTTCAGATGTCTGTGACTTTGCCTAGAAAATAACAGTTTCAGTTTGTCAGTAATCTGTTTTTCCAGTTCATAAACATTATAATTACAACTTTTATTTATCAAAAGTTTTCGTATTTTCATGCACCATTTTTTTTAAAGAGTAGATCCGCCATTGGTATGTTTGTTGAACACTCTTCAGTGTTCTCCTAAGGCTAGAAATCAAGAGCTTGGGCAAGACTCTGCATCCAGTATTTTCAAGTGCTGGTGCAGAGCAGTTGTTGAAACAGAACTACATTCATTACATTTAAAAAAACTTAATATATCATATTTAATGTTTCATTTCATGCATCAAAATTAGGAAAGATAACAAATTGAATGATGAAAATAGGAACTCTGCAAGATATTGTTTCAGAATTAGATCAATGCATTTGGCCACAACTTATTTCTGATGTTCTGGCACTCAGGGGTGCCCCTGTATGTAAATGTCCTGACGAGAAGTCTTCATGGCCAACCATTTGTTACATGTTATATAAACACTGAGAACCACATTGTGCTCACAGGACATGCTAACTTTATCTGCCATCCCCCAATGACACCCTTGCAACAACTGGCTCGTCAAACTAGCAAGATTGTGCTGTCAGAGGAACTATAATCTCCGGGGTACACATCCATTGCACTACTTGATGTATGAGTCAGGTGTTTTTTTACATCTATCAAAAATAAAGTTGCAGTAAAAATGGGGGAAGTACACATTTGTTTTATAAATGTATTCTGCTAAAATGCTCTTTATCTCAAGTGACATTCTATACAGTTAATGTACCTTCTGTTTTCAAACCACCTCCAGGACATCATGATATTGTGGACTAACTGCTCACTGGGCATAAAAAATTATCATATACCTTCACTTTCATCTCATGTACGATAATTTACCAAATGTAACACTTTATAAATGTGAAAATGTAACAACCCAGGGGCTATATCATAGTGACTGTAATTAACCAGCAGAGTATCCTACCTTATACATGGTTATCAATGAACCAATCATAATCCCTGAAACAAAAATTGAAGACCCTCTGGCAACCTATCACCTGTACAGAAGGAAACACCTACTTAATATTTTATCACAATATTGTCAACTAATCTAATTCTCTCTTTGCATGCAAACAGAAGAAAATGTTTGCACTGTTCAGATGGCAGACAGTGACTCTGGACTAATGGCTAAAACTACAGTGGTATTTATCAAATTACTAAATAACAAAAAAATCACTTAAATGACCTAAAATGGTGTCTTATAAAGCCCAGAGGCAGCCATAGAGTTAACAAAGCGTAGTAAAGTTAGCAAACTGAAGCAAATGATACCTTATCCAACGGAAAGGTGAAAATGTTTACATCAAAGGAGTAGAGAGTATTCAAGTAGCAGACGACAATTCAACAGTTTGTACGGTGATAACCACACTGTGGATAAAAACCTCAGTCACAATATGGAGAGTGCTGTGATATAGAGGTGTACGTTGTTTCTTCGGAAGATTAATGTGAATGTATGTATGCTCGAAGCAAATGTTTCCGAATAAGTTCTTTATTTGTTGTGGCAATCATTCAAAAAGGAGTTTTTCATTTCAAGCTCTTATGTGATAAAGAGTTGGAATAAGGAGGGGTTATAAAACATGGGGTGACCATTGACATACATGGGTTTTAACCGTAAAACTGACTGAACTCACGTTAAGAAAGTGACACTGAAAAGTTTCATCATGACTATATTGGTGGGGTTGATGAATTACTTTTGTGCGGATCTACTGTTGTTTTTCGTTATCAAAATGGTGACATTGTAAGGATTTTTATTTCATAATAATTTAAACAGAAGGTTAATAATTTTGAACATTTTAATGACAATTTTGTAGAATTAACGAGCATTTAATTTATTAGAATAACAACAAATAATGAAATCTCTTCTGTATCATCAATGAATACTTTACAACACAACATATTACAGTTGAACACTTCAAATACATAGTAGGTTTTAAAACAGTTTCTAACCAATGAGTAATAGCTGCATTGTGACTGGTCCAATTATTGAATATTAATCAAAATACCAGTCTATTCAAACATGAAACAATCTTTAGTCTTCAATACAGCTAAATTGGTTTTTCAAATTCTCAAATGCCTTGCCTGTTGAGAGGCAAAATTGTTCAACATTTTCTATAAATAGGAGATTACAGCATATCAAAATATCGTTTCACGATTTAATCTATACTAATACCTGCAAAGCATACAGTCTACACTGATTTGTGAAGGCACAAAGGATATGCCGCATTTGTGGATTAAGGAAATATTTCGGATAAAAATCATATAGTAACTTCAAGGAATACATACCTGTGTTATAAATTCTCAAACTTTCACAGTTTGAATTTCTTGTATTCTACGCATTTTTTTCAAGTAAGTTTCAATTTCATTAAGTTTGACACAGTCATATTTATGCCGTAAATTAAGATACAGTTTAAAAACATTATACAGGGAAAGTCACATTTTATAAGCTAGTTTAAAATATTGTAAAAATGGAAGGTTACGTCAGTGAACATGTTAGCCGAATACTTTTTACACACATTGTCTTCATATAAATTTAAGCTTATATCTGACAATACGCAGTTGTTGATATTTACTTCATATAGATGCCTTTGAATACCTAATACAGACACCTCTAATATAGAATGCTTTTGAATTATTGGGTGAATTATGTTTATATAAACTGACAGAGTGGAAAACAGTGCAGAAAGTGTTCAGATTGCTCATTACGAGCAATCTGAACTCTTCCTACACTGTTTTCAATGGCCTTCTGTGATTGTTGCGGGAAAACGCGTATCTATGGAATAAAGGCTCAACAAATAAAAAACAACACTTTATAGATCTATTATTTCTTTTATTGGATACCTATGTATTCAATTTCCTAATATATAAATTGTTATTACAGTTAATGATCTATTGATCCCATTTAATGGAATGTCAGTGTCTTGATGACTGCGAGTGCTCAGGCAGCATAATGCTGATTGATACAGAGACACTGTACCAAACCTGAATTTTAATTCATCAGATAATTATAAAACATAGCTTGTAACAACACCAAATGCTTCACTAATTTTTTAAGATCAGATTTTTTTTGGCCAATAAATCTGAATCATTTTAAATTTTAATTTAATTATTTCTTCATATTTTACAATACAGATGCGTTTTTCTTTAAATGTAATTAACATTTAAATTTATAAATGGGCTAATTATTCTTTAATTTTTTTATTTACAATAAATTTCTGTTCTTTTAAATTTCAATAAATGCAAAAAAAATTAAATAAAAACAGTCACTGAACATTTTTGATGGAGGAAGTTCTGCTTAAAAATATATTTCATGACGCTTATAACCAAGCCAGACATAGTTGCCAACCATAAATTGACAATAAATTAAATTGTAAGCAATTTTGTGATGTAATAAAGAAAGCTTCTACCATCCAAAGATCATAGCAAACATTTGACAACAATAAAATATACAGTTATAAATTGCTGTATGAATTTATAACATTAAACAGATTTCTCCTCCAGGCGATGTCGTTGTTCATTTCATCTTTAGATCGCGACAATACTGCTCTGAATAAGAAAAACATTATTCAAAAGAGATTTAGTTGGTAAATTTGAACGAAACCTCGTGCAATTATGTTCTATCGGATTTACGATTTGTGGTAAACTTGAATCATGGATATTTTCTGAGTTAATTGGTCATGTCAAATTGGGAGATTTTTATCGCACAGTAGTCGTTGCTCGACTAAACTTCTCCTTACCCATAATGCATTTCATGTCCTGAGCAGCAGACATCTCTGCCTTTTCGATTTTTTTTAATTCAATCGGAAATATTTCTGTCATTCATTGGACGTAACTTCTAAACCGTGTGGATATTTATTATTTATAATTTCTATACCTGCATATCAAACCTAAGGTAACGCAAATATTTCAGTTATTTCTATTTTATCTTTGAAAAGAATAAATAGATCAATTTTTCTCATTCTAAATTCTTCTCGTCTCTGTTGATGAGTTTTGTTTATAGACAACCAAACACGCTGATGATGATTTTATAATTTTTCTTGCCGTCTGACAAGATTAAAAGGAACACAGCATACTTGACTCACCTCACATAAACCGATGTGACATTCCTTTCAATTTGTATGTTATGGCGTTAAAAGTAATTTAACCGTCAACATTCCTTCAATATAGGATGTTGTATATACAAAACAGATGATAGTGAAACTATATTGTTCGTGAAAATTTGCTACAACGTATGCGTTGTATCCAGGCTGTATCCAAGTAACATAGTTCACTAATTTGCTAAACATTTGTTTGTATTTTAACGGTTAGGGTTAATATCTTTGTCTATATTCACCTATGTTTCCTGCCCTAGGCGTTAATAATAAAATCAACTCTTCGCTACAAATACATACATACTTTTTTCTTTTAAATTTTTTATTTGATCTTTTAAAGTGGATGCTACAATATTTCAAATCAAATTAGATTAAAAATACCAAATAATTTGAAAAGTTTTAAATTAACTCAGATACAGTCATTTACTCTGATTTTTTATTTTTACAAATACAAATGTAAAAAAAAAAAACATTCCATTTTGAAAAGTGTTCATTACTTGATCAGATTGTATCCATGAACAAAGGTGGAAACAGTCAAGTCAATTACACTTTTTCTCCTTCAAGGTCCCCTCCAAAATACAACAATTATCTTTACTTCTCCGATAGTCTCCATTCATAACTAACCTTATAAATGGGGATGACTAACCCGCGACTCATTTATTATGAAAATTGTCGACAGTAAATATATCCAATTAGTTTCTTCATTAATATTTGACAACAAAGAGATCGCCTGGCAAAGGTGAAATACAGCTGAATATTGCCTATTTATTATATAAACAATTGCTCCACACATAACTAATCGGTATTGTTATCTTTTACCTTGTGACATACATATATATTTATATATATATACTACAAACTATGCCAAATATGGCAAAAGTGCTTTTTTACAATTATTTTTGTCATTATAATTACAATCATGATTTTAAAGAAATGAAGTAAACCCAAAGAGTTATTATAATGACTAGCAATAATTGACTCACACTATCTCTCAATTGTGTTGATACACAAATGTTATTTATATAGCTTTTACAAAATCTAAGTAATGATCAATGTTTCAAATGCTCATTAACAATGAATACCATCCTCCGCTGAAAATACTTGTCCATAAATAGAAGATAAAAGCTTGTTAATTTTCTGACATTTGTAACAGTATGACTCTATTTTGGTATCAATTTTCTGACTTGGGAGATATTAAACAACCATGTTCATCTATTCAGATCTCTTCTTGCACTCTGGATATCCGAGAGAGGATATTTATTCAAGTACATATATCAAATTGGCCTTTAAGCCAATCTAATTTGTTGTCATGGCAACTGATTTAAATTTATACTTTTTTCTTCATTGATTAGGCTATCTGAATCAATCATCTGTCAATCACTGGTCTGTGACATCATTCAATCCCACAAGCTAACATATATATGTATGTATATGTGTATACCTTTATAATTATGTGATAGTGAATCTTTTACCAGATAAATGAGGACTAAGTTTTTTTCTTTGATACATAATCGTGAATAAGCAGACTTGATTTGACAACATTAATATATAACAGAAGCTAATAACTTTCTTGTTTTCTTTTTGTCAGGAGTCTATAAAACACTACACAATTTCGTTAAATATTTATATTTCAAATTCTACTTTAGTTGTCCTAATACCTGTTTCCTACTATCACTGGCAGTTCATAACAGTAAAGTTTATGAAATATGATAAAAAACACAGGAAAAACTAAAAAAAACTTTAATAAATGCTAGTCATGTACAATGTCACATACATGTATTGAAACTTTAGTTCCAAGACAATACACTGTTAAGAAACAAAATATTGTCTTAATAAATGAACACCATAAAGATCTTTAAATACAGGTGGTCTTTTCAGGATATTATTATTACGTCTATACTCGATACTTCCAAATAAATCTTTTTTTTCAATACACGTTGCAACAGTTTATATGGTCTTGTCCTCAGCTTAAATTTCCATCAATTCATAGCATGTAAAAAACATATTAAGTGTTCGTAAAGCAGAGACATTAAATACTTTTCGCTTAAATCCTTGGATTAATGGGATGTGCTCATGGTCGGCTGGGTAGGTTTAGGAGCATTTCAGGCATATTATAACTGCCTTTATCCTCAACTCCATGCGCCAGATCTGGGGACCTTGCGTACAGAGTTTAACCCTGTTGCCACACAAAGCATTTTAATGTAAACTTATCCGCAATAATTTTCCCACTGGGTTTTGCTATAAAGACGTGGATTTCAAGTCATCTGTAAGTTTATTCATATTTGCGACAATTTTTCACATCCTGGCTTGTTGAAAAAAATCAATCTCAAGATCATTGCGTATTGTGCTATTTCAATTTTTTTCTTCAGAGAGAGCGAGGGCCATTGTTGTTGAAAATGTT
Source organism: Panopea generosa (assembly GCA_029582155.1). Classification (NCBI taxonomy): domain Eukaryota; kingdom Metazoa; phylum Mollusca; class Bivalvia; order Adapedonta; family Hiatellidae; genus Panopea; species Panopea generosa. Next base: position 73,287,065 of record CM055902.1, on the reverse strand, counting down.
TAAATGTTTACACAGGGCCGGGGAGATCAGTAAATAACACAGGGAAATAAATAGGGACCCATTAAATAATTATTACATTATTTCTGCCAGTGGTGATCAATATGAACACCCCGCTTTATTGTGTTAAACTTTATAATGGACCTTGTATGAGTTGTTAACTTCCACAGTTTGTCCGTCCATAAACGGTTCATAAGCAAGGTCGAGTACTGGCCGTGTTTGTAGTCTATTGAACGACTTGGCCAGTCAAATATTGATACTATGCAAGATCAACTCAGCATTTGTTTGATCTGTTACAACCCACATTTCCACGCCAAATACCAGATACTGTACGCAACAAAGACAACAACTGTTGCAAAGTAGTTTTTCAGTATATTTCACGCTAATAACTCTGCCACTGTCAATAACTATGGATATACCTGTGCCGGCAACCCATTAATCATACATATATGCAATCTGGATACTGTGCCATCGTGAATACTGCATAGTAGGTCAAACCTGCACTGTGTCACCCTTATAGATGTAGTGACTGACACTTTTGCAATATGAAGTGCATGGAAACATGATATTTAAAAGGGGTCAGGGACCAAACAACAGGGAATAAAACTACTGGTACACTGAACCAGCGGCAAACAGATGTTCTTAAAAATAGGCAGTGAAAAATGACACATGATTAGAGTTAGTTATAGGATGAGTGTTTTACAATTAATGAGTATGAAATGTGGAAAAAGTGTAATCACTTAGCAATTATTTAGTACATTTTTTTAAAAACAGCAATTTTTATAATTTCAATATTCTTATATATATTAAATATTAAATGAGAAGGCACTTGAAAATGAAAACATAGATGTAAAGAAATATAAGAAAAAAAAAATGAATAAATATTATTTAATTTAAAGTGTTATAAAATCATATCATTAGGTATAAAACAAAGAATCTGGCTCTAAAATTAATATATTTATTGTACATGTATATATCCTATAAAACAAACCACTTTTCAATGTTTATATTATTTTTTTTCTTTATATAAAATTCTTCTGAATCTGACGACCGACATATATATTAACTAAAGTAAAACACGCTGAAATATCACATAACAGCATGTGTCACAACATTGTAAAGTTTCTGACAAAAGGCCATGTTTTAATAGACATGACCTGGGACAAATAGGAAACAAATGAAAGGAAATATGTTATGATGCGTTCAAAGACAGATACTAAATCTCGTAAAAGAAAAAGGAAAAATAACAGAAGCTTATCCGTAATCTGTAAAAACACTAACACAAAAAGTATAATTAAAGTAAAAGTATCTCATCTAAAGAGTAAGTTACAAAAGGTTTCATCGCGATATTATCAAAGTCGCGAGCAGCGGACCATGGGAAATAAACGGAACATAATTTAGAAATCCTTTTGTGCAGTGTTCATGACAACAATTTAAATAAAAAATAGTTTTGACATTGGAGGCTATAAAACCACACTGAATGAAGAGCTTGCTGCGGAGATGTTTTTATTGATGGATTCAAGTCTCAATTAGCAGACTGTCACCAAAACTGAATGATGTGCTACTTTTATACTTCTATAATGATTTTATATGAAAATTTGTGTGAAAGTTAGTTGCTATGATTGTCTATTCTTTTTTTTTTCAATCTTTGATTTATAATCCATATGGTGTTTAATTGTTTATATTGTGTTTACAGCTTGTTTACACACTGACTTGAGAATTTTAAATTAACATAAATTTGCATAAACACATATTAATACATGTAAACCACTTTACTTGAATAATATTTATTTAACATTTCTCTCATTTCAGCTTCACACGCCGACATGGAATAGCGATCGTAACACATAATCATCATGGCAACCCGACGTTATGCTAGGCAGACAACATTTTCCATTGATTCAGAATGGTAAACCAGTCCGCGATGAATCTTTTGTTCTTCCTGGGAGTGTTGATACCGGCCCTGATTACTGTGGCCCTTTTCGTTGTGTTCTGCTTCTGCTGGTACAAGATGAGAATCCGGAACCAGATCTTGTACAAGAAATATGATCCTCACAAGATAGAGAAACTGAAGGACGGGGAGATCTATGAAGCGCCTCCCCCACCTCCACCTCCCTTCAAGTCGGACTCTCAGTTCTTCTCGGAGACAATGAGCCATAATAATAACAATGTGAATAAAAACAAACCTACGGATAATTATGAGGAAAGTCCAGAACCTACGGAAGGAATCGATAATCCTTCTTTGTACAGAGCAGAACCAAGTAATGGTGGATTTTCCGATTTAAATAAAATTCAATGTAATATAGACAATCCTACAGTGCAGAGGAATGATTTGGATGCATGTCGTCCAAATTCTCAAGCTTCTGATGACTCAGATGACTCTGGATTTCGTAGTTCTCGTTCCGGACAATATATACATAGTGCCAGCAGCAGCACTGGAAATGCGCAAGAAAACTGTCACGGTGTTTCTAGCTGTCAAATACATGACTCGGTTCCTTTATTTAAACCAATCAAAATTCATCCAAATGAAAATGGGCGGCAGCCAATTGTGTCATACATTCATAGAAACTCAAGCAAACATAAATCATTTAATAAACATAGGAAACCTATTCCTTCTAGTCAACATTACAATTCTGGGCTCGAATCTCATAATAATATTAATACAATATCTCAACTACAACAGCAACAACAACTACAACATCAAATCCAAATTAGTCAATCGAGCCATGTGGCCCAGAGCACGGCTCAACCGTGTTATAACATTCAACCATTCAGCAAATCAAATAATGATGTACACGGGAGCCGACTCCACAGTATTGACAGTCACGTGCAGCCGCTCTCTAGTGTCGGTCATTATGGTCTGAGAACAAGCATGAGTGATCACTGTGGACACGTGCACTCGAACGGCTACTACAGCGATGGTCACTTAAGTCAACCAAACAGTATTGGGTATGGAAGTGATTACAATAGTTTAAATGGACAAGGACCTTTGCACAGTGCTGGCTATAACATAGGCCCCGGACAAGTAAAAAGTCATCAACTTTGCCATATACCAGCCAATCAGTATCCTGTATTGAACAACAAACATCCGGTGTCTGCACACATTCCAGGATATAATATATCAACTTCAAGTCACATGCGCCCAATAAAACCGGAACTAAGCATGCATAAATTCAGTGAACCATTACAAACTGTGTCAGAATCCCCTTTGCCTCTCAAAATAACACAGGCTATGGTGCACAGACCCTATATTGAGGAATTAAGTGATCCTAAACTGTACTCCGTTGTGTGAGAATAGTTAAAGGGAGGTAAATGACTAATAAAGGGAGATAACTGACCAAAAAAAAGGGAGATAATCGAACTCATATTAAAAGTGTGTTCATATCGGATATACTATAAAGTTTGTGCTATATGGATTTATTTATTTTTCTTTACAAGGATAGATAGAGTGATTCTGCATTTCGAATGTTTTATAAAACAGAGCTATAATAAGCTTTAAAGTGATTGATATTTCCTGTTAGACATTAATGGAAGTATGGAACACAAATAATGCATACATTGTTATATACTACTCCTGTATAAAGATATTTCAGAATTGTATTTATCCTTGTATTTGTGATGAGATCCAAGTTTTCGTTGATGTGATATAGTGCCAAGACTACAAACCAGCATGTACATGTATAGTGAAGGTGCATGTGGAACTCGATCATACTGGTGTTTTATATAATATATACTGTATTTGTACTGCTTGCATTTCAACTTTTTTATAATTTTCATAGCATAATCAAGATAAAGTAATCATCCTGAATTTCTCATTATGGAAGAAAAATATATTCTCATGTAAAATTGTAAAAAGAACTGTTTTTGAAATTTTCTTTCACTCTTAAAACATTTCCAATAGCAACCCGTCTTAACTTAATAAAAAGAAATAATCTGATTTTTTTTAAAATATATGAAAACAGTTCTTAAACCATAAAACCAACATGGCAAGTTGTAAAAATTGGATTAAAGCATAGCTTTTCTCTATAATCAAACAGTAAGCAAACTTGACCCAAGTTTTAATACGCTGTTTACTTACAATATACCCATATTTTCATATTGATCAATAGAAATCCATTTCGATAGATTAAATCATTCTTGTTATGACAATAAAAACACAAAAGGTTTACATAAGAATTAAAGATAATCTTATTTTTTTACATGTTATACTTTTACGATGTTAAGAAATGACAATACTCTCATGACATTATGTTTTTATAACAAACATCATTGTAAAAGATAATCATGCTTCTGTTGCCATGACTACAACATGATCAGAATAACTGGCGGGCAACACCTTACTTAATTGAGGTTTCTATTTAATTGCATTTAAATTGATCAATGACAGTATACAATCCATTTCAGTCAGCGGACAACATATTTACATTATTTATTCTGAGCAGCAGATAATTTATGACAAATTACAGGTAGTAGATCATAAAACAGTTTTTTTCATATTTTTTTTTCAATTTGAGGCGTGCATTATATTGGTGCATTTATTTCAGTTTTAACTCTATATGTATGGTATCAGCAATATTTACGTCTGCAATCATTGTTCAATAAATTTCGAATTACATAACTGATCTTTTTTATTATGTATGGCATTAAATTGTTTGTATGTGAAAGAAGATTTGACAAAAAAATGTAATGAATCCTAAACATTTTCTTTACAGCTCTTGCTACAATTTAACAATATTTATACAGCAATAACAGAACTGTCTGGTTTCCTTTCTCTAACTGTGATCAAGGTTAAAAAATATTAAAAGTCTGAGACAGTGACTTCGCCAGTTGCGTGCAGAAAGAAGTTGATCTCCATTATTCCCGCTCATGGGCTCAAGAGTACATAGACATGATGTCTTTTACCTTTATAAAAACTGGATGCCATAATTTTTATACATATATAAAATAACATAATTATACAGTGTTAAAGCCTGTTTAAGTGAAGTGGTTACGTGTAGTGGAATGATGGCTGGTCACTCACAGCCGAGGTTGCAGATTCGATCCCCAACTCTACCTGATATCTCTTAAAACCACTCAGTACTGGTTCTACCTAGGAAACGGACTCGACAGCAGTTCATAATATAAACTCTTGACCTACAAAAATAAATTAGTGCACTGAACTAAACAATATTTAAATAAAAAAAAAACTTAAGTGGGATCAAAATCTAATGCCAGCTATCCAACGCTTCAATATATTCCAAATAGAATGAAATTCCGTTTTCATCATCCCTTACCCAAGAATATGTATCTATTTTATGACATTTAAATTTTTGACACAGTTTCTATTGTTTACATTATAATGATAGGAAACAGTCATTTCTTTCTAATAGTGCTTTTTAATATATATTTCAATTTTCATGTGTTATGCCAATAGTATAATGTTTCAAATACACCAGTTTGGCATGATTTTATAATAAGTCTGACTTTTTTCATTTGTTGGTTTACTATATCCACCCACCCCCAATCCCCTCTTTTACTACTTGTGAATAAAAATCTAAAAACATTTTTTTTTTTAGTTTTAAAATTGCACACCATACAATGTGTACAAGGTGTAAGCTCTCACTATTACAAAATGACCAAATTTGATGTCCACATTCCATTCTCCTTTTATAAAGAATTTTCAGATGACTTTTTTTCGGCCACCCACCAAATAAATTTGGGAAAAGAATCAATAAACCAACAAATAAAATAGTCTTCATGTTGTACTTATTGATAGCTTTTATCTTCCATTTTTTTCAGGAAATCCTATCTGAATTCTGCTTCAACACAGTTATAGTTTCACAGATTATTTTTTTTAAATTGAAAAAAAAACCAACAACATTTGATAAAAAGCACATTATTTTTCAACAAATAGTTCTCGATGTTTCGGATGTTCGGTTTATGAAAAGTTTTGGTTTCATTCTGGACATTTCTACTATAGCTATACCTCCCTAGTCAGTCTGCACTACTTGTACTATTATATATGACCTAATTCTAAATGTGACCTTGTTTTGTTGTATGTCTTATCCATTCCAGTGATGTACATAATTATATAAATAATATTGCAACTGGAAATAAAATATATGAGAAATTAAACACCTGCTTTCATTTTTTAATTAAACATTCCACTGAACACCGGCAAAACTTCTAACTATACAGACCTGATGACACTACAGATGATAATGATGATAAGTGCTGGTAATGATTGTGATAATGATAGAAACAATGATTATAATACTAATGGTGATGAAGATGATGATGATGATGATGATGATAAGTGCTGGTAATGACTGCGATAATGATAGAAACAATGATTATAATACTAATGGTGATGAAGTTGATGATAATGGTAATGAAAATTTAGATGATGATAAATATTATGGTAATGGTTATTCCATTGGTGATGATAGTGATGAAAATGTAAATGAGGATTATTATAATTGTGATGCTGGTGATGAAAATATGGATTATGACAGTAAAAATGATTATGGTGGTGAGGAAAATGAAGATTATGATGATAATGATGTTTATGATGGTGATGATGATGAAAATGTAGATGATGATGATAACGATGATTATGATGGTGAGGAAAATAAAGATGATGATAGTTACAATGATTATGATGGTGATGAAAATGTAGATGATGATAATAATGATGATTCTGATGGTGAGGAAAATATAGATGATGATAGTTACAATGATTATGATGGTGATGAAAATGTAGATAGTGATAATTGTGATAATTATTATGCTTGTGATGATGAAAATGTTGGCAGTGAGTGATGAATATTGTGATGGTGATGAAAATGTTGATGATGATAATTATGATGATGATGAGAATGTGGATAATGATGATGATGATGATGTTAATTATGGTGATAATATTGAGGTAGAAGGTAATCAATATTTAAAAAAGGACACACATTATTAGATATTATGGGCGACCCAAAAGCTGATAATTATGTTCGATTGAACGATTGGTTAATCATCATCAAGTTTAAACATCTCCCAATGTACATTTGTCAATAGGTGGAAGTGATCATGACAGATAAGTAAGTGAACTTCACATAAAATATTCAAAATAACCTGGGGGATAGTTTCACCAGCCATCAGAACCACAGATGTATCATTAGTGTCAACTCAGTATCAAAACAAAAACGGAAATATCATCACAGATTGAAAGTGATTAAAAATTTACCAGAAATTTAGTCATACAGTCAGCTGCAAATCTACCTAAGGGTTTATTTAATAACACAGCACTGAAAGATATGATATTAATATTTAAATACAATCTGTCACCACCAACCTTTACAAACTTTCCTCAAATATGTGTCAGCAGATATTGTGTGATACTTAACAGTTTTTAAATAGTGTCTGTTTATATAGACGTAAATGTTAAATGAGTCAATTAATACAAGACTCATTTGGCCAAATTATTAAACCCAGCCAAACACAGCTCTAATTTATGTGTAACACAATTTCTTTTTTTTGAAAGGTTGTCTTATAGGAACTATAAGTAGCCTTTTTTCCATTTGGGCACGAACATGCCGTATACATGGTTATCATTATTCTATTTAATGGGTCCTCCGTGGCCGAGTGGTCTAAGGCGCCTTCTCAAGACGTCTCATCACTAAGATCATAGGTTTGAGTCCCGCTCACTCCAAAAACTTAATGTGAAAAAGTTTGCCAGTTACTTGTTGATAGATGGTGGTTCTACTCAGATTCATTCTAAACTAGATAAGCCATATCTAACCTGAAATGTGTTGAAAGTGGCGTTAAACCCTACTCAAAAAAAAGTTATTTTATTTACAATGTTTTTGATATTACGATCTATACACATTATTCATCCCCTGCATCCTCTCAAAACACAACCTGTCCATATTAATACCACCTGACTGCATTAACCTGGGAGATATCAAAAATAAAATAAAAATCTGTAAATATTTTAGTGTTCCGATATCCTGTTGAATGAGCATATTTGCTTGAAGCATTAATGCAAATCAGTGTTGCCTGTTCGATTAGCATTTGATTACAATATGGAAATCAGACATCTTAAATCACAATATGGAAGGTTGGATAGTGCGAAATGCTCCAGCTTATAGTTTAGATCCAGACAAGGTGGGTGTGAGAAATGTTTCATCTGTAACAAAGGTATCAACCATCTGTAAAAGGTGGAACAACCATCACACTGGATCCAAACTGAACACTGAGCATTCTTTAATCTGTAAAAATGGCATTGGTCTATTAAAGACATATTCCAGCCAGGTTGATTTGGACTGGAGTTCATAAAGATCTTCTGTAGAAGATGGGGTTCTAGCCAAGTTGATTTTGGCTAAAAATTGGAGTTGATAAATTATAAACCGGCAGAAGAAATGGGGGTCCAGCCAAGCTGATTTGGACTAAAATTGGAGATGACATAGATCTTATGTAGAAGATGGGTTCCAGCCAAGTTGATTTTGGCTAAAAATTGGAGTTGATAAATTATAAACCTGCAGAAGATGGGGGTCCAGCCAAGCTGATTTGGACTCAAATTGAAGATGACATAGATCTTCTGTAGAAGATGGGTTCCAGCCAAGTTGATTTAGACTAAGAATTGGAGTTGATAAATTATAGACCTTCTGCAGAAGACAGGGGTCAAGTCAAGTTGATTTAGACTAAGAATTGTAGTTGACATAGATCTTCTGTAGAAGATGGGGTTCCAGCTAAGTTGATTTAGACTAAAATTGGAGTTGACATAGACCTTCTGTAGAAGGTGGGGTCCAGCCAAGTTGATTAAGACTAAAAATTGGAGTTGATAAATTATAAATCTTCTGTAGAAGATGGGGGTCCAGCCAAGCTGATTTAGACTAAAATTTGGAGTTGACAGAGATCTTCTGTAGAAGATGGGGTCCAGCCAAGTTGATTTAGACTAAGAATTGGAGTTGATAAATTATAGACCTTCTGCAGAAGATCGGGGTCCAGCCCAGTTGATTAAGACTAAGAATTGGAGTTGATAAATTATAGACCTTCTGCAGAAGATAGGGGTCAAGTCAAGTTGATTTAGACTAAGAATTGGAGTTGACATAGATCTTCTGTAGAAGATGGGGTTCCAGCTAAGTTGATTTAGACTAAAATTGGAGTTGACATAGACCTTCTGTAGAAGGTGGGATCCAGCCAAGTTGATTAAGACTAAAAATTGGAGTTGATAAATTATAAATCTTCTGTAGAAGATGGGATCCGACCCAGTTGATTTAGACTAAGAATTGGAGCTGATAAATTATAGACCTTCTGCAGAAGATCGGGGTCCAGTCAAGTTGATTTAGACTAAGAATTGGAGTTGACATAGATCTTCTGTAGAAGATGGGCTTCCAGCCAAGTTGATTTAGACTAAGAATTGGAGTTGATAAATTATAGACCTTCTGCAGAAGATAGGGGTCAAGTCAAGTTGATTTAGACTAAGAATTGGAGTTGATAAATTATAGACCTTCTGCAGAAGATAGGGGTCAAGTCAAGTTGATTTAGACTAAGAATTGGAGTTGACAAAGACCTTCTGTAGAAGATGGGGGTCCAGCCAAGTTGATCTAGATTAAGAATTGGAGTTGACATAGACCTTCTGTAGAAGATGGGGGTCCAGCCAAATTGATTTAAACTAAGAATTGGAGTGGATAAATTATAGACCTTCTGTAGAAGATGGGGTACAGCCAAGTTGATTTAGACTAAGAATTGGAGTTGATAAATTATAGACCTTCTGTAGAAGATGGGGGTCCAGTCAAGTTGATTTAGACTAAGAATTGGAGTTGACATAGATCTTCTGTAGAAGATGGGGTTCCAGCTAAGTTGATTTAGACTAAGAATTGGAGTTGACATAGATCTTCTGTAGAAGATGGGCTTCCAGCCAAGTTGATTTAGACTAAGAATTGGAGTTGATAAATTATAGACCTTCTGCAGAAGATAGGGGTCAAGTCAAGTTGATTTAGACTAAGAATTGGAGTTGATAAATTATAGACCTTCTGCAGAAGATAGGGGTCAAGTCAAGTTGATTTAGACTAAGAATTGGAGTTGACAAAGACCTTCTGTAGAAGATGGGGTCCAGCCAAGTTGATCTAGATTAAGAATTGGAGTTGACATAGACCTTCTGTAGAAAATGGGGGTCCAGCCAAATTGATTTAAACTAAGAATTGGAGTGGATAAATTATAGACCTTCTGTAGAAGATGGGGTACAGCCAAGTTGATTTAGACTAAGAATTGGAGTTGATAAATTATAGACCTTCTGTAGAAGATGGGATCCAACCAGGTTGATTTGGACTGGTGCTTGGGGTTTACATTAATATTTTGTGGAAGACGGGGTTCAAGCCAAGCTGATTTAGACTGAGACTTGGAGCTGACATAGATCTTCTGTAGAAGATGAGGTTACAGCCAAGTTGATTTAGACTTGGACTTGGAGCTGACATAGATATTTTGTAGAAGATGAGGTTCCAGCCAAGCTGATTTAGACTGGAACTTGAATTTTGCATAGACCTAGACTGAGAACTTAAGTTGGAATTGAGACCTTCTATGGAAGACAGGCATTCAGCCAGGTTGATTGACTCTGGGTACAGGAATTGATATAGACCTTCCATCTTAGATGGGATTTCCATATAAACTTATTGTGGGAATAACTCAACCCTTCCAACATATTTAACTTTTACATCCTGAACTTCTATAAATAGTTCAAGAGCTGTTTGATTTTTTCATCATCTACCACAAATAAAATCAATGTTTGTGCCTCACAACATTGAATGTCTCTACCAAAGGCAAAAGCATAAACAAAAAATCTGTTTTAACATGCTAAAACAAAAGACCTAGTGGGAGAAAGAATTTATAAATAAACAAAATAATAATTTAAAAAAAAAACTCAAAACAAAATTAATGTCTGTTTTAATGCCATTAAACATCTTCGTTTACAAGGTATGAAGAGTAATCTACAACCAAAACCATAAAGAGATAAACAGTCATTTATATGCATGAGCTGAAATGTCATTATCAATTAGAATGCATCTACATCATCAAAGACTGAAATGTGCAAGCCAATGATGAAGCTCTCCATTAATTACTTTTATATTTCTTTCAAATGGTTCAGATTGATCATCATCACTTATTACCTTACAACCCCTACAGTTACATAAGATTTCAACTTTCCACCTGGACAATAAAGAAAATATGCAAATATATAATTATATATATTTTTTAAATGAATGATATTATAAGAGACTTGCAAAGACCTATTGATCAATTATTTTTCATCTGTATACTCAATCACAAGGAAAGTTGTTGCATCACAATTTCCTTGTCTGTTTCGTTCACTATCAACTCGACGCGCGAACGACTATCACTCCTCCCATTGGCCATATGGCATTGTTTAAGTAAATAAAATGTAATATAATGTATAGTGTTTACTTAGTGTTTGCTTTTCGAAGGAAAATGGTACAATGGAAACAAAGTGGATCGCTGATTGGATAAATGACTTGCTTGACTGACAGCCCGTGTCAAGTCAATTTACATATAGAAGAAATGTATTGTATTCTAAGCACTGCCACACTGGAGTAACATGGGATGAGTCACCATCAAGTCATATTACACTGACATTGGGCTATAGGAAGATAAACCAGTACTCGAGCACACCCATCTCCACAAGTAACTGATAATTCTATCACTTGAATCAGGAGATGAATGACACTGTGAAGTAATGTTGTATATCAATCATCATGAAAACTATCGCAGGTTGGGGATTCGAACTCAAGTCCGTAGATTGATAGTCAGACATGATACCAACTCAGCTGACTGTTCCTGGCTAAATGTCAAGTGAGGAAAGGTCAAGTGAGGAAGTAAGTTCTAGTTCAATTTTTCAAGTCTTTGGTATGACATGGCTGGGGATCAAACACACAACGTTCCACATGCCAGACTGATGCTCTACCATTAGACTGTTGCTACGGTTACTTGGCAAACAGTGCAATATTGAATCAATTCGACTCCAAATTGAACATGGAAAGAGACAGAAATATGGATATAGAAAGATAACCCTCTAAAATTACTTTTACGATCAAAAAGATACTCATTACACAAAACGGACCGAAACACAGACATACAATTACATGGAGGTGAACAGCTGCCATCCAAAACTAATACTTTTGCTCCTTTAAAAGATATTTTGAAAACAAAATTATATTCATTTGGAGCAAACTGGTAAATATTGTACTACAGTTTACAGAAACATTAACATCCGACTGAGTATTAAACTGATTATCAGAAAGGTATTGATTTATAAATGGTAGCTATTTTGACAAGGGTGGCCATTTCTATGATAATGGCACTTTGATTTGATCCAATGGGTTAGATGCAATTTATAACACAATCATAATAAAATTATTATATAGCACAATCAGGTTTCCTGCATATAAACTTTGTTCCATGTTCGGCTCAAAAATAAATCATCAGTGGGGGAAGATTTAAAAAAAAATTTTTTTTATTATTATTTTTTTTTATGGAAATAAAAAAGGTCGGAACGGCATGAAAATAAGGGGCAGGCGGGATGATTTCCTAGCAATTAATTTATTATGGCCTTAATAGGCATTTTATAAAATTATAAATAAAATATAGTATGAAAAAAAAAGTTTTATAACTGGGAGCCCAGAACTCGTATCCATGTGTATGACTCCGGGGTAAAACCACATCCCTTCCTCCAGTCAATAGAAAACTGTACTGTTTGAGGTATATGGAATGATCAGAGATGGAGAATGAGATATGGCTGTATGGTACATACCATAGGTATTAAATAATGTTCTGTGACAAGGATAGAAGAGTCTAGTTAATGCTGTTCTCAGACAAATCTTACATTTTATATTTTCAAGTTAATGTTAGGTATTCAAACAAACTGACATACAAAATGCCATGAATTTTAAAAAATTGTAAAATAATATTTTATCACCTTTCTCAAATCACAATTTAATATCTAATCAAATTTTTCCACTTATATTCAGAATCCTTTAGGTGTAAATTGCCTTAACCTTACCGGTTTGCTACCATAAAAATTGCAAGACATCAAAGGAAATATTTAATCGATTAAACGCCCATAACATTTTAATTTTCAGATTAAAATCTTATCTGGGTATGTTATATTTGAAACTGTTCACAAACTTCCAAATTACTTATGATAACTGAAGCTTATGCAAACTGAATCTGGTAAATATCGGCAATTCAAGCATAATTGTTAATAAGAAGTTAAAGTTAAAGCATTCAATACCAGAAACATTAATTGAAGTTTTTTTTAATCAATTTACAAATGACACAGCAAAACAATTGTCAGGAAAATAAAAACTGTTGTAACTTAACTTTTCTTGCTATATAGCTTTAGATTACAAGTTAGGCAAAGCTCCCCTCATCCTTGGTTATGTATCTTTGGACTGATTTATTTACTTTTGGTTATTAATTTCTACATTCTACATTGAATGTCAGACAAAACTTTTATATACTGTATCCTGGGAGGTTTATTAGTTTATTCTTGGTAAATTATCTTATATATCCTGTATCATTTGTGGTGTATTAGTTTATCCTTGGTTAATTATCTTATATATCCTGTATCATTTGTGGTGTATTAGTTTATCCTTGGTTAATTATCTTATATATCCTGTATCATTTGTGGTGTATTAGTTTATCCTTGGTTAATTATCTTATATATCCTGTATCATTTGTGGTTAATTATCTTATATATCCTGTATCATTTGTGGTGTATTAGTTTATCCTTGGTTAATTATCTTATATATCCTGTATCATTTGTGGTGAATTAGTTTATCCTTGGTTAATTATCTTATATATCCTGTATCATTTGTGGTTAATTATCTTATATATCCTGTATCATTTGTGGTGTATTAGTTTATCCTAAGTTCATTATCTTATATATCCTGTATCATTTGTGGTTAATTATCTTATATATCCTGTATCATTTGTGGTGTATTAGTTTATCCTTGCTTAATTATCTTATATATCCTGTATAATTTGTGGTGTATTAGTTTATCCTTAGTTAATTATCTTATATATCCTGTATCATTTGTGGTGTATTAGTTTATCCTAAGTTAATTATCTTATATATCCTGTATCATTTGTGGTTAATTATCTTATATATTCTGTATCATTTGTGGTGTATTAGTTTATCCTTGGTTAATTATCTTATATATCCTGTATCATTTGTGGTTAATAATCTTATATATCCTGTATCATTTGTGGTGAATTAGTTTATCCTAAGTTCATTATCTTATATATCTTGTATCATTTGTGGTTAATTATCTTATATATCCTGTATCATTTGTGGTGTATTAGTTTATCCTTGCTTAATTATCTTATATATCCTGTATCATTTGTGGTGTATTAGTTTATCCTTAGTTAATTATCTTATATATCCTGTATCATTTGTGGTGTATTAGTTTATCCTTAGTTAATTATCTTATATATCCTGTATCATTTGTGGTGTATTAGTTTATCCTAAGTTAATTATCTTATATATCCTGTATCATTTGTGGTTAATTATCTTATATATTCTGTATCATTTGTGGTGTATTAGTTTATCCTTGCTTAATTATCTTATATATCCTGTATCATTTGTGGTGTATTGGTTTATCTTTGGTTAATTATCTTATATATACTGTATCATTTGTGATGAATTAGTTTATCCTTAATTAATTATCTTATATATCCTGTATCATTTGTGGTGTATTAGTTTATCCTAAGTTTATTATCTTATATATCCTGTATCATTTGTGGTTAATTATCTTATATATTCTGTATCATTTGTGGTGTATTAGTGTATCCTTGGTTAATTATCTTATATATCCTGTATCATTTGTGGTTAATTATCTTATATATTCTGTATCATTTGTGGTGTATTAGTTTATCCTTGGTTAATTATCTTATATATCCTGTATCATTTGTGGTGAATTAGTTAATCCTTGGTTAATTATCTTATATATCCTGTATCATTTGTGGTGTATTAGTTTATCCTTGGTTAATTATCTTATATATCCTGTATCATTTGTGGTGTATTAGTTTATCCTTGGTTAATTATCTTATATATCCTGTATCATTTGTGGTTAATTATCTTATATATTCTGTATCATTTGTGGTGTATTAGTTTATCCTTGCTTAATTATCTTATATATCCTGTATCATTTGTGGTGTATTAGTTTATCTTTGGTTAATTATCTTATATATACTGTATCATTTGTGATGAATTAGTTTATCCTTAATTAATTATCTTATATATCCTGTATCATTTGTGGTGTATTAGTTTATCCTAAGTTTATTATCTTATATATCCTGTATCATTTGTGGTTAATTATCTTATATATTCTGTATCATTTGTGGTGTATTAGTTTATCCTTGCTTAATTATCTTATATATCCTGTATCATTTGTGGTGTATTAGTTTATCTTTGGTTAATTATCTTATATATACTGTATCATTTGTGATGAATTAGTTTATCCTTAATTAATTATCTTATATATCCTGTATCATTTGTGGTGTATTAGTTTATCCTAAGTTTATTATCTTATATATCCTGTATCATTTGTGGTTAATTATCTTATATATTCTGTATCATTTGTGGTGTATTAGTGTATCCTTGGTTAATTATCTTATATATCCTGTATCATTTGTGGTTAATTATCTTATATATTCTGTATCATTTGTGGTGTATTAGTTTATCCTTGGTTAATTATCTTATATATCCTGTATCATTTGTGGTGAATTAGTTAATCCTTGGTTAATTATCTTATATATCCTGTATCATTTGTGGTGTATTAGTTTATCCTTGGTTAATTATCTTATATATCCTGTATCATTTGTGGTGTATTAGTGTATCCTTGGTTAATTATCTTATATATCCTGTATCATTTGTGGTTAATTATCTTATATATTCTGTATCATTTGTGGTGTATTAGTTTATCCTTGGTTAATTATCTTATATATCCTGTATCATTTGTGGTGAATTAGTTAATCCTTGGTTAATTATCTTATATATCCTGTATCATTTGTGGTGTATTAGTTTATCCTTGGTTAATTATCTTATATATCCTGTATCATTTGTGGTGTATTAGTTTATCCTTGGTTAATTATCTTATATATCCTGTATCATTTGTGGTTAATTATCTTATATATTCTGTATCATTTGTGGTGTATTAGTTTATCCTTGCTTAATTATCTTATATATCCTGTATCATTTGTGGTGTATTAGTTTATCTTTGGTTAATTATCTTATATATACTGTATCATTTGTGATGAATTAGTTTATCCTAAGTTTATTATCTTATATATCCTGTATCATTTGTGCTGTATTAGTTTATCTTTGGTTAATTATCTTATATATACTGTATCATTTGTGGTGAATTAGTTTATCCTTAATTAATTATCTTATATATCCTGTATCATTTGTGGTGTATTAGTTTATCCTTGGTTAATTATCTTATATATCCTGTATCATTTGTGGTTAATTATCTTATATATTCTGTATCATTTGTGGTGTATTAGTTTATCCTTGATAAATTATCTTATATATCCTGTATCATTTGTGGTGTATTAGTTTATCCTAAGTTAATTATCTTATATATCCTGTATCATTTGTGGTTAATTATCTTATATATTCTGTATCATTTGTGGTGTATTAGTTTATCCTTGCTTAATTATCTTATATATCCTGTATCATTTGTGGTGTATTAGTTTATCTTTGGTTAATTATCTAAAATATACTGTATCATTTGTGATGAATTAGTTTATCCTGAATTAATTATCTTATATATCCTGTATCATTTGTGGTGTATTAGTTTATCCTAAGTTTATTATCTTATATATCCTGTATCATTTGTGCTGTATTAGTTTATCTTTGGTTAATTATCTTATATATACTGTATCATTTGTGGTGAATTAGTTTATCCTTAATTAATTATCTTATATATCCTGTATCATTTGTGGTGTATTAGTTTATCCTTGGTTAATTATCTTATATATCCTGTATCTTTGGTGGTGAATTAGTTTATCCTTGGTTAATTATCTTATATATCCTGTATCATTTGTGGTGTATTAGTTTATCCTTGGTTAATTATCTTATATATCCTGTATCATTTGTGGTGAATTAGTTAATCCTTGGTTAATTATCTTATATATCCTGTATCATTTGTGGTGTATTAGTTTATCCTTGGTTAATTATCTTATATATCCTGTATCATTTGTGGTGTATTAGTTTATCCTTGGTTAATTATCTTATATATCCTGTATCATTTGTGGTGTATTAGTTTATCTTTGGTTAATTATCTTATATATCCTGTATCCTTGGTGGTGTATTAGTTTATCTTTGGTTAATTATCTTTAGCTTGCTATTCTAACAAACAACCGCTTATCCTTATGCAGCTTTATATTGTTAACCAGCCAGACAAAATAACTTATAATTGGTACTTTTAATCAGCTTTTGTTATCTTGCATTGCTTATGTATTTAAAGTCATACAAGCTTCATGTTTGATTGGTTTTCAGTCAAGATAGATGAATTCATTTTGTTCTTGGTAACGATATATTAGAACTGACATGTGTTCTGTATTCCTTGTTGTGTAGCTTTACAGTGTTTAAGTAAGTTTCATAACACTTTTGATCTTGTTTATTGTAAGTCAGGCAAACTTCATTTGTCTAGCAAGCCTTCATTTGTTTTGTGTAATTTACCTTCAGATTATTAAACAGGCTAAACTGCATTATCATTTTTATCATATTTCTTTTTTCTTTTACACAGCAGTCCACCAGTATTTTTAGAACATTCACATCATGGTTTATATAGACATAATCAACAAGTTATTGATGGCAGTATACACTTATTGTATAAATCTAACATGCCTATGTTACAACAAGGTTTGTTTGAATATTTAACATCATTTTTATGCCTTTGACAGCTAACAGATGAACAGTTAAACCAAACAACTCTTTACTGGGATCCTTGAAAGTTAACCAGTATTCGAGAACCCCCATCTCCACAGTTATTTGATAACTTTTCCACTTGAATCACAAGTGAGAGACGAATGACAATGAGACACAATGTTGTATATTAATAATCGCAGACGGTGTGGCTTGGCGGGGGTTAGACAAACTCAAGACCACTATGTTGATAGTTAGACGCGCTACCAACTGAGCTAACCGGGTGTGGCAACATGTTTATAGCAACAGAGTAGATGGACATGACTTGACACTCTCTGCGATATTATGTAACAATATGCATGCAAGATAACTGTGGTCTCACAATGATTAAAGGGGATGACTATAATTCTTCTAATTGATTGAATATTTAGCATCATTTTTATCCCACCGAAGGCTAACAGACGATCAGTTAACCTAACCACTGTTTCCTGGGATCCTGGAAGGTTAACCAGTACTCGAGCACACACCATCTCCACAAGTAACTTATAACTTTCCCATATGAATCAGTGGTGAGAGACAAATGATAATGAAACACAATGTCATATATCAATTATCACGGAGACAGTGGCCGAGCGGGGATTCAAACTCACATCCCCTGGATTGATAATCAGATGTGCTAACGACTGAGCTTATCGGGCTCTGCTTATAATTCTGTCAAGTATTGTCAATTAGATTCTTATTCTTTAACTAGTGGAAATTACTGTCATCAGCAGATGAGTTCACACGACTTCTGACAAAATGAATTGAGAGTTGAGTCAGAAATGATACATATTCTAATTATCTATCCCAATGGTGGGAGCTCACACCTCAAGTGGCAATAAGTGCATTGTCTACGCTCTGCTTCTTGTCCACTTTAAAAACTCTTTTAAAATGGTCAGCAACCCCAACTGACCGCTTAAGACTATTTAAACAGATAAAGAAAAAGATCCAAATAAAAAGGCCATAAACTCCACTAAACTATTACTTTAAAATTGTTATAAGAAAAAGAAGGGGGGAAAAAAAAGAAATATTTTCAATTTTATATGGCTGACTAGTTTCCTTTTCGCCCATGGAAAAAGATGGATTGCCTAACAACTAACATGTATATAAAAAACCCGGTATGTGGAGTATATTTTATATAAAAACAGGCCCCATTAATTTTAATCTGATATTAAGAGACATAAATACAGCAATGGAGCCACAATGCAGCTGTATTACGTTTCTTGCGGATGAATGTTATCAACTTCATCTATATTGTAATCAACGACTTTCATCAAATCATGTACATGTCTACCTTCAAAAGGCTAGGTTGCTTTTACCCTTTTATGCAACAGGTATCAGAAAACATTAAGAATGTGCTTTTGAGTAAAAGCTGTGTAATATAACGATTACAGATTTTTTCTCAGGTGAAATACAAGCAAACATGCAACAGGTCAATTAAATGTGCGTTTTGTAAGAAAGGCGTAACTGTGTTTATATATTCAGTAATTTCTTAGTTGTAGAGAGATCTATGGATACAGGTGTTTTAAGTTAAGTGGTAATGATGGTGCACCAACATAAAAACATTTCAGGACATCTTGGGATCTCACCTAATATGAGGTCATTTTAAAAATGCCAGGCATTGTGTTTCTTAAAATTCCACTCTAAAAGAAATAATTTTTGTCAAATAATAATACAAGAGGCCCTAAGGACACTCTACTTACTCATAGTAGCCATAGCACTTTTTGAAATTTAACAATATTTACCTTCTTTGAGAATGGGGGTGGGGGGGGTCATCTTAACAACTTATGGATAAATACCCCCACCACACCCATACTGAACAAAAACTTAACTGCTATGAAAAGGAAATACTTTAAATTCCCATACCATTCATCTGTAAAAAAAAAAAATAGTCCCCTGTACAGAATCCTTTAATACACAACCCAGCCCCTTAATTTGTCAGAGTTTCAATCACCCACTCTTAACGATTTGTTATGAGCAGAAATGATTCAAATTTTAGAAAGAAGTTGTTTTTTTACACATTGATGCAAAATGAAAAAATTCAGTTTTCCCT
>CM055902.1:73248824-73266559 GCA_029582155.1 Panopea generosa | reverse complement strand
ATTTATCATTAAACTTGTTTGCATGATGTAATACAAGTAGTTGCATAAGTCTTAGAAAGGGTGATGGTGATAATGGTGGAAGATTTGATAAATATTTCATTTTTTTAAGACATTAACAGGGTTAGATATCTGTTTGGCAAATCAAGGGGGGTAATAAAGTTGTTTAGCCAATTTTAATTGTTTGAAAAAAACCCTGATATCTGTGCCCTTTATGTCTGGTGGTGCTCTGTGTCACCCGTGCTTGCCAGGGGACCCCCTGAGGTCCTTGCTCTTGGTGTACAGAATTCCGTTTGCACCGGGACCATCCAACGGAATAGTACTGCAGGACATAAAGGGACTGTGCATCATATTTTTTTTCCAACCTTTTTTTTTTTTGAGTATGGCCTTACAGTGGCAACATACTTTGTGGCATACATAATTATTAACTGAGTTTTGTGATTTTGTTTTGATTTCAGCGTGGTCCATTATACAATTTATCATTAAACTTGTTTGCATGATGTAATACAAGTAGTTGCATAAGTCTTAGAAAGGGTGATGGTGATAATGGTGGAAGATTTGATAAATATTTCATTTTTTTAAGACATTAACAGGGTTAGATATCTGTTTGGCAAATCAAGGGGGGTAATAAAGTTGTTTAGCCAATTTTAATTGTTTGAAAAAAACCCTGATATCTGTGCCCTTTATGTCTGGTGGTGCTCTGTGTCACCCGTGCTTGCCAGGGGACCCCCTGAGGTCCTTGCTCTTGGTGTACAGAATTCCGTTTGCACCGGGACCATCCAACGGAATAGTACTGCAGGACATAAAGGGACTGTGCATCATATTTTTTTTCCAACCTTTTTTTTTTTTGAGTATGGCCTTACAGTGGCAACATACTTTGTGGCATACATAATTATTAACTGAGTTTTGTGATTTTGTTTTGATTTCAGCGTGGTCCATTATACAATTTATCATTAAACTTGTTTGCATGATGTAATACAAGTAGTTGCATAAGTCTTAGAAAGGGTGATGGTGATAATGGTGGAAGATTTGATAAATATTTCATTTTTTTAAGACATTAACAGGGTTAGATATCTGTTTGGCAAATCAAGGGGGGTAATAAAGTTGTTTAGCCAATTTTAATTGTTTGAAAAAAACCCTGATATCTGTGCCCTTTATGTCTGGTGGTGCTCTGTGTCACCCGTGCTTGCCAGGGGACCCCCTGAGGTCCTTGCTCTTGGTGTACAGAATTCCGTTTGCACCGGGACCATCCAACGGAATAGTACTGCAGGACATAAAGGGACTGTGCATCATATTTTTTTTCCAACCTTTTTTTTTTTTGAGTATGGCCTTACAGTGGCAACATACTTTGTGGCATACATAATTATTAACTGAGTTTTGTGATTTTGTTTTGATTTCAGCGTGGTCCATTATACAATTTATCATTAAACTTGTTTGCATGATGTAATACAAGTAGTTGCATAAGTCTTAGAAAGGGTGATGGTGATAATGGTGGAAGATTTGATAAATATTTCATTTTTTTAAGACATTAACAGGGTTAGATATCTGTTTGGCAAATCAAGGGGGGTAATAAAGTTGTTTAGCCAATTTTAATTGTTTGAAAAAACCCTGATATCTGTGCCCTTTATGTCTGGTGGTGCTCTGTGTCACCCGTGCTTGCCAGGGGACCCCCTGAGGTCCTTGCTCTTGGTGTACAGAATTCCGTTTGCACCGGGACCATCCAACGGAATAGTACTGCAGGACATAAAGGGACTGTGCATCATATTTTTTTTCCAACCTTTTTTTTTTTTGAGTATGGCCTTACAGTGGCAACATACTTTGTGGCATACATAATTATTAACTGAGTTTTGTGATTTTGTTTTGATTTCAGCGTGGTCCATTATACAATTTATCATTAAACTTGTTTGCATGATGTAATACAAGTAGTTGCATAAGTCTTAGAAAGGGTGATGGTGATAATGGTGGAAGATTTGATAAATATTTCATTTTTTTAAGACATTAACAGGGTTAGATATCTGTTTGGCAAATCAAGGGGGGTAATAAAGTTGTTTAGCCAATTTTAATTGTTTGAAAAAACCCTGATATCTGTGCCCTTTATGTCTGGTGGTGCTCTGTGTCACCCGTGCTTGCCAGGGGACCCCCTGAGGTCCTTGCTCTTGGTGTACAGAATTCCGTTTGCACCGGGACCATCCAACGGAATAGTACTGCAGGACATAAAGGGACTGTGCATCATATTTTTTTTCCAACCTTTTTTTTTTTTGAGTATGGCCTTACAGTGGCAACATACTTTGTGGCATACATAATTATTAACTGAGTTTTGTGATTTTGTTTTGATTTCAGCGTGGTCCATTATACAATTTATCATTAAACTTGTTTGCATGATGTAATACAAGTAGTTGCATAAGTCTTAGAAAGGGTGATGGTGATAATGGTGGAAGATTTGATAAATATTTCATTTTTTTAAGACATTAACAGGGTTAGATATCTGTTTGGCAAATCAAGGGGGGTAATAAAGTTGTTTAGCCAATTTTAATTGTTTGAAAAAAACCCTGATATCTGTGCCCTTTATGTCTGGTGGTGCTCTGTGTCACCCGTGCTTGCCAGGGGACCCCCTGAGGTCCTTGCTCTTGGTGTACAGAATTCCGTTTGCACCGGGACCATCCAACGGAATAGTACTGCAGGACATAAAGGGACTGTGCATCATATTTTTTTTCCAACCTTTTTTTTTTTTGAGTATGGCCTTACAGTGGCAACATACTTTGTGGCATACATAATTATTAACTGAGTTTTGTGATTTTGTTTTGATTTCAGCGTGGTCCATTATACAATTTATCATTAAACTTGTTTGCATGATGTAATACAAGTAGTTGCATAAGTCTTAGAAAGGGTGATGGTGATAATGGTGGAAGATTTGATAAATATTTCATTTTTTTAAGACATTAACAGGGTTAGATATCTGTTTGGCAAATCAAGGGGGGTAATAAAGTTGTTTAGCCAATTTTAATTGTTTGAAAAAACCCTGATATCTGTGCCCTTTATGTCTGGTGGTGCTCTGTGTCACCCGTGCTTGCCAGGGGACCCCCTGAGGTCCTTGCTCTTGGTGTACAGAATTCCGTTTGCACCGGGACCATCCAACGGAATAGTACTGCAGGACATAAAGGGACTGTGCATCATATTTTTTTTCCAACCTTTTTTTTTTTTGAGTATGGCCTTACAGTGGCAACATACTTTGTGGCATACATAATTATTAACTGAGTTTTGTGATTTTGTTTTGATTTCAGCGTGGTCCATTATACAATTTATCATTAAACTTGTTTGCATGATGTAATACAAGTAGTTGCATAAGTCTTAGAAAGGGTGATGGTGATAATGGTGGAAGATTTGATAAATATTTCATTTTTTTAAGACATTAACAGGGTTAGATATCTGTTTGGCAAATCAAGGGGGGTAATAAAGTTGTTTAGCCAATTTTAATTGTTTGAAAAAACCCTGATATCTGTGCCCTTTATGTCTGGTGGTGCTCTGTGTCACCCGTGCTTGCCAGGGGACCCCCTGAGGTCCTTGCTCTTGGTGTACAGAATTCCGTTTGCACCGGGACCATCCAACGGAATAGTACTGCAGGACATAAAGGGACTGTGCATCATATTTTTTTTCCAACCTTTTTTTTTTTTGAGTATGGCCTTACAGTGGCAACATACTTTGTGGCATACATAATTATTAACTGAGTTTTGTGATTTTGTTTTGATTTCAGCGTGGTCCATTATACAATTTATCATTAAACTTGTTTGCATGATGTAATACAAGTAGTTGCATAAGTCTTAGAAAGGGTGATGGTGATAATGGTGGAAGATTTGATAAATATTTCATTTTTTTAAGACATTAACAGGGTTAGATATCTGTTTGGCAAATCAAGGGGGGTAATAAAGTTGTTTAGCCAATTTTAATTGTTTGAAAAAACCCTGATATCTGTGCCCTTTATGTCTGGTGGTGCTCTGTGTCACCCGTGCTTGCCAGGGGACCCCCTGAGGTCCTTGCTCTTGGTGTACAGAATTCCGTTTGCACCGGGACCATCCAACGGAATAGTACTGCAGGACATAAAGGGACTGTGCATCATATTTTTTTTCCAACCTTTTTTTTTTTTGAGTATGGCCTTACAGTGGCAACATACTTTGTGGCATACATAATTATTAACTGAGTTTTGTGATTTTGTTTTGATTTCAGCGTGGTCCATTATACAATTTATCATTAAACTTGTTTGCATGATGTAATACAAGTAGTTGCATAAGTCTTAGAAAGGGTGATGGTGATAATGGTGGAAGATTTGATAAATATTTCATTTTTTTAAGACATTAACAGGGTTAGATATCTGTTTGGCAAATCAAGGGGGGTAATAAAGTTGTTTAGCCAATTTTAATTGTTTGAAAAAACCCTGATATCTGTGCCCTTTATGTCTGGTGGTGCTCTGTGTCACCCGTGCTTGCCAGGGGACCCCCTGAGGTCCTTGCTCTTGGTGTACAGAATTCCGTTTGCACCGGGACCATCCAACGGAATAGTACTGCAGGACATAAAGGGACTGTGCATCATATTTTTTTTCCAACCTTTTTTTTTTTTGAGTATGGCCTTACAGTGGCAACATACTTTGTGGCATACATAATTATTAACTGAGTTTTGTGATTTTGTTTTGATTTCAGCGTGGTCCATTATACAATTTATCATTAAACTTGTTTGCATGATGTAATACAAGTAGTTGCATAAGTCTTAGAAAGGGTGATGGTGATAATGGTGGAAGATTTGATAAATATTTCATTTTTTTAAGACATTAACAGGGTTAGATATCTGTTTGGCAAATCAAGGGGGGTAATAAAGTTGTTTAGCCAATTTTAATTGTTTGAAAAAACCCTGATATCTGTGCCCTTTATGTCTGGTGGTGCTCTGTGTCACCCGTGCTTGCCAGGGGACCCCCTGAGGTCCTTGCTCTTGGTGTACAGAATTCCGTTTGCACCGGGACCATCCAACGGAATAGTACTGCAGGACATAAAGGGACTGTGCATCATATTTTTTTTCCAACCTTTTTTTTTTTTGAGTATGGCCTTACAGTGGCAACATACTTTGTGGCATACATAATTATTAACTGAGTTTTGTGATTTTGTTTTGATTTCAGCGTGGTCCATTATACAATTTATCATTAAACTTGTTTGCATGATGTAATACAAGTAGTTGCATAAGTCTTAGAAAGGGTGATGGTGATAATGGTGGAAGATTTGATAAATATTTCATTTTTTTAAGACATTAACAGGGTTAGATATCTGTTTGGCAAATCAAGGGGGGTAATAAAGTTGTTTAGCCAATTTTAATTGTTTGAAAAAAACCCTGATATCTGTGCCCTTTATGTCTGGTGGTGCTCTGTGTCACCCGTGCTTGCCAGGGGACCCCCTGAGGTCCTTGCTCTTGGTGTACAGAATTCCGTTTGCACCGGGACCATCCAACGGAATAGTACTGCAGGACATAAAGGGACTGTGCATCATATTTTTTTTCCAACCTTTTTTTTTTTTGAGTATGGCCTTACAGTGGCAACATACTTTGTGGCATACATAATTATTAACTGAGTTTTGTGATTTTGTTTTGATTTCAGCGTGGTCCATTATACAATTTATCATTAAACTTGTTTGCATGATGTAATACAAGTAGTTGCATAAGTCTTAGAAAGGGTGATGGTGATAATGGTGGAAGATTTGATAAATATTTCATTTTTTTAAGACATTAACAGGGTTAGATATCTGTTTGGCAAATCAAGGGGGGTAATAAAGTTGTTTAGCCAATTTTAATTGTTTGAAAAAACCCTGATATCTGTGCCCTTTATGTCTGGTGGTGCTCTGTGTCACCCGTGCTTGCCAGGGGACCCCCTGAGGTCCTTGCTCTTGGTGTACAGAATTCCGTTTGCACCGGGACCATCCAACGGAATAGTACTGCAGGACATAAAGGGACTGTGCATCATATTTTTTTTCCAACCTTTTTTTTTTTTGAGTATGGCCTTACAGTGGCAACATACTTTGTGGCATACATAATTATTAACTGAGTTTTGTGATTTTGTTTTGATTTCAGCGTGGTCCATTATACAATTTATCATTAAACTTGTTTGCATGATGTAATACAAGTAGTTGCATAAGTCTTAGAAAGGGTGATGGTGATAATGGTGGAAGATTTGATAAATATTTCATTTTTTTAAGACATTAACAGGGTTAGATATCTGTTTGGCAAATCAAGGGGGGTAATAAAGTTGTTTAGCCAATTTTAATTGTTTGAAAAAACCCTGATATCTGTGCCCTTTATGTCTGGTGGTGCTCTGTGTCACCCGTGCTTGCCAGGGGACCCCCTGAGGTCCTTGCTCTTGGTGTACAGAATTCCGTTTGCACCGGGACCATCCAACGGAATAGTACTGCAGGACATAAAGGGACTGTGCATCATATTTTTTTTCCAACCTTTTTTTTTTTTGAGTATGGCCTTACAGTGGCAACATACTTTGTGGCATACATAATTATTAACTGAGTTGTGATGTTTTGATTCTGTTTTGTGATTTTGTTTTGATTTCAGCGTGGTCCATTATACAATTTATCATTAAACTTGTTTGCATGATGTAATACAAGTAGTTGCATAAGTCTTAGAAAGGGTGATGGTGATAATGGTGGAAGATTTGATAAATATTTCATTTTTTTAAGACATTAACAGGGTTAGATATCTGTTTGGCAAATCAAGGGGGGTAATAAAGTTGTTTAGCCAATTTTAATTGTTTGAAAAAACCCTGATATCTGTGCCCTTTATGTCTGGTGGTGCTCTGTGTCACCCGTGCTTGCCAGGGGACCCCCTGAGGTCCTTGCTCTTGGTGTACAGAATTCCGTTTGCACCGGGACCATCCAACGGAATAGTACTGCAGGACATAAAGGGACTGTGCATCATATTTTTTTTCCAACCTTTTTTTTTTTTGAGTATGGCCTTACAGTGGCAACATACTTTGTGGCATACATAATTATTAACTGAGTTTTGTGATTTTGTTTTGATTTCAGCGTGGTCCATTATACAATTTATCATTAAACTTGTTTGCATGATGTAATACAAGTAGTTGCATAAGTCTTAGAAAGGGTGATGGTGATAATGGTGGAAGATTTGATAAATATTTCATTTTTTTAAGACATTAACAGGGTTAGATATCTGTTTGGCAAATCAAGGGGGGTAATAAAGTTGTTTAGCCAATTTTAATTGTTTGAAAAAACCCTGATATCTGTGCCCTTTATGTCTGGTGGTGCTCTGTGTCACCCGTGCTTGCCAGGGGACCCCCTGAGGTCCTTGCTCTTGGTGTACAGAATTCCGTTTGCACCGGGACCATCCAACGGAATAGTACTGCAGGACATAAAGGGACTGTGCATCATATTTTTTTTCCAACCTTTTTTTTTTTTGAGTATGGCCTTACAGTGGCAACATACTTTGTGGCATACATAATTATTAACTGAGTTTTGTGATTTTGTTTTGATTTCAGCGTGGTCCATTATACAATTTATCATTAAACTTGTTTGCATGATGTAATACAAGTAGTTGCATAAGTCTTAGAAAGGGTGATGGTGATAATTATGGAAGATTGGATAAATATTTCATTTTTTAAGACATTAACAGGGTTAGATATCTGTTTGGCAAATCAAGGGAGGTAATAAAGTTGTTTAGCCAATTTTAATTGTTTTAAAAACCCTGATATCTGTGCCCTTTATGTCTGGTGGTGCTCTGTGTCACCCGTGCTTGCCAGGGGGCCCCCTGAGGTCCTTGCTCTTTTGGTGTACAGAATTCCGTTTGCACCGGGACCGTCCAACGGTATACTGCAGGACATAAAGGGACTGTGTATCCTATTTTTTTTCCAACATTTTTTTTTTTGAGTATGGCCTTACAGTGGCAACATACTTTGTGGCATACATAATTATTAACCGAGTTTTGTGATTTTGTTTTGATTTCAGTGTGGTCCATACATAATTATTAACTGAGTTTTGTGATTTTGTTTTGATTTCAGTGTGGTCCATACATAATTATTAACTGAGTTTTGTGATTTTGTTTTGATTTCAGCGTGGTCCATTATACAATTTATCATTAAACTTGTTTGCATGATGTAATACAAGTAGTTGCATAAGTCTTAGAAAGGGTGATGGTGATAATGATGGAAGATTTGATAAATATTTCATTTTTTAAGACATTAACAGGGTTAGATATCTGTTTGGCAAATCAAGGGAGGTAATAAAGTTGTTTAGCCAATTTTAATTGTTTTAAAAACCCTGATATCTGTGCCCTGTATGTCTGGTGGTGCTCTGTGTCACCTGTGCTTGCCAGGGGGCCCCCAGAGGTCCTTGCTCTTTTGGTGTACAGAATTCCGTTTGCACCGGGACTGTCCAACGGTATACTGCAGGACATAAAGGGACTGTGTATCCTATTTTTTTTCCAACATTTTTTTTTTTGAGTATGGCCTTACAGTGGCAACATACTTTGTGGCATACATAATTATTAACCGAGTTTTGTGATTTTGTTTCGATTTCAGTGTGGTCCATACATAATTATTAACTGAGTTTTGTGATTTTGTTTTGATTTCAGTGTGGTCCATACATAATTATTAACTGAGTTTTGTGATTTTGTTTTGATTTCAGCGTGGTCCATTATACAATTTATCATTAAACTTGTTTGCATGATGTAATACAAGTAGTTGCATAAGTCTTAGAAAGGGTGATGGTGATAATGATGGAAGATTTGATAAATATTTCATTTTTTAAGACATTAACAGGGTTAGATATCTGTTTGGCAAATCAAGGGAGGTAATAAAGTTGTTTAGCCAATTTTAATTATTTTAAAAACCCTGATATCTGTGCCCTTTATATCTGGTGGTGCTCTGTGTCACCCGTGCTTGCCAGGGGGCCCCCTGAGGTACTTGCTCTTTTGGTGTACAGAATTCCGTTTGCTCCGGGACTGTCCAACGGTATACTGCAGGACATAAAGGGACTGTGTATCCTATTTTTTTTTCAAACATTTTTTTTTTTGAGTATGGCCTTACAGTGGCAACATACTTTGTGGCATACATAATTATTAACCGAGTTTTGTGATTTTGTTTTGATTTCAGTGTGGTCCATACATAATTATTAACTGAGTTTTGTGATTTTGTTTTGATTTCAGTGTGGTCCATACATAATTATTTGATTTCAGCGTGGTCCATACATAATTATTAACTGAGTTTTGTGATTTTGTTTTGATTTCAGCATGGTCCATTATACAATTTATCATTAAACTTGTTTGCATGGTGTAATACAAGTAGTTGCATAAGTCTTAGAAAGGGTGATGGTGATAATGATGGAAGATTTGATAAATATTTCATTTTTTAAGACATTAACAGGGTTAGATATCTGTTTGGCAAATCAAGGGAGGTAATAAAGTTGTTTAGCCAATTTTAATTGTTTTAAAAACCCTGATATCTGTGCCCTTTATGTCTGGTGGTGCTCTGTGTCACCCGTGCTTGCTAGGCCCCCCCCCCCCCCCCCCCAGAGGTCCTTGCTCTTTTGGTGTACAGAATTCTGTTTTACTTGGACCGTCCAACGGGATACTGCAGGACATAAAGGGACTGTGTATCCTATTTTTTTTCCAACATTTTTTTTTTTTGAGTATGGCCTTACAGTGGCAACATACTTTGTGGCATACATAATTATTAACTGAGTTTTGTGATTTTGTTTTGATTTCAGCGTGGTCCATACATAATTATTAACTGAGTTTTGTTATGATTTCAGCGTGGTCCATTATACAATTTATCATTAAACTTGTTTGCATGATGTAATACAAGTAGTTACATAAGTCTTAGAAAGGGTGATGGTGATAATGATGGAAGATTTGATAAATATTTCATTTTTTAAGACATTAACAGGGTTAGATATCTGTTTGGCAAATCAAGGGGGGTAATAAAGTTGTTTAGCCAATTTTAATTGTTTTAAAAACCCTGATATCTGTGCCCTTTATGTCCTGATGGTGCTCTGTGTCACCCGTGCTTGCCAGGGTGCCGGGTTAGGGTTACCCTAACCCTAAATTTCACTTTTATATATGTAAATTATTTTTCCATAACAATTTTGTTAATATTTGCAATAATGTATATTAAGTCCCTGCAAAATAAAGGGAAAAACATGTTTAGATATAAATGACAGATACAGGTAGTAAATAATTATATAAAAAAAATAACAAATTTCAAAAATATCGATTAATTATTATTATTACTTTGATAACATTAATGTGTTACATGTATGAAATACTAGTTCTTTATAGTGGCGGCGAACCTTTGTAAATATTTTGATATTTTTTGGTGATGATGAATTGTGGTTTGTTTTATTGTTTGTATTTTCGTCAACACTCATACTACTTACTACTATATCTTTTTCTTCTTCTTCACCTCACGTACACTCTAAGTTTGTAACAGAATGCACATACCGAAAGTTATAATAATTTCCCCCAAATGTCGTAAAATGAATGTAAAAGTTTGCACATTTAACGTAAAAAGCTTAAGCGACTCATCCAAAAGACAACAATTATTTCATTGGTTGAAGCTGAACCAATACTCTATATATTTGTTACAAGAGCTACACTGTAAAGAATTGTCATATAACAAATGGAAAAAAGAGTGGGGCGATGAATTATTTTTAAGTGGAAATAGCAGGAATAGCACAGGTGTGGGCATCCTTCTAATTTTACGTATACAATAAAAGAATATAATAATATCATTGACGGTAGAATGCAATCGTTAAACATTAATATAAATGAAAAAGATTATGTATTTCTAAATGTTTATGCACCAAATAATGCTACAGAACATATTACATTTCTTACGAAAATAGAAGATTTTATTATTTTAAACGATAGCGATACTTTTGTCGCTGGTGGCGATTTTAATACTATTATTGACATTGATAAAGATAAAAAAAAAATGGAAATATTAACAACAATAAGAGAAATAGAGAAAAAATAAATAATATTATACAAAATAACGATATAAATGATATATGGAGAATTTTAAATCCAAATACAAAACGCTACACGTGGCACTCCAACCACAAACCGCCAATATTTTGTAGGCTTGACTTTTTTCTTGTTTCAAACAACATAGTAAATGCAATTACTCAATGTAAAATTACAACGGGTTTACGGTCAGATCATTCAGTTGTATATTTTAATATAAATGTTGATAATCAACTTCGAGGGTCAGGATTTTTTAAACTTAATAATAGTGTTATTTTAGAAAAAGATTATCAAGATAAAATAAAATATTCAATACAAGAAATAGCAGATATTAATAAAGAAGCTAATCCTAACACGTTATGGGAAATCATTAAGGGTACAATAAGGAACGAAACTATTAAATACACATCCGCAAAAAAAAGAAAATAGTCAAATTAGAAATAAAACTCAGAAACGATATTGATATCTTATAAAAAGAGCTATCAAACAATCATAACAATGAGACAATTTTAAATAATATAAAAGAAAAGAAATCTGAATTAGAGGAAATAATCAAATTACAAACAAAGGGATTTTTACTAAGAGCAAAAGCTGAATGGATAGAAGGGGCAGAAAAAAATAAAAAATATTTTAGTAATTTAGAAAAAAAAAGATCAGAACACAAAACTATCAAAAGACTAGTTAAAAATGATATAGAAATTACGAAATCAAAAGATATTTTAGATGCAACTAAAACATTTTATAAAACATTGTACAGGAAAGATACCACATTAAATAATGATGACATATTTTTAACACAATTAAATAATACAATTTTGAACGAAGATGAAAAGAAATCGTGTGAAGGTTAATTACTGAAGCAGAATGTTTAACAGCTCTCAAAGAAATGAAAAATTGTAAAAGTCCAGAATCAGATGGAATTACAGCAGAATTCTACAAAATATTTTGGAACACGGTTAAAACTTATTACATAAGCTCGATTAATTATTCATACGAAAACAATTCATGAACAACAATTCAAAAACAAGGCATAATTTCTCTTCTACCAAAAAAAGACAAAAAATTAACAACATTAGAGAATTGGAGACCAATAAGTTTACTTAACGTTGATTATAAAATTACTACAAAAACAATAGCAAATAGAATGAAAAATGTTTTAAATAATCTTATCGACAACAGCCAAACAGGTTTTTTAAAAGGAAGATATATAGGTGAAAACATTCGAACTATCTTTGAGGTAATAGAATATTTAAATGACGAAGACAAACCAGGACTTATATTTTTTGCAGATTTTGAAAAGGCATTCGATAGTATAGGTCACGATTTTATTTTTAAAACTCTTGCATATTTTAATTTTGGTAACTCTTTTATAAACTGGATTAAATTATTTTATAACGATGCTCAAAGTTGTGTAGTTAATAACGGACACATGTCCGAGTTCTTCAACATCGAAAGAGGAGTACGACAAGGATGTCCACTTTCACCATATTTATTTATCTTAATTATAGAAATTTTATACAAGTCTGTAAAAGCAGATAAAGATATAAAAGGCATAAACACATAAAATAGAGAAATAAAAATACGGCATTTGCAGATGATGCAACGTTTATGATGGATGGGTCATATAAAACTTTTACATCTTTAATAAAAAGGCTAAATTATTTTAGTAAAATATCTGGTTTAAAAAATTAAACGATAAAAAATCTGTTATCTTAAGATCAGGATCATTAAAAACTTCTTTTGAAACATTTGGTACAAATAATAGATTCATATGGACATCAGAATGCTCGTCTACGCTGGGAATTGTTTTTTCAAATGACAGAAACAAATATCACGAATTAAATTTAATACCAAAAATACAAGAATTTACAAACTGCTTAAAACGATGGAAGAGGCATAATTTATCAATTATTGGAAAAATAACTGTTATAAAAACGTTTGCATTACCAAAACTTATATGCCCTCTTACAGTCCTAGAAAACCCAAAACCGGAATTAATTAATTTAATCAATAAGTGTATATACACTTATTTATGGGATAATAAACCTGAGCAAATTAGTCGAAAAACAATAATACAGGATTATGAAAACGGGGCCTAAAAATGATTGATTTAAACATGTTAAAGCAGGATGGGTCAAAAGAATAATCGATAATAAAAATGAGAGTGATTGGAAACATATATACAATAACACATTAGATAAAATAGGGGGACAATTAATATTTGAATGTAATTCAAATGAAAATGACTATATTAAAACACAAAACCAACAATTTCCCAAATTTTTCTTAGAAATATTACAATCATGGTCAAGCATAAACTTTGTAAATAAATCAGAAGCTGAAGGATTAAACAATCAGATATTATGGAACAACTCTTATATAAAAAACAAAAACACGACATTATTTTATAAAGAATGGTATGCAAAAGGTATCAAGTACATCAAACAAATATTTGATAGTAGGCAAAAAACGTTTTATACATTTCAATTTGTAAAAGCTAAGTACACACTTAATAATTAAGTTTTTTTAAATATTATACTTTAATTGAAAGCATACCAAAAGTATGGAAACAAAACTTGAAAACCGACAACATAGCTGATAATAATAAACAAATTAGCTTAATGCAACAAATTCGAAACCTCAAGAGTCCAAATGAATTTTTATACAACAGACAATTAAAAAACACTAACAATATTAATATTATCAAACCCCATATTAAATGGGAATCAGAAAGTACAAACATTAACTGGAATGTTGTACACACCGTACCTTTTAAATCCTTAATTGATACAAAAATAAGAGCTTTTCAATACAAATATATTATGCGAATTGTACCAAACAACAAATTCCTGTTTAAATGCAACATATGTAATACAAGTTTATGTGATTTTTGTGCCATGAATGTTGAAACAAATAGACATCTATTTTGGGAATGTCATTGTTCTAGAGCATTTTGGACAAATCTTGAAGAATATCTTAATGAAAAGCAGTTTACAATAAAGTTAAATTATATGATAATATCTCTTGGATATGTTGAATGGAGCAGTTATTCAAACTTGTTAAATACTCTATTGATTTATGCTAAATATTTTATCTATAAAAATAAGTATGCAAAAACAATTCCCATATTTATCAATTTTATAAAATATTTAAAACATATTGAAAACATAGAAAGAATAATAGCAACGACAAAATATAAACTTGAACAACATAACGGCAAATGGGGAAAATTACAACTTTATTAATGACGTCATCAAACTGATTTCAGACTTAGAGTGTCGAGTATTCCTCTTCTTTATCTTAACCTTCATTTCCTTTTTTATTTCTTATCTACTCTCCATTATCTACTGTCTACAAACACCAACTTATTTCTCAATTAATGCATAAAGTATAATTGTGACGATGCTTCATTATAAAAACACTTACAATATTATTGTTAACATATAAAAACAGCGTGAATAGACTTGTATATCAGTTATATATCTTAACATGCTGGTATAATATCCACGCTAATCCTTCTTATTGTGTTATGTACAATGCGTTGTTATTTACTTGAATGTATATGTATTATGAGAAATAAAATATTTAAAGACAAAAGTTTCCGAGTTACAAGTTATCCAACGTGCATCTAACCCTTTTATTTCAAGGCATTGTACAATAACGCAGATAATTATTTTTATTTAAGATTCAATAAAGTTGTTTGCCTGAATGTTGTTAAGTGCTTTGCAAGATTTGCGTTTGCATAAAAAGCACGCTTTAATAAAAGCATGCATTACCATCCTAGACATTTCAGTGTTTACTCGACAATCCGTTTTCTCTCTCAACACTTTACTTTCTTATACACTCGATGCTCGATTTTCTTACTTGGTACTCAACATCCTGAACTACGTTCGATTATCTTACCCGACCTTTTTCTGACTTGACACTTGATTTTCTTACTATACACTTGGTTATCTTATTAGACGCTCGACTTTCTTCACAAATTTATTTTATGTACTCCACACTCACTGAATTTTTTACTCGACCTTTAATTTCATAGCCATACTAAACATCCTTACTCTATTTTCTTACTCGACACTTTATTTTCTAACTCGTCACTCTATTTTCTTTCTCGACACTCAATATTTTTACTCTATACTCAACATCCTTACTCGACTTCGATTTCATTACTCAACACTTGATTTTCGTTCTCAACACATGATTTTGTTATTCGACATTAGATTTTCTCATTTGATACTTAATATCCTTACTCGACACATGAATTCCTTACTCGGCACTCGTTTTTTTTACTCAGTATTCAATATCTTTACTCGACCTTATATTTTCTTATTTAATATTTGATTTTCTTAGGTTACAGTTGACTTCCTTATGCACTCAATGCTCAGATGTTTTACATGGTACTCGTAATCATTACTCGATATCCTTACACGACATCCTTACTCGACATCCTTACTCGACATCCTTACAAGGCGTTTGATTTCCTTCAGCTACATTTCATTATCTTACTAGATGCTCAAAATCCTTACTCGAGTCATTTTCGATTCTTGATTTTCCTATTTTCTTATGTACTATACACTTGGTTTTCTTACTCGATTTTTAATTTTCTTACTCGATACTGAACATACTTACACGACTTTTAATTTTCTTACTCGATACTGAACA
Source organism: Panopea generosa (assembly GCA_029582155.1). Lineage (NCBI taxonomy): Eukaryota > Metazoa > Mollusca > Bivalvia > Adapedonta > Hiatellidae > Panopea > Panopea generosa. The sequence goes on along the minus strand of CM055902.1, from coordinate 73,250,887 downwards.
TCTTTACACGACTTTTAATTTCCTTACTAGATACTGAACATCCTTACACGACTTTTGATTTTCTTACTACATACTAAACATCCTTACTAAATACTGAACATCCTTTCACGACTTTTGATTTTCTTACTAGATACTAAACATCTTTACACGACTTTTGATTTTTCTTACTAGATACTGAACATCTTACACTAATTTTGATTTTCTTACTAGATACTGAATATCCTTACACGACTTTTGATTTTCTTACCAGATACTTAACATCCTTACACGCCTTTTGATTTTCTTACTAGATACTAACCATCCTTACACGACTTTTGATTGTTTTACTAGATACCGAACATCCTTACACGACTTTTGATTCACTTACCAGGTACTGAACAACCTTACACGACATTTGGTTTTCTTACTAGATACTAAATATCCTTACACGACTTTTGATTGTTTTACTAGATACTGAACATCCTACACTACTTTTGATTTTCTTACTAGATACTGAACATCCTACTCGACTTTTGATTTTCTTACTAGATACTGAACATCCTACACGACTTTTGATTTTCTTACTGGATACTGAACATCCTTACACAACTTTTGATTTTTTTACTCGATACTGGACATTCTTACTAGATACTGAACATCCTTACACAACTTTTGATTTTCTTACCAGATACTGATCATCCTTGTTAGATATTGAACATCCTTACACGACTCTTGATTTTCTTACTAGATACAGAACATCCTTACACGACTTTCGATTTTTTTTACTAGATACTGAATATCCTTACACGACTTTTGATTTTCGTACTGGATACTGAACATCCTACACGACTTTTGATTTTCTTACTAGATACTGAACAAAATTACTAGATACTGAACATCCTAACACGACTTTTGATTTTGTTACCAGATACTAAATATCCTTACACAACTTTTGATTTTCTTACTAGATACTAAACATCCTGACACGACTTTTGATTGTTTTACTAAATACTGAACATCCTATACGACTTTTGGTTGTCTTACTAGATACAGAACATCCTTACGCGACTTTTGATTTTATTACTAGATACTGCACATCTTACACGACTTTTGATTTTCTTATTAGATACCGATCTTCCTACACGACTTTTGATTTTCTTACTAGATACTGAACATCATTACTAGATAATGAACATCCTTACACGACTTTTGATTTTGTTACCAAATACTAAATATCCTTACACGCCTTTTGATTTTCTTACTAGATACTAAATTTCCTGACACGACTTTTGATTGTCTTTCTAGATACTGAACATCCTTACACTACTTTTGATTTTCTAACTAGATTCTGAACTTCCTACACGACTTTTGATTTTCTTACTAGATACTGAACATCCTAACTAGATACTGACCATCCTTACACGAGTTTTGATTTTTTTTACTAGATACTAAACATCCTTACACAACTTTTGGTTGTCTTACTAGATACTGAACATCTTTACATTACTTTTGCTTTTCTTACTAGATACTGAACATCCTTAAACGACTTTTGATATTCTTACTTGATACTGAACATCCTTATACGACTTTTGATTTTCTTACTAGATACTGAACATCCTACACGACTTTTGATTTTTTTACTAGATACTGAACATCCTTACACGACTTTTGATTTTCTAACTAGATACTGAACATCCTTACACGACTTTCGATTTTTTAACTAGATACTGAACATCCTAACAAGATACTGAACATCCTTACACGACTTTTGATTTTCTTATTAGATACTGAACATCCTAAAACGACTTTTGATTGTCTTATTAGATACTAAACATCCTTACACGGCTTTTGATCTTCGTATTAGATACTCAACATTCTTACACGACTTCAGATTTTTTTAACACGATACTGAACATACTTACACGACTTTTGATTTTCTTACTAGATATTGAACATCCTTATACGACATTTGATTTTCTTATTAGATACTAAACATCCTTACACCACTTATGATTTTCTTACTAGATACTTAACATCCTTACTAGATACTGAACATCCTTACACGACTTTTGATTTTCTAACAA
>CM055902.1:73223324-73248324 GCA_029582155.1 Panopea generosa | reverse complement strand
ATGTATTTGTTCTTCATTGGTTGTTTAAAACAACAGGAAAAAACATTTTTGGAGAAAAAAAATGTGCGCAGAATTTCAGCAAATTCTAAATCAATGAACCCAGATTCCCACTGAACTGAAGAGTTACAGCAAATTCTAAATCAAATACTCAATCTGTCACCTCCTACAACATGCTTGAGCTGTAGAGGTCGTATTCTTGCCATCAGTCATGTTGCAGCCCCTGGAACCACACAGAGGTTCTTGTCTTTGTTTTATGTTATTATTTGGAATTGATATCACTATTAATGACTGAGAGCAAGACAATGTAGACACGATCAGATTCAGTGGATCTGTCAAAGTTTTTCTTTTCTGTTCCTACAGATATTAACATATATGGTATTGTATATTTTCAAAACAATTTACATTCACTAAATGATGGCATTTTTCAGGTAAATACAGATACCTAAAATTTAGTGCTGCTGTTAGTACAAAATTGAATGTTACAAAATAAGTTGTTTTTTTTTTTTGTGATTTTATGATTTTTTTTTATCCCGTAAACGATACAAGTTCAGCTTTTATATTTTACCATGAAAACCAATCTTGAACCGTTTACCTTCAGAACTACCTGTAACATTCAAAATTATGACAACATTCCCTCCAAATGAATCCAGATTCCCACAGAACTGACGAGTTAGAGCAAATTCTAAATCAATGAATCCAGATTCCCACAGAACTGCAGAGTTACAGCAAATTCTAAATCAAATACTCAATCTGTCACCTCCTGTACGAAATGTTACGCCCGGAAAAGAGACGTAAAAATATATAAAAATACGCCCGGAATTTTTTAAATTTCATATAAGGAGTAAAAGCAGATTCCGACCAAATCGACACGTAAACGGGCCTGAAAAAGTGGCGAAATATGTAAATGAGCCGTAAAAAATTACGTCCAAAAAATATTACGTGTGAAAAAATTACGTGCGAAAAATATATGAGCAGGAAAAAAAATTACGTGTGAAAAAAATTACGTGCGAAAAAAATATTACGTGTGAATTATTTTACGTGTGCACCAGAATTACGTCTAAAATGAAACGTAAACAAGGCGTAAAAATGAACGAAATATGCAAATTAGCCGTAATATTACAATTGGAGAGATATTACGCCTGAAAAATATTACGTCTTAAACTGAAAATTTTACGTCTGAAAAATATTACGTCCGGTACTGAAAATATTACGTCCAAGAAATATTACGTCCAAAACTGAAAATATTACACTTAAATAATGATGACATGTAAACTCAAAGAAATTGTTACAAAAATCAATTTTCTGAAATATATTAAATCTTGAATTTTAAATGATTAAAAAAATATGATTGTCAAATTAGCTTTTTTTATTGGACAGGATGGTTTTCATCTATTGAACATTAATGCCTAAACTTTTGCTTACGTCTAATTAATAAGAAAGCCACAGCTGTCATCTAGTGGTAGAGTGTCTGCATTACATACATGAGTGTTCGATCCCCAGTCAAGTCATACCAAAAACTTTAAAATATTGTACAAGTCAAAATTGTGAAGGCACATAAGATGAATTGGTAATCATGTTCTGTGTATGCGGCACAGTACTCCAGTACAATAGCACTGACCTAACAACCGTTTCAAGTACATGCCGACTGAAAGATTGTTTTAAAATGACTTAACATCACAACACAAGTATTAATTTTAAGAACACTAGTTAGCAGTGAAATAATATATTCCATTTAGTGGTTACTGTATAACATCATGATAATAAAGGCTCGGGGAACTGACTTTTCATCCAATGTCAATTTTTGTTAAAATTGCCATTAAATATCATTCTTCAATTAAAGGCATTCACTTTCTGTTTAGTGACACTTGGCAAAACAATACAAGAATACCAATTCTTCTAAAAAGGTATCTAAAGATCATAAATAAGTTATTCAATGGAAATAATTTATTCTAATATTGCAAGTTATTTAGTATAAAATGAATATACAGTCAAACCTGTGTATGTGACCACCTCTTTTAAGCAGCCACTTGTCTTAAGCAACCACATTTGCTATTTCCCATTTCTATGTTTTCTGAGCAAATTTACCTGTATTAAGCAGCCACCTGTCTTAAACGTCCACTTTTGTTCCGTCCCTTAACTGGCTGCTTAAGACAAGTTTGACTGTATATTAATTATCTGAGTAACAAATTGTAAACAGTAATTCAGCAGGCAAACGCGTACAAAATCAGCAAAATTAATAAATGCCATTGAAACTGAGCACTAGTAATCTTCATCCAATCAATTAAATGTATTTAGAAAATGATTAATCTTTGACATGTCAACTTTTATAAAACAAAACTAGCTGTATGATACAGTTAGGTCACAATCAGTATGTTTGTTTCAAATTTATTTATTTTCAAAAGTAATACTTAAGGACTAAATCTTAATAAACAAGACAATGGAGTACTGCAAGCAATGCATAAATCCCCTATCAGTTTTCAGGTTGTGTCTATAATCTAAAATATTTTGTTGCCATAGCTACCGCAATTTTTGTCTGTTTAATAAATAAAATGACCAACGTTATCTCCATATTGCCAATTAACCACATGCTAAGTTGAAAAAGCCTCTGTTTAATAACGTAAAAAAGCCCTGCTATATTATGAACTGAGAAAAGAATAAAAAATGAACTCAATCATATTGAAAAAGATACATTAAAAGATACATTGTTATTTGTCCTACACGGTCTTTCACTGTCCTTTAGTATGACATAGAAAAACTAGTCTGTGTAATTACCAAGTTCTACACTATGTATTTAAAAAAATCTTAACTGCACAATTCATTTTTTCACATTCTTCAGTTTTTGCCTGGAATATCCGATAGCTTCTGTAATTGCACTATTCATCCTATTTTCTCCAATAATTGGGTAATTTTCAAATCTCAACCATCCTAAGGTATACTCTGAAAACAAACAAAAATATGTGTGGACAAGAAACATCTATAAAACATCATGAAAGAACTTAAAAAATTAAAAACGTTATGATTTTATTGTGTTGGACAATGTTTAATATAGCTTACAACAAACTTTCAGTCATATAAGATATAACCATCAAAGCCTACTTAAGACAGGTGTCTAAGTGCTGTCAGTCACTGAAGTATGATAATGAATTACATGGTACAATACACCACCCAGTCAAATTATACTAACAGGGCCAACAAGTCATTGAACTTTCCTTTAAATGAGGAGTGTGAAATATTCTAGTACCAATTTATAAAATAGTAAACATGGTTAAATCTATTTTATTACCACTAGACCCCACTTTAATCATATTTGGTACTAATCCATATATTAAAGGGATACATGGCAACTAAATTTTCACTTTAAATCATTCTGAAATTAACATTGTGTCAATAAAGTTCTTAGTGCTGAAACTATGTAAATTCCCATTTAAATCTACTATTTATGTTAACAATCTCAATCATGACATTTACGATTTTTAAATTGAAGGTATAAATTTAATTTGTTTATTTATGGTATATGAACTATGATTATAAAACACCATACATGTTTAACTATACAAAAGGTCCCATTAAACTGCCACGGTGGCAGAGTGGTCTTGAAAGGCCACGTTTCAAGATCACTTGGCTATCACGACAGGTTTTTTATTCAAACCAAAACTGTTGTGAGATAATTTTCCTATTTTAATAAATTCTGAAAATCCCCTTCAATCAATAAAACTGGATATGCTAAAGTAGATACCTGGCCATGTCTGAAATGGTGTTAAACCACTATAAAAAAGTGCTTAAAAACATATAAAATAATGAAACACACGTTACCTTTAATCGCTTTAATCTTTGTCTCATTGAGGGTTGGTCGTATATCCCCAGGTGCAGATGTTGATAAACCTTGTCCTCTTGAATATGCCAATTCCTCAGTTGTAAACATGGCATATACCAGTTTGATACACAATGTGTATCCCGGTTCTTTTGCTGCATTCTTACGGGCAGCTGCTTGAGCTTTACGCAACAGGTCTCTGCTTACAGTAACTGGATAGACACTAACCAATCGCATATACTTCTGAAATAAGAAATGATGTTGCTTTGTTCAATTCTGTGCTTCCAAGGGATTATTTTATTAGATGTGATTACAAACTGCACAATTAAAATACTAATAATTACAAAATGGTTTGTCTTCAAATATAAAATACAATTCAACCCAATTAAAAAATATATTTCAGTTAATACTAAACAATATAAAATTTTACTTTTGTATTGTCCTGTTAAAGATATTTTAACCCATATGTAGCCGGAAATCAAAATCTTCTTTTAAAAATCAATATTAAGAATTCAATTTAGAACAGTAAACTTTTTTATTCAATTTTCAATATTTACTAAGTATTTGTATTAGAGGTGTTATCAGGAAAATTATGATGTTATATGATGCCAACTCGGCCAATACAAACTGAACTGGGCATTTCTACATCTTTAACATGGCACTCAGTTATTAGAAGCAATAACATGTATTAAACAAAATTGTCATTAAATGATTTCATATTCTCAGTCATATTGACCAATATCAAATCATCAAATTAATTAATAACATTATAATAATACTTAATATAAAAATCTGTTCTGCTTACTTAATATATTTCAATCAATTCCAAGCAGGAATATACCAAATACTTGAAAAATTGGTACCTAATAGAGAATAATGTCCCAAGAAGACAGTCACAATATTACCGAAAACATTTTTTTGAAGCAATGCTAACAGCAAACAACAATATAAAAAATTTAAGCTAAAATAAACTAGAACAATGTAATGCAAAATACTACTCTCTAGTCTTTACCTCGTCATCAACTGTTGTATGAACTTCTGGACCAGGAGCGGCCTCTGCTGTATCAGTAGATGTTGCAGTAGCTGAGGGCATTCTGTTAAAAAGTGTTTTTCGTGGAGATCTTCTAAGTGTTTTTTGTGCATGGGATGTGTTTTGAGCATGACCAGCTGGTGACTGAAAAGCTATATTTGATATATGGGGCATGTTCTGAATTTGGTTGTTCTGTCCTGTGCCAGCAGACATTTCTACTGTGTTGGATGTTTTGGTAGCTGAAGGACTTCTATTGAAAGATATTTTTCGTGGTGATCTTCTAAAGCCTTTTGATTGCGTGTGTGGTGTTATATGAGTTTGACTAGTAGGTGAATCAAAATGCATCTCATTCTGAACAGATGTTTGCAGTATGTTAGAAGAAAGGTTGTTGGACATTTCGTGACTCGGAGTGAATGCATGATCAAATGATGTATGGGTCATGTTTTGAACTGGGGTAAGCATCTGTGTTTGTGCCCTAGATGTGGTTTCAGATAGTGTTTGCTCAATTTGGCTTTCATTCTGATCCATGTACTGAGATTGAGATGTTATAGACTGTGGCTGAATAGTTGGGATTAAAGAAAGACTTGTGTCCTGAGTTGGGATGAGCAAGTCCTGAACTGTGGTATGTGGTATGGCTTTTAAAGGCGAATGACCAATTGAGGTAACATTATGAGACACGAGCCTTGCTGGGGTTGTCTGACCTGGGGTATGCAGTGGCTGAACAATTGGAGTGATGTGCTGAATTGGAGTATGATTTGTGGTTGTAGAGAGTGGATGAAGAGTTGGTGTAATGAGATCAGAGTTGTGCTGGGATGATGTGTTCTGAACGGCAATATGGTTTGTGGTGGTAAGTGTGTTAATGGGTGCATCAGGATATGGTACAAGAGTAGGTGGCTCATACCCATATCTTGTATTCAGCTGATCATTTGTTGGTGGGTCAATTGCTAACCCAAACACATTGGAAAAGTATGTTTCCTGCAATTTAAAAACAATACAAATCTACATATATTTATTTACCCAAATGATTTTGATATTTACAGTTTTTTAACTTACTTGATGAGTCAAACCTGTTTTATCATGAAGTGCAAATGTTTATGATAATACCTGTTTGTTCTGATGTTGAGCTTTTGTGTCCAAACAAATAGCTTTGGTTACTTTTACAGCAGTACTTGCTTCTTTTGTTATGGAATAGGAAAATTACAAATTATTATCACTTCCCCAAGAAAAAACACACACAAAAAAAATCGTACAAAATATGCCTCTTGTCACCATTCCATTCCCAGTGAATTGGAGTTATTGCAATATCAAATTATAAACAAAATAAAATATTTTAGGGAGGAGGGGAAGAATTATCCTAAGTTGGCTATATCTTTTTCTTCATTCAAAAATTAATAAAAAGATGACTTAAGGAACCATTTTTGTTTTTACTTACCTCGTAACAATTATCACTAGTATCAGGTGCTGTGCGGGGAGATTCAGAAGGAAAATCATAATGTTGTATGAATTTTTTTATGTACATCTGTACGTCTGGTTTGATGGCAAGTTTTAAAAAATCTAAAACATCTGAGGATGGAGCAGCTGAAAGAAAAAAGGAAGAAAAATAATGATTAATATTAGAGTCGCTATATACGGTATTGGCAAGTTTGTAGATTTTCTCATTATGGAAGTTGTGAGATAAACAGCTTCTTAAAGCCTCAAATCTCATCATTTCACATAACAAACTTTTTGAACCAATATGAAATAAGATTGCACTCATGCAAGAGAGCCTCTATAAATTTGTGATTGTTATATGAGTATATTTTAAAATTTAATAATTTGTAATAGCATCCATGCTTATCTAAAGAGACAAAAAAGCATATCGGTCCCATAGACCCAAAACATTTAAATAAAAAAACAACTTACCAAGTTCTTCATGTCTTCTGCTATCTACTGTTTGTAGGGCATTGTGACAGAGCGACCAGGTTTCTTTAATTGTTGTCTCTGTGTCTGTCGATGTTGAAGATTTTCCAAACTGGCACAGCATGGGGCTACTGCACTCACTCAATATTCTGTTGTCAACTGAATTTTTGACATTGAGTGCAGTAGCCTTTTTTGCCTCCCCATCTACCTTGTTAAGCTTCCGTGTTGGCTTCTTTGACTTGGGTGGTTGTTGTGAAGCGTCTCCATGTGGTCGTCTTTTCTTTGGATTTGGCTCATCAAAAGGTAAGTTAAACAATAATTCGTTAACTTCCAAATCAGCATCTGCTTGTCTAGTTTCTTTAACCTGTTTGTTTGCATTCTTTGCAAATGTGTCCAGAGTTTTTTTGTCATCTGAAAATAAGAAGAAAAAAACAGATCTATGTTAGTTTAGCAATATAATATTTTATTGATGTAAATTTCAATTTAAACTGCAAATGTAGGATGTAGTCTAAATATTTTTTTAATAGGTTTAACGCCATTTTCAACACATTTCAAGTTATAAATGGCATTCCAGTTTCAGTGGTGCAGGAAGACCTCAGACTAAGTAGAACCACCGTCCTTCAGCAAGTAACTTGAAATTTTCTCACATAAAGTTTTTGGAGTGAGCGGGAATCGAACCTAGGACCTTAGCTATGAGATGTCGCATTAGACCACTCGACCACAGAGGGCCCTGTAGCCTGATTAAATAAGGTGTGAATGGACAGCTTTTGTATTATTTGAACATCCGATCTGCTGTCCATAACGGGAGACTCAAAATAACAAATCTTACCCTAATGTATAATGTGTATTTTTAACAATTTTATAATTGGATACAAACATATTTCATATAACATATGTACCCAACACAAACACATATAATGTTTCTTAAAATATTATTATAAATAAGTAAGTTTTGTAAATATTTGTTAAAAATCTTATTACCCCACCCACTTTGTCACTACAGATTCGGTATATTAGAACAGAGACATAGACAATCTCTGATTAGATTTATAACAACAGTATAGAATCTAGTAATATTATTACATGTAAAAAAATACTGGTCCCTATCCCATATATTGTAGGCCTACAATTGCCAGTCAAACACACAAGAGGTTTTTTTTACAATAAAAAGTAAAAGAAGCTAATTATATTTTGATCATAATTGGATTCCGTAGCCTAGGTCAAGGTTAGTTGCTTCCGGAAATCACGAGAATTTGAATATTAGCGTAACACAGCTGTTACAGCGATATCTAATGTAAATATGAAGTAGTGAAATTAAATAGATTTACGTACCATGAATCTTCAGGATAATGCCGTGAAAGTTGTCTTTACCCCACACCATTTCACATTCTCCTCTTTCTATGAAATTTGTTGACAATCTAAGTTTTTTGTCCGTTTTCGGAACAACCGCGATACTTGAATCTTCCTTAAAGTAAATACACGCGAACATTGCTTGACACTTTTCGGGGTGTTATTTTAAAATAAAAATAAAATAAGGATAACGAGCTGTCCGTGGAACTGTTAAAATGGCGTCCTCTTCAAGGAGTGACCCTGCCAATTGTAATCTGATATCTGCTGCGGTACAGCCTCAATTAGAAAGAGGCACTTAGTGGGGAAGTTTATTATCTTAGCCGCTTATCAGGCAGTGCCTGTGAACTGGAGAACCTTACGGCGACTCGCTCATAACAAGAATTTCGGTCATTACATAATAGGGATGCCGCATTGCTGCAAGCAATTTGCTGACCATGCAAATCGCACCCACTTCTTAAAAAGTAACATGGCGGCGCACAATAAACCACCCGTCAAAAAGAAACGAAGGGGTCCTTATGGAAAGATTGTAAATGAAATAACACTTGTTCCTGAAGCGGACATAGAGACTAATTTTAAAACAGTTACAGCTACTAATCCCATTACAAAGGTTTTTGTGGACGCATTGAATAGCGAAGACGGGGCAAGCACCAGCCATTTCGCACGCATTACAGACTATGAGCAATTACACTCACCAGGAGCACATACAATTAAGGTAAGTTTTAAAAACGTTTTTGTTACTTAATGGGTAACAAATGGCAAAGTTGCAATACCATATAAGTTTCATTAATAACGTAGATTTTTTTTTAAATAACGGGTACGAAACAGCTTGAGATCGAATGACCGGAAATTGTCTCCACATTTCAAAATGGCGGAAATCAACAAAATAAATTTGGATCCAACACCAAATAAAGGTAATCTGTTTTGTGCTGGTGTTTATTTTTTATCGACATTGAACACATTAATGAGAACTCACTCTTCGCCCCTTGGCTGATGTTTAATTGGTAGGATTATTATTTAAGGAGCTTAACTGTGACGATCATGCAAAGGACTTTTGTTTACGAATTGTTATGGGAAAAAACCCCGACTCTGTCTCAGAATTTAAAGACGGAAAATAACGTATTAACAATTATATATGGTTAATGAAATGAAAATAATATTTAATTGATTTGAAGGTTTATTTTGTTGGAATATTGTTAAAATTAAACGTGATGAACTGTTTAATGCATGATTTCATTAATATGATTTGTAAAACATAAAATGATTGTAGATATTTCACGAATAATGTTGACATTTAGACTTTCAAATTAATATAAGTTGATATATATATATCACAGTGTGTACGTAACGTACTAGGAGAGGAATTTATGTAAGCGGTTCAGTTAGCTCAGACGGTAGAGCATTCGCCCTGTAAGCAAAGGGTTCTGGTTTCGAGTCCCGGACTGGCTGCATATTTTCTCGTCCTGTAACATTCGTACCCAATGTGGGACTGTGACTGATATATATTCCAAGAAACATTTCACATGATTCTCTGTTCTTTATGGAAATTCGGGATGAATTCCAAATTTGTGAGGGAATATATAACAGTGTGTACGTTACTTACTAGGAGAGGAATTTATGTAAGCGGTTCAGTTAGCTCAGACGGTAGAGCATTCGCCCTGTAAGCGAAGGGTCACGGGTTCGAGTCACGGACTGGCTGCATATTTTCTCGTCATGTTACATTTTGCGCCCAACAAGGGACTGTGACTGATATATATTCCTAGAAACATTGCATGATTCTCTGGTCTGTATGAAAATTCGGGAGGAATTTCGTATTTGTGAGGGAATATGTCACAGTGTGTACGTAACCTACTTAGAGAGGAATTTATGTAAGCGGTTCGGGTAGCTCAGATGGTAGAGCATTCGCCTTGTAAGTGAAGGGTCCTGGGCTGGAGTCCTGGAGTAGGTCACGTACACACTGTGACATATTCCCCCATAAATATGCCATAACCTGTCATAAAATTAATTAGAATTGAATTCCCATTTTCAGTATTTAAAAAGTTACATAGTTTATTATAAGCAGTTTTGATTAAATTGATGCTTAATATTCAAATAAATAAATCTAAAGTAGGGCCTATGTAGTTCCAAATTCAAAATGTTCTGGACCCACTAAATGGGGCATTTATTCAAACAGAGTTAAATGGAAAAATACCAAAATACATGTATGGGTAAATCTTAATCACTGGGTTTTTTTTTCATTGATTTACATGTTAAACATATTATTCTTTTGTTTTCAGAACTTTGATAACGGTTTTCCAATTGATGTTGATAAAACACAAGGGCTGAGTGATGAAGACCTGATCCAGAACAGAGAGGATCAAGACTATGCTGAAAGCAATGATGATTTAGCATATATTGAAGACTGTGATCCATTTTCAAACCTGCCAGATTTTGACACTCTCCACACAGATGGAATATTTGGCCAGAATAATGTTGAGGACCAGACAACTGACCAAGATGATGATTTATTATATCCTGGAGCAGAAGTGACTGTAGGAGCATTCATGCTTCTGTTAGCAGTATTTTGTACTAACCAGCATTTAGTTGGTGATGGGATTCAGCAACTTTTAAGAATCATTGCTATTGCACTACCAAAGGATCATAGATTGTGCACAACACTCAATGAATTCAAGAACTACTTCCGGGTTCTAAAAAATCCTTTAATAAGACATTATTACTGCTTAAGCTGCTCATTGGATCTTCCTGATAAAAATATCACTGCTTGTCCAAATTCTGATTGTGGAAAACGTATTAATCCTCGAGCTCAAAAATATTTCCTTGAAGTTCCCATTATTGGACAAGTTAAGAATCTGTTTTCACAGAAAGGGTTTTATACACTTTTAAGTGATCGGCTACAACGGAATATACCACCTGAAACATATGAAGACATTTATGATGGTCACCTGTACAAGTCGTACGTACAAAATGATGGACCTTTAAGTTATCCAGAAAACATTTCATTTCTTTTCAATACAGATGGTGCACCAGTTTTTAAGAGTAGTAAGGTCAGCATATGGCCAATATTTTTAGTTATAAATGAACTACCATATAAAATGCGAATGCTTAAAGAAAATATGATTCTTGCAGCATTATGGTTCGGAGATCAGAAACCAAACATGGGTACATTTTTAAAGCCATTTTTGGACTCCATGAAGTTAATGGCCAATGGCATTAAATGTTATTCCCCTGATATAGGCAATTTTCTCTGCAAAGCCTTTTTATTATGTGGGACAGCAGACTTGCCAGCTAGATGTCTACTTTGCAATGGAATCCAATATAATGGTTCTTACAGCTGCTGGAAATGTATTCAAAAGGGAGAATCTGCTAAGGTTGGAAAAGGACATGCACATGTGTATCCTTACAATTATGATTTTCCAAAGGGACCAGCCAGGACATGTGAAACTGTCACAAGAGATGCAAGAATTGTAGTTGAAAGCAGACAGACACCAAAAAAACAGATATCTGTAAATGGAGTAAAAGGACCATCATGGTTACTTTTATTTCCAAAATTTAATATTGTGTCAGGAATTTCTATTGATTATATGCATGGTGTGTTACTTGGTGTACAGAAATTATTACTTCGATTATGGTTTGCTAAAGAATTCTTGAAATTCGACTTCAGCTATCACCATTTAGTGCAAAAGGTTGATTCACGTCTTGTTCACATTCAGCCAACTCTTGATATAACTCGACTACCTAGATCAATAGAAACTGATTTAAAATATTGGAAAGCTTCAGAGTTTAGATCTTTTTTACTGTACTATGGTGCACCTATTTTAAATGGAATTTTAAGTAAAGAACGCTTCCAACACTATCTTAACCTTGTCAATGCTGTACACATTTTATTAAAATGTGGATCAACAGAAAGTGATCTTTTAAAATCGGATATTATGTTAAATGACTTTTGTAAATATTTTGCTGGATTTTATAGTCAGTGTTACATGACCTTAAATATACATCAACTTTTACACTTGCCAGACTGTGTACGAGCATATGGTCCTCTCTATACACACAGCTGTTTTCCATTTGAAGACAAAAATGGCTTCATATTGAAATTAATTAAAGGAACACAAAATATTGATGATCAAATTGTTACTGGTGTTTCATTTGTTCAAAAATTACCAGAACTGAAAAGGCAATGTATTATCGAAGGCTCGAAACTTGATGATTTATTCACTGAAATTAATTCACCAAGTAACTTAAAAAGAGGAGAAAAAATCACAGATGGAGTTTATATACTTGGTGCTACTAAACGGACAATCCTCAATCAGGACGAATTTAATTCTCTTGGGAACTATTTAGGACATGTACCAGTAAATGATATTATCAGATCTTTTACAAGAATTGAACTAAAAGGGAATGTTATATATGGGTTAGAGTATTCTAGAATGATTAAACGAAATAATTCTACTGTTTCATACAATATTGATGGAAGTGAACTGTTTGGACAAGTTCGTTGTTTTGGTAAAATAGAAACTGGAACCTGCAATGAAGAAATTATTGCATTTATCGAACAGCTACACTGTACATATTATACCGAAAACAGTAATATCCTTGCAGTAAGGACAAGTAAAGATGTCAAAGTGGTTCCACTTAATTGCATAATCTCAACATGCTTGTATGTGTGCGTACATGACACAAAAGAAACATACATTTGTAAATTACCAAACAGACTTGAAGGAGATTAAGATGCTTCTTAAAAAAAATTAATGATGATTCAACAAACTATCTCTATTTCCTTATTTATTTATATATGTTGTTTGTTTGAATATAAGCATAATTTTTTGCCATTGAGGGCTAACAGACAATCAGTTAACCTTACCACTATTTCCTGGGGTTCTGGAAGGTTAACCAGTACTCCAGCACACAAATCTTTCAAGTAACTGATAACCAGGTTATCCAGGGTCCCAAAGAGTTAAAATCGAAAATCTTCAAAATCTTTTCTCAACCTCTGGTCAGTTAAATTGGTTCATATTTGATGTAATTATTTCTATTAGTAGGGGTTTAAGGTTGTACAAACGATTGGGTATGTTAAGTAGGAGCCCAGTAAGGGGACTGAAAATAAGAACACAGTCATGAGAAAGGAAATGGAAACTTCTCATCCTTTGGGGTAATTTTATGTACACTTGAGATTTAAAACACTGTTTAGTAAAGCACATAAGATTTGTTTCAATAAAAGTGACTGCATTTCCCAGAAGCGACCTCAAAAGGGAAAATTTTTTGTTTTTTGTATGCATGTGATCATGTAAAAAAACACCACTTCATATTGGGATTTAAAGCATTGTTTGATCATAGTAAAGCCTTATGAATGATAGGCTGAAGGGCTGAGAATTTACATATTTACATGGAATTTTTACATATGACTTATATGGGAAAATTTCAATTTAAAGCATTTTAGCATTCTCAATACGACTTGAATGTGAATAATGTGAATAAATGTGACCAATAATTATCTTTAATTTGTGAAATATCTCCAGATTTTGTGGTCGATAATTAATTTCTATTTGAATAATTGAATATTTCCTTTTGATATTATATATTTATAGATATTGGAGTGTAGTTTAATGTTATATAAAGTGAGAAATAATATAAAGCAATATCTATAATATTTTATTTAGTTTCTTTTTATTATACTCGACCAGCGTATTTTTTAAAAAAATGAATAGCAAAACAATGAAGAATCAAAATTACACTGACAATAATGTAACAATATAATTCTAACTTTTTTACTCAACCCAATAGGTAATAGACTAAGCACATAAATTTCAGTTACTGTCTCCCATCAGTAGAATTTTAAAAATGATCCTTCAGTTGAGTTGCAAGTGCTTAAATTTTAATATTTTGACATTGATAATTGACATTTCTCGGGCTGTAGTGCGAAATAAGTCTCCATTAAATATAGACAAGGTAAATAGATTAGTTCTGCATAAAGTCCTTGACGTTTTGTTCATATATGAGATTTTTAAAAAGTTTATTTGATTTAGTATAAACAAACTTATGTTCTTATTTAACTCTTTATAAAAGTATGTAAAGCAGACAGTAAAAAGCTATGGCCTTACTACAAAACATTTTACACATTTAGTGACCATTTAATATGTTATGAATGACTTATAATACATAATATTGCAGTTAAATACTTTAAATGCTGCAGATGTTATAATTTTTACTTTCAGCAATTAAAATTTCATATTTTAAAGGTTTTTGAAAGAAAATAGTGTTTAAATCAAGAATTTGAAATTAAATTACATAATCTCTAATGATGTAAAATATTTGTAGAACACATTATTACAAATCGTTGTGCAAATGACTATGTTAATTTAAAACATAGCAACTTGCATCTTTGTAAAGTAACACAAGTCCAAAAGTACGTGTCATAGAAATGGCTAAGTTAAAACATTCCAATTTGCATCTTTGTAAATTAATACAAGTCCAAAAGTACGTGTCATAGAAATGGTTAAGTTAAAATTTACGTCTCTTGAAATTTTCTAAGTTAGAAATTACGTGTGAAAAAAATTTTACGTGTGAATAAATAGAAATTACGTCTCATTGGATAAGGAATATGTTGAAAAAGTACAGGCGTAATTTTGAAATATTACGTGTACGTCTCCATTCCGCACGTAATTTTGAAATTACGCCCGTATTTTTCATTAATACGTGTAGTTTACGGCTGATTTCCGTCTGACTTTTTCGTACGGGCTCCTACGAAATGCTTGAGCTGTAGAGGTCAAATACTCAATCTGTCACCTCCTACGATATGCTTGAGCTCTAGAGGTCCTTTTCTCGCCATCAATCATGTGGCAGCCCCCAGAACCACACAGGGGTTTTTGTTTTATATTATTATTTGGAATTGATATCACTATTAATGACTTAGAGCAAGACAATGTAGACACGGTCAGATTCAGTGGATGTGTCAAAGTTTTTCTTTTCTGTTCCTACAGATATTGACATATATGGCATTCTCTATTGCATATTTTTAAAACAGTTTACAGGTAAACATGTATTTGTTCTTCATTGGTTGTTTAAAACAACAGGAAAAACATTTTTGGAGAAAAAAAATGAGCGCAGAATTTCAGCAAATTTTAAATCAAATACTCAATCTGTCACCTCCTACGATATGCTTGAGCTGTAGAGGTCCTTTTCTCGCCATCAATCATGTGGCAGCCCCCAGAACCACACAGGGGTTTTTGTTTAATATTATTATTTGGAATTGATACCACTATTAACGACTTTGAGCAAGACAATGTAGACACGATCAGATTCAGTGGATCTGTCAAAGTTTTTCTTTTCTGTTCCTACAGATATTGACATATATGGTATTGTATATTTTCAAAACAATTTACATTCACTAAATGATGGCATTTTTCAGGTAAATACAGATACCTAAAATTTAGTGCTGCTGTTAGTACAAAATTGAATGTTACAAAATAAGTTGTTGTTTTTTTTGTGATTTTATGATTATAATATTTTTATCCCGTAAACGATACAAGTTCAGCTTTTATATTTAATCCTACCAAAAAAAAAAAAAAATACAACAGGAAAAAATAATTTTGGAGAAAAAAATTGCGTGCCAAATTTCAGCTCCAAAAAAAGAAAATAAATTCTATCATTACAGACCTGTTTGTTTCAAGCATCTTTGTAAGAAATTGCTTTACAAGAATTGCATCATGGCAAATAGAGCAATTTTACTGAAGGCAAGGGCAAAAAACTCTGGTGTTAAAGAACAAGTTACATTTACTTAATGATGGCATCGTTCATGGAAATACAGATAACTAAAATTGAGAGCTGCTGTAAGTACAAGATTGAATGTTACAAAATTAGTTCATTTTTTTTTTTTGGTGTTTTTATGAATTTTTTTTAATTCCGTAAAAGATACAAGTTTAGCTTTTACATTCTAGCATGAAAACTAATCTTGAACTGTTAACCTTCAGAACTACCTGTAACATTCAAAAATGTGACAACATTCCCTCCAAATGAATACAGATTCCCACAGCACAGCAGAGTTACAGCAAATTCTAAATCAATGAACCCAGATTCCCACAGAACTGCAGAGTTACAGCAAATTTTAATTCAAATACTCAATCTGTCACCTCCTACGACATGCTTAAGCTGTAGAGGTCCTATTCTCGCCATCAGTCATGTGGCAGCCCCTGGAACCACACAGAGGTTCTTGTCTTTGTTTTATGTTATTATTTGGAATTGATATCACAATTAATGACTGAGAGCAAGAAAATGTAGACACAATCGGATTCAGTGGATGTGTCAAAGTTTTTCTTTTCTGTTCCTACAGATATTGACATATATGGTATTGTATATTTTCAAAACAATTTACATTCACTAAATGATGGCATTTTTCAGGTAAATACAGATACCTAAAATTAAGTGCTGCTGTAAGTATAAAATTGAATGTTACAAAATTAGTTCTTTTTTTTTGTGTGATTTTATGATTATTTTTTTTATCCCGTAAACGATACAAGTTCAGCTTTTATATTTTACCATGAAAACCAGTCTTGAACCGTTTACCTTCAGAACTACCTGTAACATTCAAAATTATGACAACATTCCCTCCAAATGAATCCAGATTCCCACAGAACTGACGAGTTAGAGCAAATTCTAAATCAATGAACCCAGATTCCCACAGAACTGCAGAGTTACAGCAAATTCTAAATCAAGTACTCAATCTGTCGCCTCCTACGATATGCTTGAGCTGTAGAGGTCCTATTCTCACCACCAATCGTGTGGCAGCCCCCAGAACCACACAGGGGTTTTTGTTTTATATTATTATTTGGAATTGATATCACTATTAGCGACTTAGAGCAAGACAATGTAGACCCGATCAGATTCAGTGGATGTGTCAAAGTTTTTCTTTTCTGTTCCTACAGATATTGACATATATGGCATTCTCTATTGCATATTTTAAAAACAGTTTACAGGTAAACATGTATTTGTTCTTCATTGGTTGTTTAAAACAACAGGAAAAAACATTTTTGGAGAAAAAAAATGTGCGCAGAATTTCAGCAAATTCTAAATCAATGAACCCAGATTCCCACAGAACTGCAGAGTTACAGCAAATTTTAAATCAAATACTCAATCTGTCACCTCCTACAACATGCTTGAGCTGTAGAGGTCATATTCTCGCCATCAGTCATGTTGCAGCCCCTGGAACCACACAGAGGTTCTTGTCTTTGTTTTATGTTATTATTTGGAATTGATATCACTATTAATGACTTAGAGCAAGACAATGTAGACACAATCAGATTCAGTGGATGTGTCAAAGTTTTTCTTTTCTGTTCCTACAGATATTGACATATATGGCATTCTCTATTGCATATTTTAAAAACAGTTTACAGGTAAACATGTATTTGTTCTTCATTGGTTGTTTAAAACAACAGGAAAAAACATTTTTGGAGAAAAAAAATGTGCGCAGAATTTCAGCAAATTCTAAATCAATGAACCCAGATTCCCACAGAACTGCAGAGTTACAGCAAATTTTAAATCAAATACTCAATCTGTCACCTCCTACAACATGCTTGAGCTGTAGAGGTCATATTCTCACCATCAGTCATGTTGCAGCCCCTGGAACCACACAGAGGTTCTTGTCTTTGTTTTATGTTATTATTTGGAATTGATATCACTATTAACGACTTAGAGCAAGACAATGTAGACATGATCAGATTCAGTGGATGTGTCAAAGTTTTTCTTTTCTGTTCCTACAGATATTGACATATATGGCATTCTCTATTGCATATTTTAAAAACAGTTTACAGGTAAACATGTATTTGTTCTTCATTGGTTGTTTAAAACAACAGGAAAAAACATTTTTGGAGAAAAAAAATGTGCGCAGAATTTCAGCAAATTCTAAATCAATGAACCCAGATTCCCACAGAACTGCAGAGTTACAGCAAATTTTAAATCAAATACTCAATCTGTCACCTCCTACAACATGCTTGAGCTGTAGAGGTCATATTCTCGCCATCAGTCATGTTGCAGCCCCTGGAACCACACAGAGGTTCTTGTCTTTGTTTTATGTTATTATTTGGAATTGATATCACTATTAATGACTGAAAGCAAGACAATGTAGACACGATCAGATTCAGTGGATGTGTCAAAGTTTTTCTTTTCTGTTCCTACAGATATTAACATATATGGTATTGTATATTTTCAAAACAATTTACATTCACTAAATGATGGCATTTTTCAGGTAAATACAGATACCTAAAATTTAGTGCTGCTGTAAGTACAAAATTGAATGTTACAAAATAAGTTGGGTTTTTTTTTTGGATTTTATGATTTTTTTTATCCCGTAAACGATACAAGTTCAGCTTTTATATTTTACCATGAAAACCAGTCTTGAACCGTTTACCTTCAGAACTACCTGTAACATTCAAAATTATGACAACATTCCCTCCAAATGAATCCAGATTCCCACAGAACAGACGAGTTAGAGCAAATTCTAAATCAATGAATCCAGATTCCCACAGAACTGCAGAGTTACAGCAAATTCTAAATCAAATACTCAATCTGTCATCTCCTATGATATGCTTGAGCTGTAGATGTCCTATTCTCGCCATCAATCATGTGGCAGCCCCCAGAACCACACAGAGGTTTTTGTTTTATATTATTATTTGGAATTGATATCACTATTAACGACTTAGAGCAAGACAATGTAGACACGATCAGATTCAGTGGATGTGTCAAAGTTTTTCTTTTCTGTTCCTACAGATATTGACATATATGGCATTCTCTATTGCATATTTTTAAAACAGTTTACAGGTAAACATGTATTTGTTCTTCATTGGTTGTTTAAAACAACAGGAAAAAACATTTTTGGAGAAAAAAAATGTGCGCAGAATTTCAGCAAATTCTAAATCAATGAACCCAGAGTTACAGCAAATTCTAAATCAAATACTCAATCTGTCACCTCCTACAACATGCTTGAGCTGTAGAGGTCCTATTATTGCCATCAGTCATGTTGCAGCCCCTGGAACCACACAGAGGTTCTTGTCTTTGTTTTATGTTATTATTTGGAATTGATATCCCAATTAATGACTGAGAGCCAGACAATGTAGACCCGATCAGATTCAATGGATGTGTCAGTTTTTATTTTCTGTTCCTACAAATATTGACCTAATGGTATTCTCTATTGCCTGTTTTCAAAACAGTTTGCAGGTAAACATGTATATGTTATTATTTTTTTTAAACAATAAAACTGGCATTTAATTCTATTAAAAAGCAATAAACAAATGCTTGAACAGCCTGATAGAAGTCTCATTCAAAATTTTGCCCATCATCAGATATGTTGTCTTTTTTAATTTCTTTCTCTAAATTCTTTACCAAAACAAACTCTTCAGGACTAAAATTCCACTCATCTGCTTGCCACAAGTGAACATTTGCTCAGGATGAGTAAGAGTTAAGAAACTGACCTTGATATTTCTTTGATTTTAAGATTTTAAGCATTCAATTAAAAATGTTGGGAAAGGAAGACAAGTAGCTTTTATCCAAAATTTCAAGCCCTGCACTTACAGGGTGCAGTTAGGATAATAAAACAACAATTCATGATGACTAGTCCTTTTGTTGCTGATATCTTGGTTGTTTTCCTCTATGAACGAAGGTAAAAATTCAAAGAATCGTGAAAATACATGACATATCATTTACCGGTATTCGCTGATGTTTTATACAGTCTTGCCTTTCACAAATTCTTTTATCTGTCCAACCGGTGTTGAATTGATGTATACTAACTAAAATGGGATAAGATTATATCTAAAAATGTGTGTTTATAGATACTTAGAAGTAATTTTACATTTTATATTATTTGTTACTAAAAAAAAAATAATGTGTTAGGCTATTACCAGAACGGCTGGGTAATTGGTGTTCAAAATCTAATATTTTGTATGTTTTTCATTGTAACAGATAATACTTTGAATGTGGCAGGCATACTAGAAGTTCTGATTTTATAGCACATGTATTAAAGAAAGACAAAAACACATTTGTATAAAAGTGTAAACGTTCATAATATGAAAATGACTGATTTTCACCAATACAAAAGAGGAAAGCACAAACATTGGCATTTGCGCAAGTTCAAATTGATATTAAGAATAAACAAGAGTTGTCAGAAGACAACAAAGCTCGCCTATCGAATAAAACTCACCACCCATGCAAAGATTGAGATTGGAGGCAAACACCAAAACTTAAATGCAACTGAATGCAAAAGTTTAACCTGGGTGTCTACAGACAATGCTGACGATGCCGCCACCACCAGGGTCATGGTAATAGCTCTCCCAGACATTCGTCCCAGTGAGCTAAAAAAGCAAGAATACTACCTTTTCAAAGAATGCCTGCCTTTCTTTTATTAATATAAAAAATTCTGAATCAAACATCAATCTGAAATCGTGGTATTGAAACTATTATTTCAATTTTCCATGTATCTGACAAAAAAAAAAAAAGATGGCCAAAATATATATTTATCATTGCTTGGGACACTAAAGGGGAACTATTTTTACTGTTGCTATACTAGTTTGCAGTAGTCGGCTGCATTTCATGTCATTTTGAGTGAAAACTGTATGCTTTGACTACCTCATATTTAAATTGTTTAATACTCTGTTTTTGATAAAACAAAAATCGTAATAAAGTCAAATCTGATTCTCTGTGTCCTCTACTATGGCAATTACATTTTCAAACTTTTGGAACTATTTTATCGGTCAGAGAATATGAAATCACTGTCAACAGTATAAAAAAAGTAATAGTACAAAATTGTAGTCTGGGCAGCACAGCAACTATAGAAGGTATCGCTATGCTCACCTTCAGGAAATATTTTTCTTACATTAGAGAAAAAACATTTTTGAATGCCCAATTTGTCGCCTCTTACGACATGCTTGAGCTGCAGTGGTCCTATTCTTGCCATCAATAATGTGGCACCCCGGAACCACACGGGGTTCTTGTTTTATATTATCATTTGGAATTGATATCACTATTAATGACCGAGAGCAAGGCAATGTAGACCCTATCAGATTCAGTGGTTGTGTCAAAGTTTTTCTTTTCTGTTCCTACAGATATTGACAGAATGGTATTCTCTATTACATGTTTTCAAAACAGTTTGCAAACTGTGAACATGTATTTGTTCTTCATTGTTTTAAACAATTAAACTAGCATTTAATCCTAAACAGCAATCATAAATCAAACCCTGTATTAGTCCCAATATAAGTGTATTTTGTGTTATAAACCATTGTATCATGTACACACTGTATCACAATCCGCTGTAATGCATACATTCTATGTATCATAAACATCTATATTGTATGCAAACTGTATCATAAAGCTCCATCTACAGGTTGCAGTCCCATCAGTTCACCATTAATCAAAACTCTGACCCCATTCAACATTTTAAAAATATATATCTAGTCATCATCATTCTACTTTTCTGATTTACTTGTGCAATACATGTAAATGAAGCTGGTACAACTGGCACATAATGTTCTGGTTGTAAGAGTTGACACAAACTCCCTTCTAGGGAGAATCACTGAGAGGACAATGCCAGAGTTAGAAACATTTAAAACAGGTACCAATAAGCTATGCTATCAGCATATAATTATGTCTATTCAAGTTGGATATCAATATCTTTACATAATATTTACATAATTGAAATATTTCTTTTTTTCTTTTTTTCATAACTGGTTGTGCCAGCTCACATGCCATTAATTAAAATCAAGAGCTGCTTAAAATACACAATTGGAAGTTCAATTTCTTTGTGTTTTTATTATTCACCAAAAATTGAAGTACAATGCAATTTTGAGTCAGTTCTTTACACTGGCACAAGCTAAATATATTATATTTTTTGTTACATTTATAATTATGTATATTTAACCTCAAATTAACATAATTATACCTGTGGAGGAGCTTAGTAACCTTACTTTCTGTTGTTGCCATGGATAAAGATGAATGGAAACCAAAATTAATCTGTTTTACCTGGAACATGATTTTATGTTCATAATTATGAACATGGGTTATTATTTCACAAGTCTACCAAGGAAATCAACTGTATCATTCTACTGTTTAAAATAAAATTTCTAAGCAAACAAAAGTTCCATAGTAACTAAATGTAGTATATTATGTTGGTCAAAATTTATGCTAAAACAAAACGTCATCCTCTGGTTAACTCATATACAATGATAATCCATGTTTAAAAGTTTTCATAAACAGAACTGTTCAACATGATGATATATTCAGCTGATACAGATTTGTAATAATTGTGTGAGGCAGGTGCTTGAGTAAGACTCTCTTTTATTATCATGCTGCAGAGGAGGTTCTGCACATAGATAGGAGCATTGGGAGAGTGTGAACTAACACAATGAAGTATAATGACAACTTACTTTCACTGCAGACATCATGGGTTCTCAACCTACATCCATCCATAAACTTTGTGAGAATATTTGCCAGAACAGTGGTTCTACTCAGATGCATTCTGGTGTTTTCCTCCACCAATAAAACTGTATATATGCCATTAATAACCTGTCATGTATTGATGTGTTGAAAATGGCATTAAGCTCCATTAAAGGAAATGTTTATGTATGGAATTATTTCAGAAACATCTACAATCATATCAGGATGGTGTCTATTGAAGACAACTCTCTAGGCTCATACAGATCCAGTTAAAATACAACAAACAGTACAACTCTGGACATTGTCCCCCATTTTCTAGGCATGTCATACAAATGGACAAAATTTATGACAGAAAACAGCAAACAAGATTATACCAGGCTCACTCCTCCCATGCTGCAAAAAACTAATAATTTATCACTAATCCAAAAGAAACTGACAGCCTATGAAAAACCAAAACGTTAAATGATAATTTATTTGATTTGCATTTAATGTAAAGAAACTCATATAAAGCAGAATGAACCTGGCATATTCCTTATCAAAGATCAAACAACTATTCAGAAAGAAATTGACATACAGTTAAAAATGTAAAAATCCTACCATAAATTGTCTTTTTCATGCTAAATTGCTTCTTTTTTTTAAGTTTCATCCTGGTCTTGTATTGTATTCATGTTCCCAAACAGTTCTGAAAATATAAATCAAACTATGAACCATTTGCAATGTTATGTTATGAACATATTCAAATGATATAATTATGAGCACAGGGCTTGAAATTTATTATCAAAGCCACTCACTGACCAATGCCAAATATTTTCAAAGTTATTTAACAGGAGGTTCTAATGGTCACCTGATTATCCTTAATGTCATGAAGATATATGAATCAATTTACTAACTTTTGTCCTGCAGGAAGTGGCAAAACTCCAAACATGGGTTCTGAATGTCATATGTGTGTCAACAAACATCATTTTATCTTATACAGATTTTGTGAAGAGTACCCTGCCCAAGGGTCAATTCACAATTTTAATGATGGACTCATATGCCTCATTAATATGCTTTCAATTGTTTTCCACTGCTTCCTATAATAAGAATAGGACTTTGAAAGTTTTGACTTAAATTTGACTGTTTTAGCCCAGGCCCAAGGCTACAGAGTTTAGGGGAAAGCACTCAATAAAACATCAACCGTCATGTCAGCAACAACCTATCACACCAAAAAACATTCAAATGAGTTAAAATATCATCAGAAATGTTTGGGTTTTTTTTGTCATTTTATCTTATGTAGATTTAGTTAAGTAGGCCCCACTCCAAGGGCAAAACAGGGAGATCAAGGAACATGAAATTCACAATTTTTATAAAAAAACCAATAGATGTCAATTATCATGTTTCTCAGTGCTTCTTTTAACATGATGAAGATTTTCTAAGTTTACCTAATATAATATAAATTTGACAGTTTTGGCCCCACCCAAGACCCCATCACACCAAAAAACATCTACATAAGTCTATTCAGTCATAAGAAAGATATTTTTTTGTCATTTTCTCTTATATGGATTTTAAATTAAGCAGGCCAAGGGTAAAACCAAGAGAACCAGGGGCATGAAATTCACAATTTTTATAAAGGACACAATCATAGGCATCAATAATCAGGCTCACAATTTGTTTCTGAGTGCTTCCTGTAGTAAGAAGAGTTAAAGTTTACCTTTAATTGTTTTAGGCCCCACACCTTGCCAAACTGGGAGACCCAGGGACATGCAATTCACAATTTTCATAAAGGACCCATATGTGTCAATATTTCTCAGTGCATCCTATAGGAAGACCTATAGATTTTGACCCCCCCCCCCCCCCCCCCACTCCCCCCTTTCTCTCTCAGTCAATAAACAAGAGGCCCAAGATGGCCAGAGGATGCTGTACTGGCACTTTTTGAAAATTCACAATGTTAATCTTCCTTAACCTCTAAAGGATAAATACCACCACAACACCCACACTGAACAAAAAGTTAAATACTATGAACAGGAAATATACTAAATTCTCATACCATTCATCTGTAGAAAATGTCAGATCTACTGTTTGTACACTAATAAATAAATGTCAATTTAATTCTTTTATGTCATATCTGGGGAGAAATACAGAGTTGGACAGATATTACAGAGTTGGACAGATAAGATACAAGGATTACATGGACAGTGAAGGAGATATTTACATGCACAAATATTTACATTCCCATTGCAATCGACCTAAATGAACTATAAAGATTAACTGCATTCAAGAGTATGTATATAAACAACTATATGATCTATCACAGAATAAATCTTGATGATCTATCTATGCCAAATTCTTGAAAATGAGTGCCAGTGTTATATCTTAAATAGTCACAAAAATATTTAACCTTAGTTTAACAAAAGGAATATACCAAAAGCAGTTTAAATTAGCTAAAATCACACCAATTTTTAAGAAAGGTTTAAAACAAGACAAAAATAACTATCGCCCAATTTCCATTCTTCATATTCTGT